>WOVY01009406.1:0-162355 GCA_013436015.1 Rhipicephalus annulatus | reverse complement strand
GGCGGCGAGAGTAGAAAAAATGGTGGCAGATGGTGGTGGTGGTGGTGGCGAGCCAATGGTGGTGATGGTGGAAAATCGGCTGGTGACTGCTAGAGTGGAAAAAAAAATGGTGGCAGATGGTGGTGGTGGTGGCGAGCCAATGGTGGTGCGGTGGGAAATTGCCGGCTCATGATGGCGAGGTAAAACGAGTTTGGTGGAAGGCTTGGTGAGCAAGATGGATGATGGTGGCACGATGGAAGCTTAGTGGTTGACGGTGGCGTGATAAAAAGCACATGACAATGTGTGAAATCACTTATTTGTAGTGTTTCATTCTTGAATGCGCAGAGATGTATGTTTACGGTGAAAAGAAATCAACACTGCTTATTATGCTTTATAGTACGTTTGTTTATTTCTGTGGTGTCAACAACGCTTCAATTTTCGTGGAGCATAAAATATGCGGCCGGAAATATGTATACATTTCGCGCACGTACTTACATCAGTTTGACATCCGCGATGTGTCACTTTGTTGTGAAGTTTAGAAGACTAGAGTTGTCACTGTGAACTTGACACTAAATGTTTTACATCGGCGAGCAGTTGTCGACAAATACGTGGGCTCCTGTTCGCAGTTGCCCCTTTCAATGTTAGAGCAGAACAGAGCGGTCACTTGATGTCGCCAAGCTAGAAACGCAACTCTAGTAATTCTTGCACACTCTATTGTTTGAGCCGTACCTTTTAGTTAACAAAGTGCGTGCGAATATGCATAAACGTTCACTTTTGACATGCGTCGAGATGAGCCCTGGTGAATTTGACTTACACCCTTCTGTTCTACCGCCATGATTTCCACCAAACGTTAGTCATACCGACCGAGCCCGTACAAGTGTTATCGGCGCTCCCGGGTTTCAGAATACACAATTTTGACGAGTACAAGTGACAATACAGCACAGCGTGGACATCATTTACCCTGAATGAAGCTTTTTTTATTGTGTACGGTGTCCGCGCAACAAGGAGACAAACATCGATGCTATGCACTTCCAGCACTTCCACCAAAGGTACGCCTCGCCTCACCGACAGCCGCCAGTCGCACTCGCCGGCGCTTCGCTGGCTCTTATGCGAGAACGTAGGCACGTCAATTCGTATACTTACTGAACCAATACGATAGCATACTGTTTCTGGCGCACTGCATTAGTTTTGAACAAGCCGTTATGTTGCTGTTCCCAACGACAGAGCAACAGTGGTGCGCTGGCACGACTGCGGTGTGCGTTGCGCGAAAAACATCAAAATCAATTGTGTGGGCGTATCTACCAATTGAACATAGAAGCGTCATAAAGCCTGAACTGATGTGGCCTATTGGAAGGAGCGAGAAACGAATAAACTTGGCAGTAACCGCGGATAAACTCTACCTGCTCCTCAGTCCACTGAGTTGGTTCTTTTTCCTTGCGGTTATAAATTGTAACAAAAACATAGTGCCGTTGCCTTAGTCGCAGTGGCAACCGTTACAGGCAGCAGTTATTCGTGTTTATCAAATGTGCAAATATTAGTGGCAGGTGCAGATCCCGTCCCTCCCAAGTAAACGACAAACAGAACTGAAGTTGAACAGCGACTCTGTGAGTTGACTACTTCTTTAACACTGGTGCCGCCATCTGTCGGCATTGCGCAGTGGTTAGTGTACACAGTTCATAATTCGGAGGTGCCAGGTTCAATCCCACGCTGGCGCACGTTTTTTTGCGGGTGCATAATAAATTCTTCTTTATACAATTATTTTATTATTTCATTAGCGGCAGCTCGTTACGGTAGTTCTGACGCTGCTTCGCGCTCCAGCATTGCCGGCTGGAGCGCGCCATCTACCATCTGCTCCACCATACGCCACCATACACCATGTGCCACCATTTGCACCGCCATAATGCACCAAAATGGTGGATGCTGCAATCCACAATTTCTATGGTGGACGTTTTTTCAGTAGGGGTAATAGCCCAGGATTCGCTATGCTAGTTTTGGTCATTCTTCTGAGATGCGTAGTATTCGCTAAAAACTTGCAAGGAATTTTTTTGCCAATTGTACATCCAGTGGCTGCCGACGATGAGGAATAATGTCTGAAGTGGGTATGTGCCAAAGTCAATATGGGAACCAGCTTTTGTAATGGGTTAGAGTATTGAACAGCCGACTCGTTACGCTATTCGCATTGTGCGATGACAGGTTGTTATTTCGCTGTCTTTAAACGCGTTATAAGTCGTAATAACGCGATTGCTTTCTCGAGACCAAGCCAGCTTAAGGCAAGTTTGCCAAAAAGTCCCAAACACCAGCGTTGCTCTGGGCGGGCACCTACTGGGCGGGAAACCAGTGGACCGCGGTTTAAGCCCACTGCGTAATTGTTGTTAAGTTATTTTTTATAATTTCATGTGATGTGGTTATGGAAACCGGCGGCGGCTGCAGAACCGTCTTGCAAAACTCCTTCGTGGAGCATAGTCACTTTCGTGCTTGGGTTCCAAAGCAAGAGACGAACACCCGGACCATCGCTCAGATACTTCATCCTAGAACATTTCGAAAACTGCTACAGGGCCCATAATTATATTCACACTGACAGTTCTGTTAAGTCTACATCATCCGCTTTTGGCGTCTGGATTCCATCTGCCAAAGTCACCATCTCTGCCACTCTCAGTCACTGCACCTCAGCTACAGCCACTGTGCAGGTAGCACTGGGGGGTGTGATTAATTACATCGTGGATCAGACAGCCGAGTACTGGGTCATCTTCACTGACTCAAGAGCAGCGCTGCAGTCGCTGACGTCTCTATGCACACATGACCTTTTCGTCACGGACATCGAACGCCTAGGCAAGAAAGCCTGTGACCTCCATCAACACATTGTTCTGCAGTGGATACCTTCCCACTGCGGAATACAGGCAACGCCCAGGCTGATTATGCTGCTAAAAGCTGGACATGGCACTTCCGCAAAAATCACCGAGATACCTTTCTCGAGAAAACACCCAGCAATGCTAGTGTCAGCCCACGCCTGGCGCCTCCAGCGATCCCTCTGGACAGATCCTAGTCAATAGTATGGGCCTCTGTACAAGATCAATCCATCGTTTGACTACAGGATGCAACGAAATCTCAACAGGCTAGATGAAACATGTTTGCACCACATCCGATTAAACGTTGCATACACGAATTACTTCAGGAACTGAGTTGGACTGTCCGACTCAGCATTTTGTGCACAATGTAACTTCGTTAAAGACATCAATCATGTCCTCTGTGAGTGCACGATATACGCCTCAAAAAGACAGTCTCTGAACATGGCCTTAAAAATACAACAGGACAAAAAATTGTAGTTAAAAAAATTCTAGGCCCATGGCGGAAAAGCCGCAGTGCTTTATACTCCACAAAAAGGCTACTGACATTCTTATGGGCCACAGGCTCTAAAACCACGCTGTAAATGGTGCAGTGCATGTGAGTGACTGTTATGTGTGTATGTAACTGCGTGTATTGTGTGTATGTCATTGTATATATCGTCGTCATTACCCGGCATCTGGAGTAGCCTGTCAGGTAAAAAACCAGGTGAACCCCTTCAGCTCCCTGGTAAAATAATTCTATTTCTATCATCCTCGTGTCAGCCACCACATCGGTAGCAGCGCCATTTCTAAACCCAGTGTCTGGTTTCATTATTAGGTGAGAAGATATTTTGCACCTCCGCGGAGCTCGTCTCTCCCTTAATGCCCTCGCCGCTGTTAAGGCGAGCTTTCGCAAGAAAGTACTAAGTACAACGCACGTTGAAAAGTCAAGTTTTCTCTCCGCAAACAGTCGCTGTTGTAGATGCTCGCCGCGGATGCCACACACGAACCTGCCTTGGTGTTCGCTATAGAACAGCAGCTTGGCCTTGTGCCGGTGATGTAGATGTGACAGGCGTCATCGCTGGCACTGCCAAGTTACAGTCAACTGAGCAGCTGCTCAGGGCTTCAACGTAGTCGCTGATTGACTTTTCCGGCAGCTGATTGCGTCACTTGAACGCATACCGGCTGTACAAATCAGACGGGCGTGGATCAAAGCGCTTCTGAAGAAGCTCAACTATGTCATCACAGCAGACCACTTCGGGAGTATTCTGCGGGACCAGTGTGCCGGCAGTTTCAGGCAGCATCTGGAGGAACATGCGCGTCTTTATAACGACGATAGTCATGCTTAGGATACTTTGACACACTTGTTTGTGTGTCACCCGAAATAGCTAAATGCAACCACCTCGGCAACGCCCACAAATATTGACCTGATTTCAGCGTTCATACTTCTGTGTACTGCCAATTAAAAAGAAATTGTGCGCGTACTTGAGCCGCAACCTCAACACGTCAATTTCTGTGGCGTATTCTTTTTTGTACTATAAAATGCATACATACGTAATTACAAGAAACGTAGCGTTTATGACGCGCGCTAACAATAGAACGTTTTGTGCCTTATGAAAATGGCAACGTCTTGTAAGCGTACTGTACGGTTCCCCGAAGCAACATGAGGACGAAACATGTATGTTTCCTAGCTGTCGCAATTTGGCCGCCACTTTTATGTTGCCTCAAGGCGTCATCCCGTATGTTTCCCATCTGGGACTATTCTGTATGTCTCCCAAATGTCACAATTAGGCCACCGCTTTTATGTCACCTCAAAGTGTCCGTCCTCTGTGTTTCCCATCTGTGACCGTCCTGTATGCACCCAGCTGTCGCGATTTGGCCGCCGCTTTTATGTCGCCTCAAAGTTTCCGTCCTGGATGTGTCCTGTAAGTAGCCACCTTCTATGGAGACCAGAAGTTAGGCCCGTTGCATTGTCTGCACTGTCTGGCATAATACGGCTGCTGTAATAAAAACGTGCATAAACATGTATAGGAAACTCTGTAAAATATTGATTTATTATCATTTACACTACAGTTTAGAGCATTTTACAGACAATATTCAAACAGATAATGTACATTTGCCGGTGGCTAACGAAAGATAAGAATAACAGATCAGCCTTAACCTCATGAAGCTTCAGCACATCATGAACATGTTAAAGGTTTTAATTTTTCAACATCCTTCTAGGTAATAGAGATTACATTCATTTCTCAAAACGCACTCTTCATAACAGTATCTTCTGATCACAAGGCAATATAAAGGCCTTCGATACACTATGGGCTACTGATATCTGCTCTGCACGCCCAAATTAGCCATTTCATCTACGATATGCAAAGTGTATCACAGTAATTTGTTAGGCTTTACAGGCTAGATAATAATGAATGCAGCCTTGGTAGACTATAAAAGAAGGAACAATCATAACTCACAACTAGCTCAAAATACATGGCGACAGTCCTTAATTGTTGAGAAAAATCAGGAATGTGATAAACAACATCAGCACACACTACCCAGGGCGCTCAAAAACGCGCGCATGCTAAAATAAAAAAATACGCAGGAAATAAGTATTGTGACAAACACAACATCAGAAAACGCCTGTTTGGCACCAAGCTTCTCTACTTAACATGCATCATTGGGAGCAAGACTGCAGCCCAAAACCAGGATACCCTTCACGTAACCTTTGACTGCTGACTGAAGGCCACAAAATCAGAACCTTGGCTGTGGCCGCAATTTCGATCAAAGAATAAATGATTTAGAACTTGTCTGCTAGACATGGGTGTATAATAGAGACCCCTCCCCCCCAAGTGGTCAAAATTTCTGAATCCCTCCACTACTGCAGCGTGCCCGATAATTAAAGAAGGAAATTTGAGGCAAAATGCCTATTTTTTTCCTGGAGTCCTGCTTCGAGCCTCTTTTACATATAAACACAAACTAATGGATGGGAAACATTTAAACCACATGTTTATGCGCTATAAGTGCCTATTTTGAGCTTTGTGCCTATATGAGCTTTTCAGTGCCTATAAATGCTTTTTCATGTTCGTCAAGCAAACGTTTTGCTTATATGAGCTTTTTATATAGAGAAAACAAAAAACACTCGGTGTCGCCAGATTGACGACAACACGGGGATAGAGCACTATTTTTTTTTTTGATGTCTCAACTACTGGTATAAGTCGCGATTAGGCTTCGACAGTAGGTCGATCGCGCGTTGCACTGTGTTATACCTGCGAAAACAGATCATAAGTCGACGCACTGCCACAACCAACGAAAATATAGACTCGGTCAATGCATTCCGACGCATGTGACGTTTGCCAACGCTCCGATAATATCGCACTTTAATTGTCTTTTTATGTGAGCGGGGCTTGTATCCCAGCGAGGAAGTGCGAGGGCTAGCACCTATAGCGCTAGCAGGGCACCTTTAAAGATTTCCGTCGCTTGGTTCAAGAGTAGTCAAGCGTGGGTTGCGTGAGTGTGGCTAGAGTGTACTGTAGCGAAGCTAGGAGAGCCTAACGCTAGTGTATCTACTGCCCCTTGAAGATCCCTTTCGCTAGGTTCGAGAGTAGTGCAGCTCGGCGGTTGCGTTTGGGAGGGGTAGAGTACAGTGTATCTAGAACGTTACGCTAATCAGCCGAAACTAAGCTAGCCTAGCACTGCCCAACTACAGGCCTACAAGTAAGTTGTTTTTTGGTGCACTTATGTTTTCATAACGGCAGCTGTCGGAAGTCTGCGACGAGCAATGCGGTATAAAGGGAAGCCGTTAAATGACCACCTTCTTAGGCTATTGACAGTGGATCACGTGCTATTTCGACAATAGAGAAACAATCTATGTGAGAAGCCGGGGCGAAATTGGAAATGTCAACAATATTTTAAGTTTGATATCCTCTTTTGAAGCACGCATAGGAAGCAAGCTTCAAAAATGGCTTACGCATATGCCAATATATTTAAATAGCCCCTGAATCTGCACTATCTTGTGGTCATTCTACAGGCACACAGATTTATGTTGTTATTAGGGCGCGAAGCTCCTTATAGCGGCACCCGTTCGTCTTTCGTAGTATGTAACAAGTATAACATTTTGACCTCCAAGTGGTGCCGGTGAGAGGCTTCTTCTGTGGCGTTGTTCACAATAAAAAATAATGCTCAATGTACATGTCAATGGCTGCTAATGGGGAATGAGAGACAGGAGCATTCGGCTTTTAGTTAACGCGCAGGCTGCGATCACCATTAGCAGCCATTGGCATGTACATTGAGCATATCTGGCAAGAAAGGGTTGCTACGTTACACTCGCTGGGGTGTAACTCCTTAGCTTTAGAAGATTAAGCGAGCGTTGAGCTGCAGTGCTATGAAATACATTGAATTTGTATATACCATGATGAACTGAGGTGGGTAAAATGGGAAGTAGATACGAAGCGAAGCCGTAAGAAGTAAAAGCCAAATTCTCCGCCTCTCATTTCCCAATAGCAGCCATTGGCATGTACAATGAGCACTATCTGACTGAAAAAGTTTGCTACGTCATACTCGCGTCGGCGTAACCTTCTTGGTTTTCGGCCGCAGTGCCATGGATACAGTGAACTAGTATATATCAGGAACTCGAGGTGGTTAAAGGTGGAAGTGGACCCGAAGCGCAAGCCGTAAGAAAAGTGTGCGTGTGCCACCTCTCGTTTAGTCCTTCGAAGTTCCGCTGGATGGCGGTGCTTCTATATGGGGAATATGTGATGAAAAGATGCGAGATGGTGGTACTTGGAGTGTTGAATAGATGGACGAAACGGACACATAGACAGATGCATGGATGGACGCATGAATGGACGCAGGGGCGGTTGCATGGACGAACGCAGAGACGGACGCACGAACAGACGCATGCACGGACGGGCTGATGGACGCATGGATGGTCACACTGACGGACGCATGGACGGACGGAAGCAAGAACGAATGGACGGACGAATTCTTCGCCCCACTCTCCATCATTCACTCCGTGGATATGTTGCCATTTTTTTTATATCCACATCTGTGAACTCACATGCACAGAACTGCATGCACATATTACACATAATGCAACCATATGTGAAAGCTTTACTGACACTAGCCACTTTAAACTTTATCGATAATACTGTATAGTAGGCCAACATTTAAACTTGTCGAGTAACACATGCAATAAAAGTAACCAAGTGGGGGAAAGATATGCATCATGGACAGGATCACTATCGCGTTGAACACTTAAAGGGAAAGCTTGAAGGATACCCTTTTTTTTTCGGCCATGCAGGAAAGGTTCGCCTCGTCCCCAATAGACCCGTCGCTGACAGGCTTGCAGAAATAACATGATTACAGCCCCGCAGACGTACAACGCATTTGTGCACTAAAAAAAACTTTGTTTATCCATTTAAATATGAACAACATACGTAATTATATGTTACACAAACGCTTAGAGCACACGATATTTTTATTTTTTTAGGAAAGAGAATTTAAAGATAACCGCACGAAACTAGAAACGTTCATAGGTACCACATAGTGAACGCAAAAATAGAAAAAAAAACAGCAGCGCTCATAATCACAAAACACTCATTCATGCCTTTTGAATAAAGATGATACAATAGCTGATGCAGGTGTCTGCACGCGAGATTTTATTGCAATGATTGATGGCCCTTATGCTTAGGCCATTACGCTTAGGGGTGGGGGGGCAGGGGCCATTTTTTTGGTCACTGAAGAGGGGCGCGCAAAGTCAGCGTGTACATGAAGAATTAGGGAGGGACAACAGCAACCCGAAGGGGGGGGGGTGCAAACTCTCCTAATTATATGACTTCGCCTCCCCCCCTCCCCCTAGGAATACAGCAAATACAAATTTTACGCCGTGGGACGCGCGCGTGAACACCACGTTTCACTAATATATATATATATATAATATATATATATATATATATATATTGGTAATATGCACGTATGCCCTGACGAAGGCCGGTCTCCGGCCCGTACGTTGGCAATAAAAGGCATCGTTTTCGTTTGCTCGTCGCTTCTTCTGGTGACTTATATGTATATATATATCTATCTCTCTATATATATATACTATCTATATATCTATATATATATATATATATATTTATGGTAGTACGTGTGTGTGGGGTGCGTGCGTGTGTTATAACGGGAAAGTTTGAGGAGTGGGGAATCACCCCTCTGGGATAGAACTGTTATTGTACTATCGCTTCTTACCAACATGTGAACTAAGGTGCACTTGCAGGCAACATATAGGATGAGGAACGCATGACCGTCATGTAGGACATTAGTAGAAAACAGACAGGACGTCACCATTACCAGGACATCACTATTTTCATACCAGGTATGAAAAGGCGGGGTGTTTCCTGCGCTTTGCTAAGACGATACGGTGGTGGTATCTATCTGGTAGCCTTGCATTCTGCAAATTATGGACTTCCGAGATGACGTTGCACACGCCCCGCGCTCGCTGTATCAAAGGCCATTTTTTTTCGTTTTCTAATAAAACGGCCAGAAGGGGCTTACGCTGCACACAGCCTCCAGTATTTTATTAACCGACTTTTCGGCACGCAACTTTAAATAAACGATTTATTTACTCATGACGCAAGACTATCATCTTTTGATGACAATACCTGTGAAACATGCAGGTACAGGGCCAATTTGCTTGTCGCTGCACGGTTAGCACAAAATAAATCGTGAAGCGCTAGAACCATAATGTGCAGTTGCTGCCGCTAAAAGGCTCAATAATACCTTGCATTCCTCCAGTAGCCGAGGGTTTAACCTAGAGGGCTGTGCCCTAAATATCACAGAATATCCACAGCGTCGACGATGAGCGGGGCGATGCGTACATAAATCCATCTGTGCTTCCATCCGCTCATTCATTCTTGCTTCCATACATCAGTGCGTCCGTCCACGCGTGCGACCGTCTGTGCGTTCGTCCGTCGTCCGTGCATCCGTCTGTCTGTCTGTCCTTCCATGCGTCCCGCTGTACGTCTGTCTGTTTCTCTCTCCGTAGGTTCGTGCATCTGCTGTCTGCCTGTCCTTTCCATGTAACGCCATCTATCTCCTTTTGATTATATATTCATCATATACAAGTACCCGCCATGCAGCAGACCTTGAACGAACTAAACGAGGAGGTCTTCCACTACTACATTTACATTCTACGACATAAGAGCTATTGCCCCTAAAATCCACGATCTCCTGCCAGTTGTAACGTCACGAAATCGGAAGGCGACTCAAAGACGGCGGGCTGCGGGGAATTGTAGCTCTTCGGAAAAAAACGCAAGAAGTTGGAGAGGGGGTGAGATGATGATCGCGTGATCATGCCTACGTGCGCACGGGTGGCGTTGGTTGCACCTGCAAAGCGACGAACAACACTGAAAGACATTGTGTCGGTTGGTGTGAGCTTACATGACATCTAGCAAGATGATGTATAACATAGGCAATTATAGCAAGGTGAAGAAAAGAGAAGCGATTATGAGGAAGTGAGAAAGAAGAAAGGACGATGGTAAAGCATAATGTAGGATGTATATTGACACACCGCCAAAGGGAAGCATGTGTGAAGGACGGAAGAGAGTGGAGCGTGGCATAGCCGTGAATTGTATAGCATGCAATTATTCGGGAAAGCGAAATTTTAGTATGGAAGATTGGCGTTCTAGCCGTACAGCAGGCTGCATGGCTAGAACAATAGGGTTTGCCTTCCTGGGAATGAGAGCGTCGCCCAAGGAGCGCTAAACCTAATTGATTCGCACACAATATTGTCTTACAAAGTATCCCCACCAATCCTCACCTCTTTAAAAAAGTGTACTCCTTGAGTTCATTGCTGAAACAGAGACCAATCACCACTCTTATTTTTTTCAACTTTCATGATTGGTGTAACAGTTTATGATTTGTTGGTGTCGCGTTGTGCAACGGCGAGAAATATTTGTCTTGTATAATTTAGAGCCTTTTATTCATTGCCTGTTTCCCACAAACTTCTGGGTCAGTAAAGCAGGGTGTGGTGCATGGCTTCGATCAACGCAGCACCATTTAGTTGCATGGGTCGAGGATTGTTTCGTGTATCCAATCACAACCAACTCAAGACTTACTCTTGACAAATAAAAAGACAATTCTGTCTTGCGTATCTTCCTGACATCATTTGTTTTCTCAAAGATCTGGCGATACGTCTCCGATGACTCAGGTGTTAATCTTACTTCTCTTTTGATTTATCTACCCAACTTGACTCAGACATGTGGCTGCCCAGACACCCGCACTGTTCCCTGTATGGTATTTACTTAAGAGCTGGTGCTAATTTTTCTTTGCTAATTTTCCAAATGCCGTAATGAACATAATCTGCATGGCGAGATCAGAATGCTTCTTATCAAAAACAAAGTAAATTTTGCTGTAAGGACGTTTTCGTACATGCACTGTATTAAAATGAACCAGTGCTAGAAAAGAAACCACGCTACAGCCTAAAAATCGGCCGATCCCGCGTTTAGTGGGAGTCGATGATATGCAAAGCACGAATTACAAAGGTTGATACGTCACTTCGAAATCAGCACAACGTTACAATGTGGAGATAAATGATGCCATACATAACTTTCGTGTCGCGATTATCATGTCTATTCACGTAACGTGATACCAAATTTAGTAAATGTGGAGCTAGTACAATGAACGTGAGCACGCCATGAGCGTGGTATGTTGTCATGTGCTTACGCGACACGTGTGTCAGGATTATCGTGTTTGCACCAGTAATATATTTCATCATCCATTGACGTCACGTAACACCAAATTTCGTATATGTGGAGCTAACAAAACTTCCACGAGCGCCTCATGAAGGGCACAATATACTCCAATGTAGCGTTGACGTGCGCGCACGCTGGGTACAGTGAGGCTACGTTAGCAAAACGAGTGCACTCTATAGTCTGGCGCCAGGCTTGACCACTGCAGCGTCCGTCGGTGCGGCCCGACGGCAACCGGCGCGAAATGCGACATGCTGCATTTCGCGCCAATGCGTTACCCAGGCAACACTGCCTTTCCCTTTTTTCGTGACGGAAGGATGCCGGACGCGCTGAAATGCGCATGCGTCAAAGCAACGCAACGCCGTGCCCGCTTTCGAATATGTGGCAGGACCGGCGCCTAAAGCGTGCCAACGCCGGTGTGACGCGACGAAATGAACGCCGGCGAGCACGCGCACCGCGTCACGTTGAAATGTATTGGCTCCTTGACTGTGGCATGTAGTCGTGTCATCACATGACACGCTTCTCATGATTATCGTGTTTGCACCAGTCACATACCTTCGTCATCTATTGACTTCACGTAATACCAAATTTGGCATATGTGAAGCTAGCGAAACGGCCGTGAGCGCGTCATGAGTGTGGCATGTAGTCATGTTGTTACATGACACGCTTGTCGTAATTATCATGTTTAGATGTGTCATTTACCTCTGTCGTCCTTTCGCGTCACGTGATACTGATTGGTACATGTGAAGTTAGCGAAGGAGCGGCGAGCACATCAGGAGCGTATAGTATTTAGCGACGTTACATGACACACATATCATATCAACCTTTCTCATTCGTGCCTCGCATATCATCGTTTCCCACTGTACGTGGGATCTGCCAATTTTTTGCAACAAATCATCAACCACACTAGGGAAAAGCGACTGTGGCGTTTCAGTAGCTTCCTCTGGAAAACCAAATACAAGAAGATTATTACGACGGCTTCTGTCTTCTAGATCACCGAGTTTCTTTTCCAAGATACGGATAGTTTTTGGAAGCCCGCAATTTTGGTGCCAAATTCTTTAAGCGTTGATGTAGATGCTTTAACTTGTTGCAATTTGAATTCAAATATGCCCGGCCTAGTTTACATCAGCTTTTGGCCCTCTGAAAGCTGCTGAACCAGCTCATTGTGTGTTGAGTCCAGGATTTGATTGATTATCCCCAAAATCATCAGCAGAGAGAAAGGAACATCCTTTGCAGGTGAACAAAACACACAGGCACTATAGGGGCACGCCAGCGAAAGCAAGCAACGGTCAGTAGACCTATAGATGTATTTTTCCTTACTAACCTGCACAAAAAAGCAGAAAATAGTTCATGGTGGTGTTGACGGGGGACCAGCTGACGTGCCCACTGATACAAGACGTGCCCATTGATACCAAAATAGAAATGCCATTTTAAAGTTCCATAGAGAGCTCGCTACTCCTCCTTCTGTAGAGCCACTTACGCACAATTGTATCATTCATAACTGCTCTTTAGTGCGGTCTCCGCTACTAGATTTCTTTTACTAATATTGGTTCTGCGTCAGGGCCCCACCACCGATTTCAAGAGAAGTAAACCTTAAAATTGTTTCATTACAATTACATATATTTTATTGTTTAGATATGCATATATTTCTAAATTTTATTTCTAACAAACCTTTAAAGACACCGACAAATGACCAGAACGTATGATTAGAGTTTGCGGGAATAAAAAATACCGTGAATTGAAGTGACAGAATCAAGCAATCCTTTGGCGAGCAAAGAAGTATATATAGTATTGAATTGTTTCACAAAGTAATCGATCGATGAAGTGTCCTTAATCGAAAAAACAGAGGAACGCATGTTCTCTGTGGAGACAAGCGGAACTTTCATATTGTGCAGTGTCGTAGTGTTTGCACTAATTTAGACAAACGCTTGTACTGAGGTCGTGTGTAGTCTGAAGTGTGGTTTGTCACAACGCCTAATTCACTCTGATCTAGGCCACTCTGCCTGACATCTTGCGCCGGTAATAACTGCGTGGCCGGGTCCGTAAGCAGCGCTTTATGATAATTTCTACACCTAAAAGCCTGTATGGCCATTTTCCTTTTATCAAATGCGGAACGTTACCATAAAACCAGTCTATAACGTGGCCAATGAAATAGCCTTGCTACTTGATTAGAGTTGCCCCCGGCCGTACATGGCTGAGGCACTCGGCTGCTCACCTACAGGGTGGCGGGACTGAGCCGAGGCTGCGGCGGCTGCATTTCGAAAAGGCGAAAATGTTATAGACCCGAAATGCTTCACCCTAATTGAAACACCAGGAAAATATTTTGAAAAGCTTGCAAGGAGAATATATAAATGGGGTGTGCCTTCGAGAGGCTTTCGATGACAGCTGTTTTTGTGAATGGCCTCTTGCGGCAATTTTCATTTGAAAACTTGAAAAGCTAGGGTGCTTTTTGTTCAAGAAAAAGTTTGGGCGTGATATCACAAATTGTTTTGGGAATATATCATTTGGTGCTAAGCAGAAGTGTTAACGGTAAAATCTGTGTCTCCACGACCACATTTTTCTTCGAAACTCGCCAAGAACAAGAAAGTACTTATAAAATGAAAATCACGTTTGTGCACCATGAATCACCAGTTGACAACAAAAGGAATCTAAGTAGTCTAAATGAATTTGTTCGCTAGACTATCAATTCAGGTAATGGATAAGAATAGTGAATTTCAGTGGTGGTGCCAGCCTGTTCATAAGTGATCTAATAATTGCATATGTCGCTGTTGTGCGTTACATTTCTAACTTTGGTGATTATACTAACTACAATACATTTGCATTAGCTTAGTTGTATTTTTCCCCCAAGTGAAACCAGAATAATTCACAACTCCATAAAACATCGCGTGTGCTGGAAACCACGGGTCTAGAAAACAAAATGGTTATGCTTAACAAACATCAACGTGGAACTTCCACTTGGCACTGTTCTGAAGTTCCTCGATCGTGGCGTCCGATCGCATTGCTTCGTCTAAGACGAAAAGGAGCTGGCCAATGACTGCTTCATTCTCATCGACAGAAAGAATTTTACTGCCGCAATAGCGGAAATAGTTGCACTGCTCGTGCAAATATCAAGCGTTTTCGGCGAACCAGGTTGGACATAGTACCACTTGAAGAACCTGTTTAGATAGCTCAAGGTTGATAAAGAGAACAGCTTATGTATAGCGGGCGTCTCTGAAAAGTTCTAGCACCTTTCGGCGGCTTTTCTACACTGCTACAGACAAGGCCTTAACAGTTTCCGAGGTGACTAGGCGGCGAGTAGTGCTGCAGAATGCGTGTATTCCATCAAGTTCTTTTGCCCCACCAAAAGCTGAATACGCACGCTTTTCAATTGAGAACAGGTTGGAGCTATGCCTGGGCCAGTGTATTTTGAGATAAGACAAATCCTGGTTTTACTTCTAATAGGAGTGCTTCTTTCTTTTGTTCGCCATCCATGTTATTAGTTTTCTGAATAATTAGGTCGTGTGCTTCCGAGCACTTCCTTGTTCATGTTGCGAGTACTTGATATTCAAAAATGGCATATGCACGCACAATATACTCATGAACATACGGTACATATTTGAATGCTACACACACGTGACCTTCGCGCGTGTATATACACTTATGCGAAACCAAACATGTTCGGGGGGGGGGGGATTACAGCAGCTTGATTTCAGAATGGGTAGTGCTGCGACTTGCGCAGAAGCGAACACATGCGACTGACACAGCCACACACGAGACGTGAAAAAATTCTAAAGTGCTTCATATATAACTCACACTACTCCGCACCTTGAAAATCTCGAATATTGATAAGAATACACACACGTCAAATAATGCTCTACACAAATAGGAGAACCAAGTCGTCGCGTGCGAAACATTTAAAACAAACTGTAGTACCAGTCACCTTATTTCCAATGCGTAGGTTTTTGATTCCGTCCGTTCTCCATCGTTCGTTGCATGCATCTTTCACGAATTGATAGACCGATGCGTTTCCATCTTTATACCGTGATGCCACGCATTGCGGCACAATACAATGTCTTTGGACATCGTTTTCTTTTTTTTCGGGCTCACTTCTGTGGTATGGTGAAAGTAAAAGAACTATGCTGTCGCTTTTAAATGCGTGCAACGTAGTGAAAAAATTGGCACAGCCCACGTACAGTCGAGTGCATAATTTTAGAGACCACGGGAGCGCGTGCCGAGGCGCGTCGCTGCGCCTTGTGGCGGCTGCACGGCTCTGTCCGGGAGCGCGTACTGCGCACGCTCGTCCCATATCACCTGGCAGCCTGACCTTTCGCTCGTTTCAAAGGCGCGCATCTCGAAGCGATTTATTGTCTTTTTTCATTGTCTTTACAGCGACTATAGAAGTGACACCTTGCACCGTCCGCATCGTTTTGAGATGCGCGCCGTTGAAACGAGCGAAAGGGCAGCCTGCCGGGTGATTTAGGACGAGCGTATGCAGTACGCGCTCCCGGACAGAGCCGTGCAGCCGCCAGAAGGCGCAGCGAGGCGCCTCGGCACGCTATCCCGTGGTCCCTAAAATTATGCATTCGACCGTGCCGTGACAATCGATGATATGCGAAGCACAAATGAGAAATCTTGATATGTCACTTCAAAATCAACACAGCGTTACGAGGTGAAGGTAAATAATGCCACACATGACTTCCGAGTCATGATTATCATATTTTGATGTGTCGTTTACCTTCGTCATCTATTCACGTCACGTGATACTAAATTTAGTATATGTGGAGCTAGAAAAACGGCCACGAGCGCATTATGAAGGGCCCAATATACTACAATGTAGCGTTGACGCGTACGCTGGGCACAGCGACGCTACATTAGCAAAACGCGAGCACTCTATAAAATGACGCCAGGCACGACTGGTGTTCGTCGGAACGGCCCGACGGCAACCGGCCCGATATGGGACATGCTGCGTTTCGCGCCGATGCGTTACCCACACAACACTGCGTCTCCCTTTTTTCGTGATAGAGGGACGCCGGACGCGCTAAAACGCGCATGTGTCAAAGCAATGCAGCGCGGCGCACGCCTGCAAGTATATGGCAAAAGTGGCGCCTGGCGTGGCAACACCGGCGTGACGCGACAAAGTGAACGCCGGTGACCACGTCCACCGCGTCACGTCTAAATGTATAGCGCCTTGACTGTAGCGTATAGACATGTTCTCACATGACACGCATCACATGATTACTATGTTTCCACCAGTCGCATGCCTTCATCATCCATTGGCCTCACGTAGTACCAAATGTGTTATATATGAAGCTAGCGAAATGGCCGCGAACGTATCATCAGCGTGGCATGTGGCCAAATTGTTATATGTCACGCATGTAACGATTATTATGTTTGGATGTGTCATTTACCTATGTCGCCCGTTCGCGTCACGTAATACCAAGTTTCGTGCATGTGAAGCCTGCGAAATGGCCACGAGCACATCATGAGCGTAGCATGTAGCCATTCGGTACATGACAGGCATCTCATAATTATCATGCTCTCACCAGTATCATACCTTCGTCATCCATTCACGTCCCGTGATACCAACTTTGGTAAAAGTGGTATCACTGTTATAACTTTGGTAACAGATAGATAAATAGATAAAGAGATTGATCGATAGATAGATAGATAGATAGATAGATAGATAGATAGATAGATAGATAGATAGATAGATAGATAGATAGATAGATAGATAGATACGCTTAAGGTCGCCGAAGTTCACTAAGGTCGCATTAAAATTTTTAAGGCTGACAGTAGTGCCGCTTTTATGTCATGCACGGATGCTAGGGGGTAAACGCTCATTTGGAGTCTTTATTAGCCATGGCATTCGTGTCTCATTACCGTGCGTAACGAAAGAATATGGAATATTGCCACATGTATGGTCATTCATTAGTGTATTGCAGTATTTTGGTCGTGAGAGTCTGTCACTCTGTCTGTCTGTCTGTCTGTCCTGTCTGTCTGTCTGTCTGTCTGTCTGTCTGTCTGTCTGTCTGTCTGTCTGTCTGTCTGTCTGTCTGTCTGTCTGTCCATGCATCTGTCCATTCGTCTGCATGTCTCATACTGCCGGTTACACCTGTCGATAAACAAGGCCAGGATAAGACGAGCTTCGCCTCAAAAAATCTTACACCTAGAGTCTGCTGCTTAATGATACTCCCTTCAAGATTCAGAACTTATCGAGGCAGAACTTCAGAGTAATATATTTACGCCTGATAGTTTTATCGCGGCCAAATACAATCCTGCAGTTAGCGCCAAATACCAGCATACTGGCTACCTAGACTTTGGTGTGATTCGCTTATACGCCGATTCTTCATCGATTCAAGACTAGCTGCTGGTACTGCGGCGCAAAAAGGCGCCTAAAAAAGAACAAAAAACATGACTCTCACCGAGGCTGAAATGTTTCTAAAAGCTCCGTAGCTGTTCTCTTTTAGAACGTAACAATGTAACGAATACATTTAAGGAATGCACACCGTTTTCTTTAGACATCAAACGCTAACTTGAGAAGACGACGTAACAAACCTCCAATATGAAGCCACACTTTTTTCGGCTATTGCATTGATTAGCGGTAGCGTATTTAAACGTGCCCTGTTGCAAGTAGGCCCACGCCCATTTCCAAGTTAAAAATAAATGTCTTTATGCAGTTTTTAGTCTCGAGGTGTGCATGGTTTTAGACAAACACGATGTACCGTTTTGGCTCGGACCACCAATCGTTTACGTCTCACAGTTCGTTCGCAAACGCTGACTGCGGTATGAAATAACCGTAACGGAGAGCAAAAGCAATGTTCTCTATGGGCAGGTATGTTTTTCTGGGCGCTTTTTATTTTTGTTTACATCATTTTGGACCTGGCAGGTCGCCTTTACTATTTTATCATTCGAAATGTGCCCCAACAAATGGGTTCGTGCCTTGGAGGCTTTCCGTTTGTTCTCGGCTCCACTCCATCTTCGTCCCGCTTAAAAAGATGGGGATATGAAGACCATGTGGGCTCAGAGGAAAGTGAGAAAGTGTGGATGACAACAAACGACTTATACCCTCCAGGCTCCGCACTTATAATACGCACACTCATTACCTCGTTATAGCTCAAAGCGACTACAATTCTTTTCTTTTCTTTTTGGCCTCTTATCGGTTGCTGCGAAGAGCCATCCCAGAGAAGCGTGGCTGTTACTCCCGAGGGCGAAAGGTTTTGGGCGCGCGGGGGCAGCAACAACAGAACGTTTCGAAAAATCGAGACAATGCGCACGTACACCGAATAGAAGCGAGATAATCAGCATGCATTGAAGGCAGTGCTTTCGATACTTGTTTTTTATTATTATTACTGCACCTCTTGTTTCTGTGTTCAAACTGCTCGCGTCGTAGCTGCCACACTGTGTTAGACTGGTTGCTTGTTGAAAAAGCGACGATTTTTCATCTGGGCAGAACTTGGAGTATGCAGCCACATCCACGCTTGTTAGCATATTCGTGGATGTGGTTGAGCACTCCATATTCGTCAACCAACCGAAGTTCTAAGAAACATGGTTAAATCTGTTTGAAACAAAAGAATAGGTTATGAAGGTGCTGACCTTTTTTTTTGTAATCAGAAAAGTAAGCCTATGCCCCCATAAACGATGCGTTGCTATTTTGCAAGGATAAGTCAAATATATTTTAAGTCAAACATATTTGCACACCATGCCACAGGCTTCACAAAAGCGTTACACTGGCAATCGAACGACGACTATAGATTATAGGTGCAAGATAAATAAGTCATTGTGGAACTCACTGCTTCAACGCCCGGCTTTTTTGTGTGTTATGCTTCACCGCATGTCGATTGTTTAAAGGTATAGCACGCTTTCCAAAGGAACTTGATGTTTTGAGACGGCCTATTTAGTGTTGTTCACGTGGCATTCTCTGAAGCGCGTTAAGGCGGCAATAAAAATTTTGACTGAATCTAAAGATGATATTCGCTCTCTGAGTGCCCCAATGCCTGCTGATATTAATATTACAGCTGACAGCAGACATTGCCTTATAATGCCTAAACGTGCGCAAACGTTGGGCAGTCTTGGTGAATGTTTGTTAGGTGATAAATATTGAGGCTAATTTCGAATATAACTGAAATAAAAACTAGTAATGTAGGAACAAAATCATTTCTACGCAATTTACTCATTTATCTGTAGACAAAAATTTAAAGTAAAGTGGCAAGAAGATAATTTTTTTTGTTTGGGCAAGAGAAGACAGAATTAACGTGCGAAATAAACTTCATGGCCATTCGGCCTGTGTTGTTCGCAGCAATTTTACTGATTTAATTGTAAAATCCTCAGGGTACAATTGTGCCCTGAGGGTACAAATGTATGGCAAGCTTTTGGTTCTCTTGCTTGAGAGCGGCACTTTCAAATTCCCTCGACTATCTTTACAACCCCCGCAACAACGCAGATTTTATAAAATGAACGACCGGCAGCCCTCGAATTTTTTCAAACTGTGTTAACAAAAGCGCATGACCATACCGAAGCCACTTCAACAAGACCGGTATCAGGCTACATAGACAATATATATATGAACAAGTTGTAACAATTGTAATGCCTATGACCAGCCTATCTCCAACCCTCTAAACCTGCGGACAGCAGGGCAATCGATATTATGTTATGAAATCACAACGAGAACCTCAAGTGATAAGGATCTCTTGCTAATCTATGATCTAGATGAATTGTTTATTTTTATGATGATCTGTTAAGGATATGCTTTCACTGTTCCATTGTAAATCTGGCAGTGTGTGGTGGCACGTTTACGGGATACGCATACGCAAGTCACAAATAAGCGAAGTTCGGTTATAGATAGGCATGCCAACATTAGTGGGCGACAACGTATGCATACATTACTTTAGAAACATTGGTTGGCGGCCATTATATTGATAACGTCAGTGTCAACTTTGAATTACCATGAAAACAAAGCTTTCAGGAATATTGTTTCCTACCTTTTTGCCACCATGCCTTTCAGGATATGTGCTGTGTATCATTGCAATTTTTTCTACTATGGTAATATTTAATATAGCCAACCTTTATGCTGAAGGACTTCATGTCATTGAGTTATGATACCATTTCTGAATTACCGCAATGCTGTCAGTAAGAACTTTAGATCGAAGTCAAGCTGAGTGCACGTATATGGAGTGCACATCGGGTTCCTGTGGAACACTTTAGGTACGCTGGGCTAAAATGGATAACAGAGAGTGAATATCACGAAGAAAAAACGGCGACAGACCACGAAGACGTTTTTCCTAATTGTGGCTGAAAAAGAAAAATTAACTAAACACACTATGTTTAATTTACAATAAATCGTAACTAAAATAAAGTTGTTGTAGTTATATTTAGTTTTCCAGTGGATGTTTCCGATAGGCATCAAGTAGCGAAATGTTACATGGTCGACTACCACATTTCAACACTATGCAATGCACACGATGGGGCGCGATTCGGAAACAGATACGGGAGTATGTGTACTGAGTTGAAAACAGTGCAAGTTAAGTGGCTAAGCTACTATCTCTCCTTCAAAGACATGTATCCACTCAAAAAGTAGCAACCATAGAGTTTCATACAATAATACCTTGAGCCAAATCTGGCGCTCAGGTCGTGTATCCACATGTTATTTAAGGGAAGTACAAGATTCGGATTGGATTCCATTCGTAAGCTATCTACTGATACTGTTCTACAGTTTCAGTTTTGCCCTTCACACAGCGTGGGTAGTGGGGTGCGCTGCAAACACTGAAGCAGCGCCTTTGTTGTTCAAAGAGACTGAATACAACTAGGTTCTAGATACTTTAAATGTTAATATATTCGAGATCACACCACCTGTCAAACAAATCGGCCAAGTCCAAATAGAATTTGACGATATCTTCCCCATGAACGCAAAACACTTGCCCTCTAAATATTTAATTGGTTTATTAGAACAACACCTGTCTCAATTATGTGCTAATACAGTAATTGCAACGGATGCATCTATGAGTGGCGAGAAGGCAGGTGTGGGTATTTTTTTCTCTCTCATTATTCTGGTCATTTTCATTACGCCTCCCAGATTATACACCAATATTTGAAGCGGAATTAACGGCCGTTATACTAGCTATTCGTAAACTTCCTGCGACTCATTCGACAGCTGTGATAGTGACTGACTCGTATTCCGTGTGTTCATTCTTATCATCGTCGTCGACACCAGCAGTACTAGAGACTTTTAAATCATTAATCCCAGCAAATATTCGTCTAGTGCGAATGATATGGGTGCCAGGCCATCGTAGTATATTTATAAACGAGATGGCTGACAAACTTGCGCGAACATCTCTTGATCTTCCGATTGTGCCAATCATGCCTCCTACAGCTTATGTAACAGCAGCGAGGTTTAGAAAACTTTCCCTTCTTGAAGACTCATCAAAAACCATTATACCGAATCCAGATTTCTCGCACCTGCAATTCACATGGAATAATAAATGGTGTCCCACGCGTAAATTGGAAGTCTTGGTAACAAAATTACGTTGCCGTGTACCACCTCTTAATTTCTACTTAAACAGGTCTGGTCTGGTGCCATCCCCTCTGTGCTCAAGCTGTAACGAACCTGAACATATCGACCATTTTCTTATCACATGTCACCGATTCAAAAATCAAAGAAAAAACTGCTTCGAAATTTTATTCAAAAAATTAGGAATATCACTTAATACTCCCAATATTTTGTCTTTTGGGGCCATTTCATTGGGACATAGCGACAGGAACATCTGCAGGGCTCTCTGCGAATTCATATATAACACAAGAAGATTACCTTGCTGAGTCAGCCATCAGCTCTCGAATTTTACTAGTCACACTACCACTTATTATTTAGCTGATACACTGCAATGATTCAACTTTCAGGAGAATTTCATATAACGATTCCACCACAGATATTCAACAAATTCTATTATTTCTCCCCCCCTTTTTATTACTTTTTTATTTTTTTATTTTTTTTACATTGCGCCAAATCAATTTCACAGTCAAAACACAGTAATCATATTCCCCTAATGTAGAAAATCTCTAGGTATTTACTTGCATTAACCACCGGCTTCTTGGCCAATCCCCCTTAGTGGGTGAGAGCCAAAAAAGAAAGGAACAAGCAAGCAAACAACTAGGTCTGACATTTGCAGCAGTTTTGGAGCTTCACGAATCGTATTTAACAGTTTAAGCGAAGCGTTGTGCACTCACCACTTTGCAAAGATATACCATCTCAAGCCAGTGCATACTATTACGTCGATTTCGCGTTTTTTCTTAACCATGCCTTGCCGAAAACTTCTTTAAATCGACTGCATAACCACAGCGAAACTAATACTGAACTGTTATTTACATGAATAGGTAATGCGTACTTTCGAAGCCGAAAGAAGATTGTTTGTTTTGAAATGTTGTAACAAACAATTCCTTATATTTTGATGCCAAATCTGTAACGCAGTGACAGAACAATGGATATTCTTGTGGCTAAATTTGCTCAAGTTCCACTTCCACCTCATGGTCACGAAAACTTTTACAGATCAATTCTTTTCTTACGGCAATTTCCACTCGTCGAGCGGGAGCAATTTATCTTGCTCCGCAGCCGAGAATCTGCATTCCGCTGGTAGTTTGGCAGCAAGTTCGCGTTTTCTACAGTAAGATTTGGGGCAACCTGGTCCACGACGGAGCATTCTACGTGCTTCGTCTTTCAGAGACGCGTTTCACCGAAACTCCGAGAATGCATTTCTGTCATTTTCGGTACAGTGGCCAGCCGGGTTGTCTACAGCGGTTTTTTTTAAGCAGTGTCTATTCCCCTTGTTAACTGGTCAAATTGCTGAAATGGTGTCGTTTGACTCTACTAGGCATGCTGCTATGTTGCTTAGAATATACTAGCGCTGCTGCTTGTTTGCATCTCATTTTGAGCGACAGCGAGAGGGCGCTAGTTTTCGTAGCAGTAGCAGCAGCGAAGACCACAAGCCATACGTCCTTTATAATATGATGTATAAGAAAACGCTTCCTCGCCCACCCTGTGCACGGCCGAAGATTGTCGGCTACGTCGAGGAAGTTTCCGGTACCTGTTTAGTGAACTATGCGTAAACAACTTCCGGAGTGACCTCACGCAGGGCATTCATGTCTTCCACCCGCATATCTGGCTCGGTGCAATCTAAGTGTTTGCTCCAAGATTTCGGAGGCTGCTTCGGGCTATGTAAAACGTTCGGCGGCCTCCTCGAGCTGGCTGGTACTATCTCTCCGCTCTCACTCCCTCTCCCATAGCAGCAGTTGCGCGCTCGCGCGTTTATCTTCGCCCCTAGCAACCTGAGAATTTTGTGTGGGCGGAGTAGCGGCGAGTGGGGGGAGAGGAGGAGTGCGCTCTGGTGTGTGAGGGCACTCGCATCGCGATAACTCGGCGGAACTCTCACGTAAGTGCAGCACGATCTACTGTAGTCTTGACCTGCCCAGCGAGCAAAGCGCCAGCATGTCCATTCTAGTACACGCCACTGCCGCGAAGATACTGTGGCACTGCAACTTAGCCCACTTACACGATCCGCACCGGCTGTGGGCGGCAGTTACTGTTTGTATCTGACTGCAATTCTATTTGAAAAAAATTGAACTGAAATGTCGACTAAATTGCAAGAATAGATCCTCAAAGTCACAATAAATAAAACAGTGCGAGATACACGCAAAATGTAGAGACGATGCAGGAGGAAACCTTTCTGGAACCGGCGACAACCAATGCATTGCGGTACAGTCACGAGTGCTCAGCTGGAGTAACTTGAGCGCCCCCTTAAGATCGGAGCCAAAACAGGCGCAGGCAGCTCCATAGACCACCACCACCTAGACTCTCAGGACAACAATAGGTTGTGGTGTGGAGGCAGTGCAGAAGAGGGTACATGCCGTGCTTCGCTGTATCTGCTCTTTCTCTCGCCGTTTGCTCTATCTTCTCCCCGCGCCCCACTCTCCTGTCTAGCATGAGTTCGTGGTTGGTGTGCTCGGCTGACCACTGCAATTCTCCGCAAAAAGAAATTGTTCCATCTTGCTAGAAAGCGCAGCCACTATTACAAAGAATACACAACAGAAGCGCTTAACTTGGGGCCTCGTCTTAGCGTCTCTTTCACATATCCAGGAAAAATGACGTCATCTGTGGTGTGAATAATGTTGTCCTCAGCAGGTTTCCTCAGTTGGCGCTTGGACCTGAGCTGCGACAGTACTGTTGACCAAAGGCGTTCCGTTTCGCAGGTCACAAGGCCCCCCAATTCACGCCATTTTTTCTTCTTCTGGTTTGTTGAGCCGCATTCTATGTAGATATGATTGCGCAGAATATCTCGGTAATGGCCTGTCTGCCTGTGACACTCCGAACGCAGGATCCTGGCGATCCGGTTCTCATGGCTTACAGATGGTTGAAAACCACCAAATAAAGCCAGAACTTCTGGGTGTGTTAGCTTCATCCTTAAGCAAAACGAGAAAGACCTGGCACGACATGTGACGAGGGCAATGAGGGTTACCAAAAGGATTCATTGAAGAGAAGAGAAGCGCCAACCGGAGAAACCTGCTGAGGACAACATTATTCACACCAAGGATGACGTCGTTCCTCCTGAATATGTGAAAAAGACGTTAAGACGAGGTCCCAAGTTAAGCGCTTGTGTTGTGTGTTCTTAGTAATAGTGGCTGCGCTTCCAAGAAAGATGAATCCTTACCAACTGGCCCGATACAATTGATTATTGAGTTTCATTTCTAGTTCTGCGGGCTCTTCACCATTAACGTCTCTTCACCCAACCCTTCTGGTAACCCTCATAACCCTCGTCAGATGTCGTGCCAGGTCTTTCTCATTTTGCTTAAGGATGAAGCTAACACACCCAGAACTTCTGGCTTTTTGTCGTGGTTTTCAACCATCTGTAAGCCATGGGAACCGGATTGCCAGGATCCTGCGTTCGGAGTGTCACAGGCAGACAGGCTTCTGCCGAGATATTCTGCGCAATCATATCTACATGGAATGCGGCTCAACAAACCAGAAGAAAAAAAATTGGCGTGAATTGGGGGGCCTTGTGACCTGCGAAACGGAACGCCTTTGGTCAACAGTACTGTCGCAGCTCAGGTCCAAGCGACAACCGAGGAAAGCTGCTGAGGACAACATTATTCACACCACGGATGACGTCATTCTTCCTGAATATGTGAAAGAGACGTTGAGACGAGGTCCTAAGTTAAGCGCTTGTGTTGTGTGTTCTTTCTAATAGTGGCTGCGCTTCCTAGCAAGATGGATCCTTACCAACTGGCCCGAAACAACTGTTTTATTAAGAAATTGTTAACATACTTTGTAAATATGAGTGTTATCTTGAAGGCAAAAAGCCCATATGCGAGGAAATTCTCGCGCCAGCGATGAGCGACGAAACGAGCCATTTTCGCGACGCGTCGCAAGGTCGACATCGCGCGATTTCTTAAACTTAGAATCTATCGCTCCTTGCCCGGAAATGCTGTGATCAAGCAACTAACAAAAAACCAACCAACGTGACCTACGTCAGCGGCGGACTGCTGATTGTCGCTGCTTGCTTATTGACGCGCACCAACAACAACGTTCATCAGCGCATATGGCCAACGGCTGCGCGGGAACGTTGACATCGCTGAATATGAACTAGCCTGGACAGAAATCACAACTCCCGCACCGTATGTGCCACGGCTTAGGGGCCCGTAGCAGCATTCATTAGAATAAAAGAAATAGTGCAAGACAATGATAAACATTCCAAGTATTGCAACAAGTCGTGTTTTTTATTGCATACTGCTGTGAACGTGCTAGTTTTGTTATGGGCGAATTTTCTCATGCCAGCAACAGTGAAGATACCTCCCTAAAGCTGATGATTGATATGTGGGGTTTAACGTCCCAAAACCACTATATGATTATGAGAGACGCCGTAGTGGAGGGCTCCGGAAATTTCGACCACCTGGGTATCTTTAACGTGCGCCCAAATCTGAGCACACGGGCCTACAACATTTCCGCCTCCATCGGAAATGCAGCCGCCGCAGCCGGAATTTGAACCCGCGACCTGCGGGTCAGCAGCCGAGTGCCTTAGCCACTAGACCACCGCGGCGGGGCAACCTCCCTAAAGCGTTCGCATGAATGGGGTTTCGCCACTCAAGCGCCTACTTGCACGAAGCTGATATATGCCGCGTCACTCATTGCTCTTGCGTGCGTTATCATGCATATGTAGTTTGGCTTTACATACTAACTCAAATTTTTTGTTGGGAGTACTTTCTGGTTAGAAAGCCTTATTGTGTACTTTAATGCGCTTAATTTGCGTAGTTACTTGACTATTGAGACAATGCCATTTGGCAATAAACACCGGCAATGGCAGCACATCACCATAAATTCCGGAAATTAGCAACTATCACAAAACATGACTGAATGCAATAGGTGTGATTTCTTGTTCGCTTTCGTTTTTTTTTTCAGCGACATGAACCGGAACTGCGTGAGGGCAAACGAAAACCTCGACATCTCCTCCATCCTACCAGAAAATCCACAGGACTACGACAACCTTGCACCGCCAAAGGAGAACGGTGAGGGAATTCTCGACCTGTGATTACGTCGAACTTATAATCAACTTCATTCAGTTTGTATACGGTATAATTTTTATTATTCACTTACTCATACATTTTTTGAAATATATTTGGTGTTGAGACATCCAATTTTATAAAGAATGAGCGGACGCAATATAGTTCACTTCCTAGCTTTTGGTCGCAATAACACGGCATGAGAAGATCACTTCTTTTTAGGTAAACGAAAAGTCAGGCTAACAAACAACAAGTCCCAGCTCATATTATCACCATGTTAGAAGCTCTAGGTCACCTAATAAAAAACATTTAACAAATTATTCATCAACAATCGATAATTGATAACTCACATTTCTAACATTTCGGCTACACGACACTTTTTTTTTTGCTTAACCACCCAGACATCGGCATTTTTTATCCTATCTCTATTCTCCAATTTTATTACAGCATATATTTTCAGTAAACATGTTATGCGTGTTTAAAATTTGAGGGGGGGGGATGGATTTTGCAGAGATTTGTAAATCCCAAGTGTGAGAATGTAAAGAAACCGGCTAACTGTTCCATTGAGAGTATCAGAGTTTATTCAGTAACTAGCACATTTAATTTGCAGAAAAAATTGTATTCGATATCTTGGCTTGAAAATTTTTGCGTAATCGGTGTTGTTTTTACTTTTCGGTATGATCTTGGTATCTGTTGCTGTGCCACCCCAAAGTTGTGTTCTTGTAACACCGCATTTCGCGCTTTTCTGTTTCCCACAACTTGCTTCCACAAGGCGTGGCCGATCGAGAAGAATTGTGTTACTTTTTTTTAGCTGCGAGCATGCAATCTTAGCTCGCGAACGTGAGAGCATCTTATCAATGAATATATGTGAAGTACTTGAGAGGGCAACTGAAAAAACCAGTGTCATAGCAAGTGCTACAGGCTGTATAGCTCGAAAGAGTGCGTGCCCTCCTACGATATTAACTCCAATGTTTACTCAGACTTACGATACTTACTTGCAACCAGCATCCCAATTTACTGACACTATATCTTGCGTGGAGGGATTTACTCAAAGTTCCGTTTGCCAATCGCACTGTAACAGCATCGAATGACTCTTTGTTACCCTTCATCACATTGTGATGGTTTCAAATTGTGTCAAATATGTTCATGTTGGCTTTCTTTCAGAAAAAAAGTGCTTTCTTTCCCTTTTCTGATTTTTCTCATTCACTCTCTTTGTTCCTATATTAGGCCCACACTATTTATTAAAAAACAAAAATTTTTCCACCATTCATACCCGTACGCTATGCCAGCACATGTTTGCCTAAATTCAATAAGCTCTCGTGATAAGCACCTTAACGGATTGTGCCCAGCAATTTGCGCTGATAACTCTAAAGCTATCACGCTGCGGTGTCTTCATTTTAATTGTACACTGTCGTTCTACGCTTTATATTGCTTGTAGTTGTTTGAGAGTGCACCTGGCATATTTAGTGAGATTCATAAACTTGCAGCAAGAACAAAAAATGCAGCAAGTTAGAAGAAACGAAACAGACCGGCCAGAAATAAACTTTAAATATTGAAGCTGAACTGACGCAATTGAAACCGCTGTAGAGTAATCCCAATGACGACAGTAGGAAAAAAGGAAGGATGAAAAGAAGGAAAAAAATTATTTTGGTCCTGTAGAATGCGACTGAATCACACACTCGGCTCAGTCCCACGCAGGGACCAGCAAGTCGAGCCTGCCGGCCACCACATGGCTCGGCATGTGCTAAGACAGCCACATTAGAGCATATACTCAGCACGTGCCAAGACATGAGCTCAAGCTTCCCCCTGCAAGTGAGGGAGATGCTTCTACGTAGCCCTACTCTCACTGATGAATTCACGAACACTAGAAAGTTCAATATTAAAGTTATATCCACAGGTGTTCTAGTGTACTTATGTTTATGTATAAATTGTAGAACTGTTTTCACGGAAACGTGTACGGGTGTTTGTATCGCTACTGCTATTCGACTATTTCACAACACAAATTCATTTGTTTCGATTCCGAAATATTTATGTCTTTACAGGGAGAGCAACATCAGTCAAGTTCCACGTCACCGTCCTCAGCCTAGATTCTATTGACGAAGGCTCTATGGTGAGCAGTTTACTCTATGCTTCTCTGTTCACTTATTTATTTTTCATTCAGCGATCCACGCTATGGTTTCTTGTTAACAATGGAACTCTACAGGCACACTCGTGTTTTCTGCATCAATTGGTTACCGAATATGAGCAGCGATGTTGCTTGTAAAACAATATACATAGACAATATACGACACTCGTTTTCCGACCTCACTTAAGTTGAAATTTTGAATGAAATAATCACATTTTGACGAACGTGCTCTATATAGCAAGTAGTATACGAGTACAGAAATAGTGTGAGAGATAACTTGATTCCAATAAAGATAAATATTGAAGTAGCATTCCACTTAACCAAACAATTGCTGCTTTGGTAAGCACAGCAAAAATCGAACACATGTAGTTTCACAATTCAGTCTAAAAAACATTTGCTCACAATCACTGATTTCTCTTCTATTCGACATAGTAAGCTTCAACAAAGTCTCAACCAATGAATCCTCTCATTTCATTATATATCGCACTTTTGTTGAAGTTTACATTTGAAAAAATATGGTATGGTAGGCTCAGTTAGGGCCGGCTATCCTAATATGGTGGTAGTAGTGTAGAAGATACACGTAAATAAATTACGAAGAACAAAAGACGCGAAAATAGAGTGACACCATGTAGGTACCCATATACAATATAGAGCTTCTAACGCAGGAGCACTGCCTATGGGCATAGTCCAGGTCATACAGCCTAGTCGGATTGTGGATAGAATCTATAAAACAAATTTTTGTGCCCTTACACTTGTCGTTAATAAAAGACATAGTAAAAAATATTTTAGCACGGAAGTGTTTGATGGCGAGGTTCACCACGACTCCGCTAACACACTTCGGTCATGAATATTACGCTGTAAACTATAAATAAAAAGATCGTAAAGAAGAAAAACGAGCTAAAACGTTCATTCCCGCTGGTTCTCTGTATGTTTTTATTGTTGCACATTCATTCGTGTCTATATTTCTTTGAACAGCTTGCTTTAAGTGTCGAGCTGTGACAGTTCGTAGTCCATGCTTATCCTGAGCATGCTCAGTTTGTGCGTGCTTTCAGCTTGAAGTGCGCGCTGCAAGGTTCAAGCTGCTTGCAGTTCTTCGCGTGACTTAGGAATTTGCTGCCGCAGCATTTGTTGCATCGCCCTTGTGGCAAAACATTGTGCACCTAGCGCTCAACTACATTTATGAAGAGACGTTTCATTTGAGTGTTATATCGATTTCTGAGAAGCGGGATCCAGGCAAATTTTTCTGGCTTGTGCTTACCTTGCGATCACTTCGGTGCCACGCACGTGACTCCATCTCTCCTTCCCACAGACGTACGTCGCGGACATCTTTATGTCGCAGTCCTGGTACGACCACAGGCTCAGGCTGCCGCGCAACGTCACCACCAAATATCGGCTCCTGCCCGTGAACTGGCTGCACCAGATGTGGAGACCCGACTCCTTTTTCAAGAACGCTAAGCGCGTCACCTTCCAAGAAATGACAATTCCGAATCACTACATATGGCTCTACTCGGACGGAAGTTTACTCTATATGGTCAAGTTAGTACCGATACCACACAAATATACGTAAAATGCTAGCACTGTGCGGTGTTTTATGAGAATTGAAAAAGCTGTGTTTCAAAATTTTATATTTCATAACTTTTACTCACTGTTCGTTGTGATGCTGCTGGGCTGCTGACATTTAGGTCACGCTTTTAATCCCAGCCACGGTGGGCGCATCTAAATGAAGGCAAAATGCTAGAGGCTTGTGTACTGAGGCCAGCGCATGCTAGAGAACACTAGAACGGGAAAATTCTCGAACAATTTACTAGGGCATGCCTCATAATCCCCTAACTGTTTCGGCGCGTAAAATTTCAGTTATTACTGTCATTTCATTTACTGCGTCACAAACGTGGGCTCACGTTATGCAAAACTCTAGTGCAACGTATCAGAAACTTGAACAGCCATCTTGTTAAAGAACTGCGCATTCACTAGACAGTATAAACACCAATCAGGGTGCACATTGCCATCTTGTTAAAAAACTGCGCATTGACAAGACAGTACTAATACCAATCAGGGTGCAAATGGTCAAGTCATTGGGTGTTCCATTTTGTATAACAGTGCTTATCTGCGTTTTGTCCTGCCTTTTCTTTGTAACTGATTACCGCAGTTTGTTTTTTCGTTTCTCTTTTCTTGAACCACGTTGCTTAACGAATTATAAAAAGACGTTGGCATGCACAAGACACTACCTGACGGAAACGACTCATCAAACTGAATTTTGGCCGTTCATCGAAGAAGGAAGATGGCGGGCAAGGCTGTGCCACCCACTCACTTGTACGTACATTAAAAGTGACCGGTGCACGTAACTCTTGCTTAGCGCAGAACCTTAACGTCAGCCATGGCAACTTCGCTACGCAGTCCGTTGACGCTAAAGTACGCCCCGTTTACGAGCACTTATGCCTGGATAATGAAGGGGCAGTTTGCAATAGTTTTCAACATGTTGAATTGGTCTCGTAGTAAACTGGGTATATTTCACAAGAAAAACTGTTGGCAGATAACAGTAGCCGCTGATTTTCGTGGTGCAGTTGTCTACTAGCGCAGAACCGGGGTCCGTAACCACTACCGAACACAAAAATGTGAATTCAGTGACTAGAGGGTAGTTTCATGCTGCCACCCCCCCCCCCCGTTCCTTATGAAGCACTCAGCCATAGTTAGTCATGAGCGGTGGCATCAAAAATGTATATAGTACATTAGAAGTGCGGAGTGGGCATGCCGCTTCTCCACAAAATGATGAAAAATAACCTTATTTCATGAACAACACCTTAATTTAGATAATTGTGACAATTTATGCTGAAGCAGATACCTTGCAAGTGTGGTTGTCATTGTCCCCCAAAAAAGTTTAGAACAGTCTCTATTATTATATGCTGTGTTTTTGAGTCCCAGAAACGACGAGGTAAATATGAGAGGCGCTGTTATGGAGGGCTCCAGAAATTTTCACCACGTGATGTTTTTAGCGCGACCTCACATCGCGCAACCGACGGGCATCTATCATTTCACATCCATTGAAATGTGATCGAACCTGCGACTTCCGGGTCAGCAGCCGAGCAGCGTAAACACTGTTTCACAGAGGCGGACTTACAGCAAGCTATAGAAGGGCCACTCTGCAGTTTTCTCCGTGACTGCACTGAGTGTTCCACGCAGGACAGAATCTATATTTTTAAATAGAACCACCATGAAGCTGATTGATTGATTGATATATGGGGTTTAACGTCCCAAAACCACTATATGATTATGAGAGACGCCGTAGTGGAGGGCTCCGGAAATTTAGACCACCTGGGGTTCTTTAACGTGCACCCAAATCTGAGCACACGGGCCTACAACATTTCCGCCTCCATCGGAAAAGGCTGCCGCCCACCATGAAGCTGTATTAAATTCCTTTGTCTTAGATTTCAATGCTTACCCTCTGCGACGGTCTAGTGACTAAGGTACTCAGATGCTCACCCGCAGGTTGCGGGATCAAATCCCGGCGATGGCAGCCGCATTTGTCACGGAAGCGAAAATGCTGTAGAATCATTGTGGCTATATATATTTAAATCACGTTAAAGAATCCCAGCTGGTCGAAATTTCCGTAGCCTTTCACTACGGCGTATCTCATATTCAAATCGTGCTTTTGGGACATTAAACTCCTCATATCATTAAATAGAGTTATATGTCCGCATAGAAGATTGTTATGTAGAAACCACACGTAAAATGACGCGCATTGATCCTGGGATGACATATTGCGTAGAAAATCTGAGCTGCATCTAGAGTAAATAGCTTTGTTCTCGCAGACTCACCCTCCTCCTCTCCTGCGCCATGAAGTTCGAAACATACCCGCATGACACGCAAGTCTGCACTATGAAGATCGAGAGTTGTGAGTGATCCTCTCATCTACCAAATTTCCAACAATATAAACACTTCACGTAAAACTTTTATATTGTGTTACCTAAGCATTTGTCGTTCGGTCTGGATAAAAGCTTATCTTTTACCATTTGTTTCGCCTTTTATATTTTTAGAGAGTTACTTTAAGAGCTGCTCTTGTAGGATACCCCCAGCAGCAAGGGAGGAACGTTGCAATGGGCAGCTACTGATTTCAAGTAATATTTGCATAAAGAAATACCATCAAATTCTTGAGAGAGGTTAGTGAAGGTCAATTACAGCTGCTTCCTGAATAATCTTACACATACCAATCTGATTCGCAGTTCCCAAACATATTTTCAGGCGTTGAACCTTATTGAAGAATATCTAGATTTCTAAGAGGCGTTAGTATGCTAGAAAGGCCAAAGAAAAAAAGCCTTAGCTTTGTGACGCTTGATTCTAAAAAAATGAGTAGATGAAAACGTGTGTAATATTAGCTTGTTTTTTAGGTTACTTCTACAAAACAGGTCTAAGTAATGAATTTTGGTTTATAATGTTGTTCATAGTACCATTTCCTTGCTAAAAATTATTGCTTTGTTTAGCTGTGTCTCGAGGTAAACGTTTGCTAAAACAACGTATGAGAATAACATGCAACTCTCAGCAGCAGTTAAAATAATTTTCAGCTTTATTTATATTTGTTCACCTTCGAACAAACCGATTTCGGCAAGCATTTTGCCTCATAATTTATGAATGGGTGTATATATGTATATACACGCATGGTGGCCAAAGTGGCCGTAACATTGCAAGCAGTGAAGCAGATGCTCCGTAAGAACAGTAACAACTAAAGGGTTTACTTCGACACTTTTGTTGTTACTGTTCCGAGGAACAAACTAGTTCTCTGTATATATATATGTATATATATATAGAGAGAGAGAGAGAAAGAGAGAGAGAGAGAGAGTTCAGCTGAGACACGTGATGTGCGCATTTCAATGGACGCAGTGTCGTACACGACGGATGACCTGGTGTTCAGCTGGGACGACAACGTGCCCCTGGTTGTGGACGACGCCATCGAGTTGCCTCAGCACAACCTGGTTGAGACGGCACTCAGCGACTGCACAACTGTTTATTCGACAGGTATAAACCCGATTTTCAGGACAAGAGCTAGTGCGATACCTGCTGGTTGGCATTCTCAGCAAATTTTCGCCGTGTCCGTTGTGCGTCATGCTTAAGATATGGTTTATATCAATACCTCGTTTCAAGCATGGTGGCCTGTGCATACACGTTAGCAAAAGTGCGCTAGGGCTGCGAACTGGCTTGCCTGGAGCATACTTGAAATGAGCCGGCCGTATCTGCCGCACGAATGACACGAGCGATAACATCCTACCGCATTTGGTGCCTGCTCCACATGTCTCCACAAGCACGGAGAAAACGCCAAACCGCTCCTTCTTCAGAGCAGTATAAATAGGTGCTAGCAGGGGGAGAGGGGAATATGCGCGGGAAGCTAACATGAACTATGATGATAAGGACATGGTTGCGAGCGCTGGCACATGCCCTAGCACCACAGATAACAGTAGACTGCTCGTATTGGTGTTGTGCTCTCACCGCTTACATTACGTTTAGACGACTACAAGGTCAAGAATCAATAGTCTCGCAGGAGCAGCCACATTTGCTGGAATCTTTGCTTTGTAGGGTTGTGTGTGATGTATTCCCAAAAAGTTGTCCGATAGCCTCACTGCGTATAAAATTTTATTTCGTTACTGTTGCCAACGCCTACTGTATTTTTATTCAATGCCAGAGCAAACGCGCACTTCTCAGCGGGATCCGCCACTCCGGGCTAGTTCGGACAGTTTACATTGCTATATGATGCAGTGCTACGTATGATGGGTGGCGCTGCATGCGTCACACGTGCTTCGGAGTGTTTTCCCCAGGTGATGTGGTAGACGTGTGTTCCACTCGAATATCAAGCGTCGGTCAGATTTGTTGGTAGTGTTTTCATAATCATCATCATCACTATCATCACCATCATCACTCGGTCACCGCGCTGCGCCTTTCGTGCTCCTCGTGCTCGGAGCTCGAGGCGCACGCTAGAACAGAACAAACCCTCGCGCCTGGCGATACTCTGCTTGGGCTATGTAGAATAACGTGGCGAGATTTATCACGCCTTTCGCTGCATGTTGCTTCATCCTCTTTCGTTGTAGCTTGAATCAACGCCACCGACGCATAACAGCACAGCGCATGGAGTAGCGTCGCAGTGACGCTTAGCCATTTGTTGCCCGCCACGACTGGCGACACGCTATCTCAAAACGCCGTTGTCTTCTACAGAGCCATGGTGACCACCAATACTGTTTAACATTAGGAATGCAAGGCACCACCCCGCCGATTCATACACAACTGATCTAAAAATTACTTCTCATGATTTCTGTCGCGAGGCACCGCATAAGGAGTTCTCTCCTTCATGACCGCAAAGCACATGCGAAGGCTAGGTGTTGGGGGAGAGCAGGAAGGGGCTAGAGAAGAGGGTGGTTAACGTCTAGATTGGGTGTGTTTGGCTGGCATCGATAATTTAAAAAAGGTGTTGCTGTTACAAGAACTGCCTTGCTCGTTCGGAAAAACCATTTTTTCGTTAGTTTCGCTGCCTTTGGAACTGAAACATGCCACACTGGCTTCGGATGCACATATATTAGCGCAAACAAGATATTACTTGAGTTTTTAGGCCCCAAAACCAAGATGTGATCATGAGAGACGCCTTAATGTTGGGCTCCGTAAATATTGCCCATCTGGTGTTCCTTAACGTGTGCAGGCATCGCACAGTGTTGGAGTTCTACCAATTTAACTGCACCGTAACGCAATCGCTGCCGCAAGGATCGAACCCATTACCTTCGTGTATGCAATCGAGCAACGTGGCCATTGCTCCACCACGGTGGACTATTCGCCCACCCTAAAGTGCGAAGGTCTCAAGAAAAAAATTGAGAAGATCTCTCATACCTTGAGAATTGATTTCACATGAAGCATGCGTAAGGCAGGTGACCATTTTGGAAATATTTTCTTAGGCGAAACATCATTAAATGAAGCTAAAAAATTTGTACCCACAGACATGTGTTAGTCTCATGCTTACTGTTGCGTAACGTATCCACAAGCAACATCGTTGTTGGACACCAGAAGCGGTAAGCTGACATTTAGTGCTGGTGCCATCGAGGACAGCAGTCCTAGACACTGATGGACATCTGAGCTTCAATGGATGGCACTTCACTACACTTATCGTTAACTGAACGGGATGGCTGTATGACATGAATGCGTGCGTAGTGTTTATAAGATTGGATAGCCAGCACGCAACCTGTATTGACGTTTCACGAACTTTACGGTATGCTTTAAAAACCGTTCCGAGATCTCACGTAGCTATGTGGTAGAATGTTCGATTGCCACGCAGAGTTCAGGGCTTCATTTCTGCTGGCACTATGATTTTATTCTATGCGTTCGCTTTCCTAATGCTGCCGATGCAAAATTTAGGAGTGGAGCTCCCTTAGAGACGACCTAGTCGCAAAACCCAAACAGACACTGAGCACGTGCTCAATATAGAATGAAAACATAAATATGTAAGGAATCGACTTCATGTGTGAGCAACAATGCCACACCACAATACATAATGTTCAGCGCCGTCCGTGTATCCGTCCGTTGGCGCATCTATTCATGTGACCGTCCATCCGTCTGTCCGTCCATTCATTATTGCGTCCATCCATCCTTCCGTGCATCCGTCTATCCATCTGTCCGTCCTTTATCCTAGTTGGCTAGTCGGCAACTTCAACGTTCACATTATAACCTTAGGACCTAAAGCTTCACCTACTCGTCGTCATTAATTTCGTGGAGATGCACTGATCTTTCTTTACCCTCTCGCATTTAAATGACCAAAGTCAGTGCACGCCGTTCCTTGGTCGATATAAACTGTGAAATACCTTTATTGCAGCGCGTTTAACTAGAGTTGACCTTAACCCAATGTGACGACTGTGCCGTGAGTACGTATGCAATGTTTAAAAATTTGTTAGGCATCACTGTATTCCCAATGGATGCTTCGCGAACGTTACGATCAACATGAAAAGCAGTTGTGTGGCCTGGCTTGCCTCTGTTGAAGAATACTTGGTTCCCATGCAGAATGCTGAGGTTTGATTCCTGCTACAACTGATATATATATATATATATATATATATATATATATATATATATATATATATAAGGGAAAAAAGTGTATACCTAAGGGCTCGTTTTTCCGTGTTTTAACACAAAATAATGAGATATAACAGACAGTATTGCCAAGGAATGTGCAGGGGAAGTTATTAGAACCAATGTAATGTAAATAAGAAGAAAGAAAAGTGGATGAAAAATTAACCAGCTTTGAGCAGAAATCGAACCTACGACCATCGAATAAAGCGTTCGATGCTCTAACCACCGTGCAAGGCCGCTGTGGTAGCTCAGTGGTTAGAGCATCGAACGCGTTATTCGAAGGTCGTAGGCTCGATTCCTGCTCACGGCTGGTTATTTTTTCATCCACTTTTCTTTCTTCTTATTTACATTCCATTGGTTCTAATAGCTTCCCCTGTACATTCCTTGGCATTACTGTCTGTTAGATCTCATATATATATATATATATATATATATATATATATATATATATAAATACTGTGAGCATTATTCATACGCGTCATCTTATACGTACATATTCATCATCACCAGTCTGACCTGTGTTGTGGGGCAGAGGCTCGGCAAGTAAAAAAAGTGTCTTGCAGCCAAAAACGTTGCCTTACAAGTGGTGGAGAGTGCTTTCCGGTCCCCTGGTGCTCTCCCTGCAGCGCTTTTTCGTTATCTTCGACTACGAACCATCCCTGGAGCTCCGGTCAGGTCGCTGTCTGCGCACTCAGCCTACGGTCATGTCGCAAGACGAGCACAACAACATAGCGCTTCATTTGATGTATCTTCCAAGCTTCTGGGTCGCACTTCTGTCGCCGTGCATCGAATTGAAACGGAAGGCAATACAATCGTACGCCGCCGGCCATATCGAGTGTCATCCGCAGAGCGGAAAATCATCGAGGGCAACGTTGGTGATATGCTCAAACGAGATGTTATGCGGCCTTCGTCCAGCTCGTGGTCATCACCTGTAGTGCTAGTCCAAAAGAAGGATGGTTCAGTGCGATTCTGCGTCGATTATCGAGCAATTAAAAAGATCACGCGCAAAGACGTCTACCCGATGCCACGAGTCGACGACGCACTTGACTCTCTGCAAGGCGCAAAATTTTTCTCCAGCCTCGATTCATGCTCTGGTTATTGGCAAATACCTATGCACGAGGCGTACAAAGAAAAAACTGCCTTTGCAACACCAGACGCCCCGCCGCGGTGGTCTAGTAGCTAAAGTACTCGGCTGTTGACCCGCAGGGCGCGGGTTCAAATCCTGGCTGCGGCGGCTGCATTTCCGATGGAGGCGAAAATGTTGTAGGCCCGTGTGCTCAGATTTGGGTGCACGTTAAAGAACCCCAGGTGGTCTAAATTTCCGGAGCCCTCCACTACGGCGTCTCTCATAATCATATAGTGGTTTTGGGACGTTAAACCCCACATATCAATCAATCATCAATCAATTGCAACACCAGACGGGCTGTACGAATTCAACGTCATGCCTTTCGGTTTATGTAACGCTCCTGCCACGTTTGAACGCATGATGGACACAGTTCTACGCGGCCTAAAATGTACACATGTCTCTGTTATCTAGATGACATCGTCATTTTCTCCTCATCTTTTTGTCAGCATCTTGATCGTTTGGACGCCGTTTTGACGTGTATTTGTAGTGCTGGACTTCAGCTTAACACAAAAAAATGTCATTTCACAAACAAGAACATCAAGGTGTTGGGCCACCTTGTCAGCAAAGATGGCATTCGTCCGGATCCTGACAAGCTTGCTGCCGTGATACGCTTTCCTCGGCCCGAAAATCAGAAACACCTACGAAGTTTCCTGGGCCTGGCATCTTACTTTCGCCGCTTCATTAGTCATTTTGCAGCCATCGCGTCGCCACTGCACAAGCTGCTCACATCCGTATCAACTTTCGCTTGGAACGATGAATGCGAGCGTGCCTTTCAAGCCCTCAAGAATGCTTTAACGTCCGACCCTGTTCTGTGCCATTTCGACGAGAACGCACCTACATGTCTGCACACCGACGCGAGCGGCCATGGCATTGGTGCCATTCTTCTACAGCGGGATGCCACTTCACGAGAAATAGTTATAGCATATGCTAGTCGTGCTCGTACGACTGCAGAACAGAACTACTCCATAACTGAGCAGGAGTGCCTTTCTGTCGTTTGGGCCATACAAAATTTCGACCATATCTTTACGGACGCCACCTCACAGTTATTACAGACCACCATGCCTTTTCTGGCTCTAGACACTGAGAAACTTGTCTGGCCACCTCGGTCGTTGGGTGGTCCGCCTACAAGAGTATGATTTTTACGTCATCTATAAGTCTGGCAAAAGACACCAAGATGCAGATGCTCTCTCTCGCTGCCCCCATCCGCTTTCATCCTCAAGTACGTCAGCTTATTGCTCGTCTGGAGGGCAAGGCACTGCGTCACCCCTCACATTATGACACCTTGCGGTTATCGACACGCCGGCTTCAAATCGCAACACAGAGTTCGCCACACGCCAGCGTGATGATCCATATTGCAATCGCATTATCCAATGTCTAGAAGGCGTATCACCTACTCCTAATGCTAGATTGTGCCGACAACTACGGCAATTTAAGCTCGATAACAATGTGCTCCATCGTTATGTTTACACTACTGATGGACACCGCTGGGTTCTAGTACTTCCGCGTTCTCTGCGTTATCAAGTCCTCGAAGCCTTTCACGACGACCCATGCGCAGGCCACTTGGGATTTCACAAAACACAAAGCCGCATCAGAAACCATCTCTTCTGGCCAGGCATTTCTATCTTTGTGGCCGAGTACGTTGCATCTTGCCATCTGTGTCAACGGCAAAAGCGACCAACTTCGTCTCCTGCAGGCCTTCTGCAACCTATCCCGTGTCACGAGACTTCATTTGCCATCGTTGGCATAGACCTACTTGGACCTCTTCCCATCACGCCAGCAGGTAATCGTTGGATTGTGACTGCTGTTGACCACCTTACACGGTACGCAGAGACTGCTGCACTGCGCACAAGTTCTGCTTCAGATGTCGCAGACTTCTTTCTCAACGCCATTGTATTGCGTCATGGTGCACCTCGCGTCCTCCTGAGTGATCGCGGCAAGACGTTCCTGTCCACCATTATCAAAACCCTGCTCACAACCTGTGGCACAGTACATAAGACGACGTCAGCCTACCATCCCCAAACTAATGGGCTGACAGAGACATTTCATCGGACACTAACAGACATGCTGTCGATGTACATCGCACCAAACCACAACAACTGGGATACAATTTTGCTTTTTGGGACGTTTGCCCATAACACCGCTGTTCAAAGAACTACTGGTTACTCGCCTTTCTACCTCGTGTGCGCCGTTCACCGACATTCACCATCGACGTCTCTTTCCTAAATGTGCCAACCGACGCCTCGGCAACCGTATCAGAGCAGTTCATCACAAGGCTCGAAGAATGTTGGCAACGGGCTCGCCTTAATACAGAAGCCAATCAGCAAGATCGCAAGAAACGCTACGATAGCTCTCATCGCGACGTTTTCTTCAGTCCGGGGGATGAAGTGTTGCTTTGGACACCCATTCGTACTCCAGGCTTGTGTGACAAGTTTCAGTCACGCTTCATTGGACCATATACAATCAATGAAAATTGGCAGTAAATCTGTCGTGTACGACTGTGCAAGCGACTCAGTGAAAGAATGCGCTCAATAACGGTTGGGGGGCGCTAAAGCGCCGCGCAAAAAGGGACTTCCCGAGACCCTATCAGTAATGGTTGTCAATTCCAGAAGTTTAAAGAATAAGGTTTACGAGTTTGATACCCTGATTCAAATTTCACAACCCGATGTTGTTTTTGGAACTGAATCTTGGCTAGATGAACATATTTCAGATAATGAAGTTTTTCCAACAGGTTACACAGCCTACCGCAAAGACCGTAATACGCACGGTGGGGGTGTGTTCATTCTGATTCGAGACGGCATACCGACCGTACCAATACAGGGCACAGATAACAACTCCGAATCAGTTTGGTGTAGAATAACGTTTTCGCAAGGGAACGGTTTAGTTTAAGGGTCCTTTTATCGGCCTCCTGGTAACTCTAGTGTGTTACCTTTATTTAGTGTGTCTGAAACCATTTCGGCTCTTTCCTCCGAGCCAATTATGCTGGCGGGTGATTTTAACATGCCCAATGTCGAATGGTGCAATTTTCGTCCAGTTGAAAATAGTAGGTCAACACTCCATTCTGCCTTTTTCTAGCTTACCAGAGTTTATGACCTTTTCCAGTTTGTTCAGTTTCGGCTGGGTTCGGCAAGTGATTGTGTCCTGGACCTTCTTTTTATGAATTGTAACAATTTAATGAAGTCGGTTGTTCTAATTCCAGGCATAAGTGACCACGATGTCGTTGCGGCTACCATAGAGTGGAAAAAGATAGAAATCAATAAAGTTCGTTCACGAAAAGTTTTCGCATATGATAGAGGCAGGTTTGATGCCATCAATTTTGAACTGAATACATACCTTCCGATGTTTCTCCAATGCTGTCAGTCCAATGACATTAAAATATTGTGGGGGTTGTTTAAAGAAAAACTGTTGTCTCTGGTAAACATTTATGTCCCATCAAAAATTGTAACTGCCAATCGTCATGGTGATAAACCTTGGATTACTAAAGATATACGTGCGTCAATTAAGCGTAAGGCTCGGGTGTACAGAAATTATTGTCGCACGCGCAGTGCTGATTTATTTAGTAAGGTTAAAGCATTAGGTTCTAGCCTGAAGACACAGATAAAGCTGGCGAAGCGCGAATATTTATCGTCCCTTCATAGCAAAATTAAAACAAATCCAAAGGAAGTCTGGCGTTGCGTTAAAAGTAACAAAAAAGACATCAGTGGAATTCCCTTTATCATGCACAATGAAGAACTACTTAGAGATGATATGAGTAGAGCGGAATGCTTCAATGCGTATTTTCAATCCGTTTTTTCTCCGCCAAGCCCGATATCTCCCGTTACGTCACTCATATCGTTACCAGCTGTGAATGATATCATAATAACTGAATCAGGTATAAGAAAACATTTGAATAGACTGAATCCCCAGTCTGCGCATGGTCCCGACGGTATTTCAAACCACATTCTAAAACGATGTGCTGATCACATATCTCCATTTCTAGCTGCTTTGTATGAAGTATCGATAAGGTGTGGAATATTGCCGCGAGAGTGGAAGTTAGCCAATATCACGCCTTTGCACATATCTGGCGTCCGTGATAATGTATCTAACTATAGACCGGTGTCGCTAACCCCCCTTTGTTGCAAGACACTGGAACACATAATCTATTCTTTCCTTATAAAACACCTTCAAGAAAATAATTTTTTCACTCCGTCTCAACATGGCTTTCGCGCAGGCCTTTCGTGTGTTACACAGCTAACCGAATTCGTACATGACATTGCTTCATTCGACCAGGGCATTCAATTGGAGGCTGTATTTTTGAACTTCAAAAAAGCTTTTGATGTCGTCCCCCACAGTCTTTTGCTTCATAAGTTGTCATTTCTTGGTATTCCTAAAACCCTCATAGACTGGATTAAGGATTATCTCAGCGGCCGCAAGCAATGTGTTGTGATAAATGGTGTGTCTTCATCAACAGCTGATGTACTGTCCGGGGTGCCACAGGGGTCGGTCCTGGGGCCGCTTCTGTTTTTGATTTTTATCAATGATTTTACGCTGGGTTTGAAATCAACAGTGAGGCTTTATGCTTATGATTGTGTTTTGTATTGCCCAGTCAAGTGTTTTGATGACACCACAGTACTTCAGTCTGACCTCGATAAGATTGTGTCTTGGTGTGCTCAGTGGCAAATGAGTTTGAACCTAACTAAATGTTTTCATGTGCAATTTAATAACAAAAAAGGTAGTATCCAGGTCTTATTACTTAAATTCTTGCGCAGTACAAAAGGTAGATCAAGGTAAGTATCTCGGCGTAACAATTCACGGCACCACTAGATTGGACCAGTCACGTAGATCTAATCACAGCCAAGGCTTCGCGCTTAATTCATTTCTCCCAAAGAAATTTCAGCGACGCGCCGCAAACATTCAAGAAAACCCTGTATATAACAAATGTGCGCTCAATTTTAGAGTATGCTTGTGTTTCTTGGGACCCTTTCACGAATGTACTAAAAGAAAAGTTGGAGAGAGTGCGAAAAAGGGCTGCTAGGTTTGTTACAGGAAACTACAATTTTAGAATAAGGTCTTCTGGAATTCTTCAGGCCTTGGGATGGGAACCCCTTTGTGGACGACGGAAAGTTCAAAGACTTAAATTTCTTTATAATATATATCACGGTAAGACTGGACTAAATAAAGAGCGGTATTTAAACACTCCTAGTTATACGTCCGAACGGAAAGATCACTTATATAAAATTAGAAAATATACCTGTAGATTGAATGTCCTTAAATACTCTTTCTTTTCAAATTCTATTAGTGACTGGAATGCGCTATAATTACCAATATTCTTTGATTCTAATTTCCTAACAGCCATTAAAACAGCATTTTGAGCTGCTAAAATAACCCTTATATTTAACTTTGGCTTTGTATTTTTCTTGGTTGTTGATTTTTTATATGTATAATTACTGCTTTCGTTGTATAATCCTGTGTTTTGTACTTTTGTTAATGCTGTACTACAAGTGTTGATTTCTCCTGTATACTGTAATGCACGATTTATTTGCTTTTAATTTTGCTGTTTTGCATTCTATTTTCTACTTTAACCCCCCTACAACAATGCCCAATGGGCGATGTAGGTACTTGTAATGAATAAATAAATAAATAATAATAAATAAATAAATAAAATGAACAAACGTCCCCAGTGAACTTTTGTGTCACTCCCACCGACCTTTCTTCGGATCGTCGCTGTCGTGGTTCGGAGATTGTGCACGTATCGCGTCTGAAGCCATTCGTTTGACGTTCCGCTTCCATCTAAGACGCGTTCGGGCTGGCTGCTTACGCGTGGGAGGAAAATAAGTGTGAGCATTATTCATACGCGTCATCTAATATGTACATACTCATCATCATCAGTCTGACCTGTGTTGTGGGGCAGAGACTCGGCAGTAAAAGAAGTGTCTTGCAGCCAAAAACGTTGCCTTGCAATGTATATATATATATATATATATATATATATATATATATATATATAGGCAGGCATGGTGGTTGAGTGGCCGTAGCGTTGAATATAGTTCAGTAGATCCTCCGTGAGCGGTCACAACTTGGTTTATTCCGACGTTTCGGCCTAGAGTCTGGCCTTCATCAGGATGCCTCTCCTGATGAATGCCAGACTCTAGGCCGAAACGTCGAAATAAAACACGTTGTGACCGCTCGCGGAGGATCTACTGGACTATATATATATATATATATATATATATATATATATATATATATATATATATATATATATATATATATATATATATATATATATATATAATCTGGCCTTCATCCTGATGAAGGCCAGGCTCTAGGCCGAAACGTCGAAATAAAACACGTTGTGACCGCTCGCGGAGGATCTACTGGACTATATATATATAAATATAAATATATATATATATATATATGTGTAGAGAAGCCGCCGAACACTGAAATGGGTCGAACCCTCAAGTGCTTTCTATTGGGTCTGCCCAAAAAGAACGCCGCTCGCGCGGAGAGTCCGTGCTTGGCTGTTACTGTCGCCATTGTGTAGACTCGCTGTGTGCCGGCTAATAAACGCCATAACAAATTGGTGGAGAGTGCTACGATCCCCTTCGATGCCCTTGGAACTACGCTCACGTACCCTGCAATCTACCATGTCCCACGACGCCTCTCAGCAAACGCCTCCTCCCATGCCACCCCCTTGTCCCGGTGTCCCCAGGATCCGTGATCCACCTATCTTCACGGGCGCCGATGGCACTGACGTGGAGGACTGGCTCGCCATTTACGAGCGCGTGAGCGTCCCCAACAAATGGGACGAGGACGGCAATTTGACAAGTTGACAAACTTGATGTTCTACCTTGCGGGCGTTGCAAGTTTGTGGTACGCCAACCACGCGTCCGAGTTCGCAAACTGGTCCGATTTCAAGACTTCTATCACCAATGTTTTTGGCCGCCCTGCCGTTCGCAAACTGCAAGCCAAGCAGCGCTTACGCGAACGCGCTCAGCAGGCCGGTGAATCATTCACCAGTTATATTGATGATGTCCTGGACCTGTGCAAGAAATCCAACGACAGCATGTCCGAATCAGACAAGATCCGGAACGTCATGAAGGGCATTGACGGTGACGCCTTCACGATGCTGCTAGCCAAAAACCCAGGCACAGTAGCTGAGGTCATCACGCTGTGCCAGAGGTACGAGGAGCTCCGCCGGCAGCGTTCGATGACCCGTCGCTCTACACCACGAGAAGCAGGGCTTGCTGGCTTGCAGGAGAGATGTGATCAGGTGGCGCTATTGACAGACCTAAAGTCCTTCATCCGTGAGGAAATCGCGCGCCAGTTCTCTCTCCTTCCCTTTGCCCACCCACCGGCTGTTCAACAATCGGCAACTGCTATTCTTCCACCCATCCGCCAAGCGATTGAGCAGGAAATAGCGGAGGTCATGCCTGCGTACCACCCACAACAACGTCCGGCCCCTGCGCCCACAAGTTACGCCCAAGTGGTCGCAAGGCCGCCTCCAATCGTTCAAGCGCCTGCACCACTGACTTACGCCGAAGCTGCCGCACGACCTCCGTCCTTTGCAGCGGGTATGCCGGCTGCGTAAGTTGGCGCAACCCTCAGCCTCATTTTCAGCCCACCATGCAGCCTTTCCAGCCACTGTTCCGGGCGAGACCCACCCCGGCAAACCGATGGCACACACCCGACAACCGGCCCATCTGCTTTGCTTGCGGTTACGCCGGTCACGTAGCCCGTTATTGCTCTCGACTACAGCCAGCTCCCATTTCTTCTCTTGTTGCTGGCCACCTTAGCCGTTCGTATAACGACGAACTGCCGTCTGTGCCACTGTCGTCTCGCCCAGGTCCGTCTGCTCGAAGGTCGCCGTCTCCACGACGTCGGTTTCTGTCCCCCATGCGGCCAAAATCTTCTGCTCATGAGCGGGAAAACTAGTCGTCGCAGTCCCAGAGGCAGTGATTGCGACGCTATCGCATTGTGAAAGCACTCAGAGCCGCCCATCGAATGTCATTGACGTGCTTGTGGACGGTGTTTATGCATCTGCTCTCATTGACACTGGAGCCGCGGTATCAGTTATGAGCGAAAACCTCTGCCGCTTGCTTCGAAAAGTGACGACGCCTATTTCTGGACTGTCCCTTCGTACCGCTAGCTCACATCGTATTAATCCTACAGCAGGCTGCACAGCTCGCGTTGTCGTTCAGGACGATCTGTTGTCTCCCAATTCATCATCATTCCTGCATGCTCTCATGACGTCATCCTGGGATGGGATTTTCTCTCACGCAACGACGCCGTCATTCATTGTGCCGCCGCCAAAATTGAACTCTCGCCCTTCTCGCATTTGACGCCAGAAGACGGTCCCTCGCCACCGACCAAGATTCTTGTGAAAGACGATACTATAGTGCCTCCAAGCTCGACGATGGGTGTATCGGTCTACTGCACCGGTCTCTCCGACACAATTGCACTCGTTTCGCCATCCTACCGTGCTTCCAGAAGGAAAGGGTTGCTAGTACCTTTCGCGACCGTGCAAATCACCCAGGGCAACGCCGCTATTTTCGTGACCAACCCATACCCGTACACTGTTACCTTGGTTCGAGGTGAATGTCTCGGCAGAGTGGAACCAGTCGACGACGCACAAGTCCTGGACGTACCCGAAGACACGCGTTGTCCCGATTCGCGTACCATCAGTGCTGTTTGTACTTCTGACCCATCATCTCCTGATGTATTTGGCCTATACATTGATGACAACCTTACGTCAGTACAGCGTTCCCAGCTTCTAGACCTGTTGCAAGGATACCGTTCTTCTTTCGATGTCGGGCGAAGTTCTCTCGGTCGCGCGTCCACTGTTACCCATCGTATCGATACTGGTGCCCATCCACCATTACGGCAACGTCCATACCGAGTGTCGCCTGCTGAACGCCGGGAAATTAACGAGCAGGTTGACGATATGCTCCGACGCGACGTCATTCGGCCGTCGGACAGTCTATGGGCGTCTCCTGTTGTTCTTGTAGCGAAGAAAGATGGTTCTGTGTGGTTCTGTGTGGACTACAGACGGCTCAGTAAGATCACTCGCAAGGATGTCTACCACTGCCGCGCATCGACGACGCAATCGACAGCCTTCACGGAGCCCAATTTTTTTCTTCTCTCGATCTGCGCTCGGGGTACTACTGGCAAGTACCCCTGGCTGATGACGCTCGACCGAAGACTGCTTTCATCACACCTGATGGCTTGTACGAATTCAACGTCATGCCGTTTGGTCTGTGTAATGCACCTGCGACATTTGAGCGCATGATGGACACCGTTCTGCGCAACTTGAAATGGCACATGTGCTTGTGCTACCTCGATGACGTTGTTGTCTTCACTCCAGATTTCTCCACCCATCTCCAACGTCTAAAAGAAGTTTTCGCACGTGTGAGCAATGCCGGCTTGCAACTAAATCTGAAAAGTGCCGCTTTGCAGCACGCCAACTCACCATCCTAGGGTACGTCGTGTCCAAGGATGGCATTCTTCGTGACCCAGCAGAGCTTCGGGCTGTGGCCGAATTCCCAAAGCCTGCGTCCATCAAAGAACTGCGTAGTTTCGTGGGCCTGTGCTCATACTTTCGACGCTTCATCCCGGCTGCGGCGGCTGCATTTCCGGTGGAGGCGGAAATGTTGTAGGCACGTGTGCTCAGATTTGGGTGCACGTTAAAGAACCCCAGGTGATCTAAATTTCCGGAGCCCTCCACTACGGCGTCTCTCATAATCATATGGTGGTTTTGGGACGTTAAACCCCACATATCAATCAATACTTTCGACGCTTCATTCGGAACTTCGCCACGATTTTATCATCGCTGACGAAGCTCCTTGGAAGTAACGGGCCCCTCAATTCGTGGTCGTGAGAGTGCGACAACGCGTTCTTGAAGCTCCGCCATTTGTTGACGCCTCCTCCCATTCTCCGCCACTACGACCCTACGGCCCCAACAGAGGTGCACACGGACGCCAGTGGTGTAGGCCTCGGCGCTGTCTTGGCGCAGCGCAAACCCGGATTCCCTGATTATGTTGTGGCATATGCAAGCCGTACGCTCACGAGAGCCGAGACAAACTACACCGTCACGGAAAAAGAGTGCCTGGCGATCGTCTGGGCTCTTACAAAGTTTCGACCTTATTTGTATGGTCGCCCATTCGATATCGTCACCGACCATCATGCACTATGCTTTCTGTCATCATTGAAGGATCCCTCAGGCCGCCTTGCCCGTTGGGCTCTTCGCTTACAAGACTACGACATCCGCGTGCTCTACCGCAACGGACGCCAGCATGCTGACGCCGACGCCCTCTCACGCTCCCCTCTGCCTGAAGCTGACGTGCTCTTCTCAGTATCCTCGGTTGCTGTTTCTGCCATTGATGTTGACATCGTCGCTACCGAACAGCGAAAGGATAATTGGATCGCCCAACTGATCGACTTGCTCTCTGATCCGCCCGCAACGCAATCCACGCGTGCCTTACATCGTCTAGCTCACCATTTCGCCATTCGTGACGGCCTCCTACACCGACGCAAGTACGACGCCGATGGCCGGCAGTGGCTACTCGTGATACCCCGCAGTCTGCGGTCGGAGATACGTGAATCCTTCCATTCTGATCCACAGTGCGCGCACACTGAGGTATTCAAAACCTACCATCGCATTAGACAACGCTACTTCTGGCGCGGGATGTACCGCTACGTCCAGCAGTTTGTTCGCTCCTGTCTCGCTTGCCAACGTCACAAACCGTCCGCACACATGTCACCAGCCGGTCTGCAACCGTTACCTTGCCCTGATCATCCGTTTGGGCGCATAGGTATCGATTTGTATGGACCACTCCCTCTGACGCTCAATGGCAACCGCTGGGCCATCGTCGCCGTAGATCAGTTAACGCGATACGCCGCAACCACCGCTCTCCCTGCGGCTACTGCGCGTGATGTTGCGTCCTTCCTACTACATCGATTCATACTGGGCCAAGGTCCACCCCAGGAGCTTCTCAGCGATCGAGGCCGTGTCTTCTTGTCAGAAGTCGTCGACGCCATTCTCACTGAGTGCTATTCTGTCCACCGCTAAACTACTGCTTACCACCCGCAGACGAATGACCCGACCGAACGCTTTCACCGCACCCTCGGCGGCATGTTGTCGATGTACGTCGCCGCCAACCACACGAATTGGGATACCATACTGCCCTTCGTCACCTACGCCTACAACACCGCCCCTCAGAGCAAGACTGGTTTTTCACCTATCTTTTTGCTGTACAGAAGGTACCCGTCACACACCATCGACACGATACTCCCGTACACGCCGGATCCATCTGAGTGTACACCTATTTTAACACCGCCAGGCTTGCTGAAGAGTGTCGCGAGTTTGCGAAGACTTTTACGACGCATGAGCAAGAGCGGCAGAAGAGTATTCGTGATGGCTCCACCACTTCTGAGCCCACGTTCCTTCCTGGTTCCCTTGAATGGCTCTCATTCCCGACCTCTGTAGCTGGCCTTTCTTCCAAACTACTCCCGAAATATGAAGGTCCCTACCATGTGATCGAGCGCACATCTCCGGTCAACTATCTTATCGAGCCAATCGAACAATCTTCGGACATGCGCTGCCGCGGGTGTGACATAGTCAACGTGGAGCGCCTGAAGGCTAACTATGACCCGCTCGTAGTGACAAGCTGTTAGGTCGCCAGGCTGCTCCCTCTTCGACCCCGGGGTAATTGTCGAGAAGCCGCCGAACACAGAAATGGGTTGAACTCTCAAGTGCTTTCTAGTGGGCTTGCACAAAAAAACGCCGCTCGCGCGGAGAGTCCGTGCTTGGCTGTTACTGCCGCTATTGTGTAGACTCGCTGTGTGCCGGCTAATAAACGCCATAACAATATATATATATATATATATATATATATATATATATATATATATATAAATTACCCATGTGTGTTCTGGTGATCCCTAGGCGCTAAGTGCCAATCATCCAAGGCACACACCCGCATACCAGCGCATAACCGCCTACGGATATAGGTCACTATCTAGCGGAAAGCGTTGGAAGAGGTATGCGACGGAACTGTCACATTATTTATGTCATGACCAGCGAGTCGTATTTGTAAAGCCATCTTTCCCTTCCCTACTAATGTTATTCATCCGAAGTTAAGGAGGTGAACACTAGAGCAACCAGGCATAGGCGGATAGATAGATTGATAGATAAATAGATAGCTAGATAGAGACATATATAGATAGATAGATAGATAGATAGATACATAGATAGATAGACAGACAGACAGACAGACAGACAGACAGACAGATAGATAGATAGATAGATAGATAGATAGATAGATAGATAGATAGATAGATAGATAGATAGATAGATAGATAGATAGATAGAGTAGATAGATAGATAGACAGATAGATAGATAGACAGATAGATAGATAGATAGATAGATAGATAGATAGATAGATAGATAGATAGATAGATAGATAGATAGATAGATAGATAGATAGATAGATAGACGCCAGAAATGTCTGTAGTATGAAAAGAATTCCTTCGCACTTGAAAAAGTGTTGGACACAGAATAATTCAGCGATAATTCTGCCTACCACTATTTCTTTCCCAGATGATCGTTTGTTGGTTTAGTCTGGCATGTATTTCCTGAACTCCTACGAGCTCGTGCAACAGCAAGTCTTACGAAACCCAACTAGCTCCTATAAGGTTTTACTGAATACAACTAGATCTAGGAATCTTTAAGTAGGTGTTAACACATTGATATTCGAGACATTTATGTGATGGAGCGGAAAGCCTTTATAAATATGGTAAAAAACTACCAATTGTGAAATAATAAAGATTAACGTAATGCAAGGCATATTATTGGGAGAGAGAAACAAGTGAGAACAATTACTCTTGCTTCTTTTTTTCATCACCTGTTTTTGAGGTGCTAGGCAAGAGCAGCCGGACATTGTTCTTACTTCATAGACGGAAATACCTCTTGTTTCATAGTCCATTATTCATTTTGTCAGAGTAAAGATTCAGAGAAAAACTAAATGTAATATTTACATGCTCTATGAATTGGCTTACATGAAACGTATTCATTTCGATGGTGTCGCATAGATGCACTGTTGCGGAGAATGCAGATCTTGATGTTTTCATGATTTGCTCATATATTTCTGGTTACGTCTACCTATTACGCCATTCTTCTGCTGTGCTAATATAAGTGACAGTTACCTGTATGCCGAACATAGTCTATCATGCTTCATCAACGACAAAAATGGTTAGCGCATCAAAGCGTAAGCTTGAACTGATTAGGAATTCACCCATGAACGATAAATGCCCGCATGTTTGCTCTGATTTCTCCGTTACCAACAATTCACGGGTAAAATTACAACATATCCGCAATATTAGGTTGGCAGCACGCTCCAAAACAGGACGGATGTGGGCGTAAGTCGTCTGTGAACATTGCAAAAGAGCTCGAATTGAGAGGTGGAAATCATCTCAATGTGCATTATGCGTACACGGTTTTGTGTTTAGATGTCAGAGCGGTAAAGGGCCCTTGTCTGTTGCAGAAAATGTTCTCGCTGCTAGAGACGGGGCCACTGGTTGTTGGCAGAATCAATACCACTGGTCGCCCAAACCTATATTTCAGCATATTTAACTTCAAAAGATATTAGAAAGTGCCTTGCGGATAATACGTAAACGAGCTTTGATGGTAGTTCCCTTCACAAGCTTAAGTGCACTTCGCAAATGTTTTTCTTTTTATACTTTCCTTGCCTTCACTAGCACAATAATGAACAGTTGATCAATTTGCGCAACTTTTGACTTTCTGCCTTCCAACGAATGCTTGCATTTGCAAATAGCCATGTTGAACCAAAATATAAATATATATTTGCCAAGGAAAATAAAAATTTTTCGCTCTGTTTGTTGTTTTAAGTACTCAATTTGTCTGATGATGAGGCTTATTATTTACTTGGCGTAAATATTTCAAGCCACAGCAGCAACGATTACTGATTTCGATTTGCCGCAACTGCCACTGTGACCATATAATTTAGTTATAGCGGTTGTTATAGAAAACTACGTTTGTATATGAACCATCAGGTAGTACTTAACCTCTTTTATATTTGATAACAAACTAACTGAAAAGGCTAGTGTTTAACTAAGTGTAATCATTGGGTTGTGCATTACACGATAACATAAAGAGTACCCACAATGGTTATAAAAAGTGGCAGAAGTTGAACAAGAACAATGTAACGCCACAGAGTTTACACCTATTCTGTTCCTACAACACACATGGTTACAACCTACGGAACGTATTCAATGGCGCAGTACAAGTTATTAAAAGGGGCAGTGTTTTGACAGTGCCTCCTGTCGGCTGTTCTGTCTACTGTATGCTCTCGTCTATGTCGTCCATTGAGCGCTTCATGCTCATAGTGAACCTCAGCCTAGACACCCGATGCAACTGACAGACGTATATTCTCTAAACTCGAGAGCGAGAGAGAGAAACGAGAGAAAAGAAAGCAGGGAGCTTAACCAGATGCTAGAATCTGGTAAGCTGCTCTAGGGTTGGGGATCACAGAGTTCAAAGAGAGAGAAAAGATGTACATAAGAAGAAGAAAAAAAGACACAAACGCACACAAAAAAATCAATAAACTCAGAGTCGTGCACACAGGCCAGTTGTTCGCAAGAAGCCCAGTAACGCTTGCACAGCCTTCTTTTGTGATGATGAGTCGAGATGATGGCGTAATTTACTCCGACAGCAGCTGGTCATCTAACGTGTTGAGTGTGCTAGAAAGATATCTCTAAACTCCAGTTGTATGTGCTTTCTCCGTAGGCAACTTCACCTGCATCCAAGTGACCTTCACGCTCAAGCGACGCCTCGGCTACTATATGTTCCACACGTATATTCCAACCTGCCTGATCGTCATCATGTCCTGGATATCCTTCTGGATCAAGCCTGAGGCAGTGCCGGCCAGGGTTACGCTGTGCGTCACCAGCCTGCTCACCCTGTCCACACAGCACGCGCAGTCGCAGAAGTCCTTGCCCCCCGTGTCCTACATAAAGGCCATCGACATATTCATGTCCTCCTGCACCGTGTTCGTCTTCGCCTCACTCATGGAGTACGCGCTCGTGAACATCCTCATGGGTGAGACGGATGAGAGCCTCGTCTATCGCAAGGCCAGGCCCGTCAACATCGCCGCTAAAGTCACGGTAAGCTGCTTTCTTCGGTCAATGTTAATCCTAGTAATTACCGCCTACGAATAATTTTTTGTATACCTAGCTTGTCCCCTAGCGCTAGCAAGCATGCATCCTTAACACTTCTTTCTTCGTAACCATGCCGCTAATTGAAAAGTGGAGTTTGACTACTGAGCCGAAGCTCGTGAAATAGAATCCCCGCCGCGGCAGAGGCATACAGATGGAAGCGAAATGCTAGTCCGTTGTGCTTAGGTACGTGTACGTTAAAGAAGCCCAGGTGCCCGAATTTTGAGAGCCTTACGTTAAGCAGCCTTCCATAATGCGGTGGATTTTTTTGGACGCAAACTCCAAACAGTAATTTTACAATCAGAAACTGATACCTTGAGTTGCAGTAACATGCCTCCCAGTCTTAAGCACTCGTGTAGAGCACCACAACGAGCAGGGCAACATGACGTAAAGTAATCTTAAGTTTGAGACTTACTGTTCTAGAAATGTACAATTTTAATAGCTATTTTTATGCAGATGTATCTTGAAGGCAGTACGCTTACAAATTCTCTTTATTTTTTCTTGCTTTCAAGGAGTCAAGGCGGCTATCAAATGGCACACCCACTCAGAAGATCGAAACGGCGGCCGCTTCAACCGGGCTACCTCGTCGGCGTGATCGCGCCTTGCTCGTAGACAAAATTTCTAGGGTATTCTTTCCATTGTCCTTCGTCATCCTCAACACAGTGTACTGGTCCGTTTATGTCGATTACCCCTGAGGTGACTTCTCGCACAAAAGGACTGCCCGTGGTACAAGAGTCTGCCTCGGTGAACATCGAACCTCACGTGCAACGCAGCAAAGGACATCAAGGACATCGAGGACATCCACTTCCGTTCGCCTTCAGATCATAATGCCGAGTAGATGCCTCACTTCGTGTGGTAACAGATCAGCAGTGTCACTTGCGTGTTGTCACATTTCTGGCGAAGTCCTCAGACCACTACAGCCATGTTTTATGACGTTATCCGGCATATATGCGACACTTTTTCAATCGGTGCCCCCTTTAAATGACCAGCAATATAGAGCGTGAATAGACAGTCTAAAGACCACATGGCCTGTAGTACTTCAGGCTCACCATAGCACATGAACTCCCAGTCTAACTGGCACCACTGATTCCAATGTGGTTTCTGTGGGCTGCATGGATGGACTAGCTTGTTGGCCGACTCAAGTGAATCAATTGAAGAGTAACTTGAAGGACGGTTGTTACAAGACACACGTCCCGGATTTCATCTGTGATCTGCGGAGAATGTCGCTCTACGTTCTTCGAATCAAAGCCCAAAAATGCAGCCTATGTATGGTGCGTGGGTGTGGTATAGTGCACGTATGGTGGCCCAAAGGACGTCAATTGTTACCTCAGTCAGACAAAAGGACAAGTTTTCGTGATTGGCTCAAAAGCTGCAGCTCTAACCATTATGAGGCTGTTCTGTCGAGCTCTGTCAGCACATCATTGCAGAAGAAGTGTGCCCGCCATCTGGATTTACGTATTTAAACTTTTCCAAGTAAATATCTGCGTGCAAAGCTAGAACGTGAGTTGAGAATCATTGATTTTAGGTTGTCTACAGAACGACAACGAGTATAAATTTTGACGTGGAATCGCCATCATGTTCTGTATCACACAGCAGTGCACGTGTAAACTTGGATTGTAATAGTGTCTCTCAGTTTCTGTACCTTAGGACTCCGCATGGACGTGAAAGACATTGAATATGGAATATGTAAGTGTTACGTTGGTTCGTTAGTGTACATATCAACAGGTTGGGTAGCGCAAAACGCCGAATGATTATTAATGTCTAGTGTACTAGTCAAGCATATCTGAAGAATCATGGGCAGTGTAGGAAGTATGTGGGAAGGTGCGTTGGTTCTTGGTGAGAAGGTGCGCTGACCAAGTAGCTCTGAAAATTACACGTAACTTATATACGTCGTTAAGCTCTTTCAGCTGGTGATACACTGTTAGCTTTTCTTTTCTATTCCTATACTATCGGCATATTCATGTAACTTGCTGCAGCTACTTTGACACCTCATCAAGATCTGCACACATGTTTAAGTCATGCCGTACGTTATATTGGGAAAGCAGGCGTGTGAGTTTTATGATGCGATCCTTGAAAATATTTTTTATTCAGGATACATTTGGAGGGCTACACGCACAACGGGCCTAGGAAATGAAAGCTTGCAATTTATCCAAGCACGTGAAGTAGGAACACAATAATTAGTGTGCTAAAGATTTCTTTCCTCATGTGGTCCTAAAAAATGCGGGAGTGCTGTATTTCCACTCATCAAAACGTAAGAAACGCAAAATATACTCCGAAGAATTCTACTCCACAAGGGTATTTCTCTAATCGCTTCAGTCACGAATTAGATTGTGCTTTCGGAAACGCAATAATTTCACGTGGCATAATTCTAAGGCATTCAGTATTGCATTAAAAAAATGTAGCAAAGTGTCTTTCTGCGCGAGTTATGGCGGTTAAGGTAAAGGAGTGTGGAACTAACTATCAAATTATTCTGTTCCCGCTCAGCTTCACTGCGTTTGTACAAAATGGCAATATTAGGTTTGAATTGAAATGCATGCAGAGTTTGTTGTTTGGTTGTATTTGTTTTGAGCAAAGGAAAAAATATTTCTCCTGCTGATCTTAGAATGCGTCACGTTGAGCAATTGTCGAATATGATGTCGCGTTCTATAAAGTGATCCTCTGCACCAATACGTAACATAATGAAGGTTAATGATCGCCAGTTGACCACTGAGAAGGCTTGCACGAATGTGCGCACTATGTTTCAAGTCATTTGGTGAAACACTTGGCGCGTGACGTACTATTGAAGTTGCCGTCTTCACCAGTACACATCGTTACTTAAAGGGCTAAAACTAAGTTTATAATATATGCACTCTAGTAAAGGAACCTTTAGATTGGTAATACTTGTAGTTGAGCATTCCTGAACAACGTGTTTAAGTTAAAGTAGGCCTCGTTAAAGATTTTCGCACAGAAACTCAGGTAAAAGCCTTTGAAGATGAAGCGTACGTCTCTTTTCTTGATAATTAGTTGTTGAAATCGCATGCGGCGAATCAGTACAATAAAAAGTGCGATAAATTTTACCAATAGTGGGTAATTGTACCACTTTATATATTGTTTGCAGCAAATATAATCCTTCATTCTCTACTAAATATATTAAATTTGTAATACCTAAAAATTTTACTCAAAACTTCTTCAGCTGTAGAAAATGTCTGCCTTGATTACCAAAGATGCAACAAGATATACCGTAATAAAAAAATGACAAAAAGGATTTGCAAAAACTTCTCTATATAAAATATTGCGACGTGCACCAGAAGGATGGGCTCTACAAGATAACTTGAGGCAGGGGGTAGACTGTCGAAGTTTTCAGCATACAGCAGTCATGGCGGAGGCGCCAGCGCCCTCAATTCTGTGATGATATTTTCACTACTCGAAAGCACTCACACTAGCTCTAAGTAAGTCTACGTATTTGTCCAGAGATTTGGGATGTCCGCTGTTCTACTTACCGTATTTAAATCACTGCGCACGTCTAGCTTCTCGAAACACGAAGTCGCTTTACGGTTCCCGTAGGGAAGTTGGTTTCATAAATGATAACATAGGCCGATAATTACATAGAACAGCCGTAGAATTAGTTTTCTGTTGAAGGATTTGAAAGCCACAACATATTCAAAACCTCCGTGAAAAATTAGGAAAGCAGAACCGGGAGACATCGACTTAGCTGCCTAATCACTTATAGCAGTTAATAAACTAAATATTACAACCATTGTTATTGCAAAACTTTTCAAACGCAATATTGCTTTTCATGGCCATACACTACCGTTGCAATTCTGCACAAATAATACGCAAACATAGGAAGGTTAAGTTTGAGGATTGTGCACATTGCTCGTGGAATCAAGCGCGGTTCCCTAGAGGGCTAAGTAATGCACGTATATTCGTTTCCATCGTTTTTGGTTTTTGCGGCATCATTGCCTTCACCCAGCATAAGCCCGTAATCAAAGTATTAGCCGATTTATTGACCCGTGATCAATTTTGATGGCCACAGCAATACAACGCGGTTGGCTGGAGCGAATGCCCGCACCAGTTGGTATACTTAAGCATGGTAAATGTCTGGTAACAGAAATTGAAATGCAAGAGAAAAATACTTTGTGTGTATGTTTGCAAAACAAGATTTTTAACATGAAAACATACCCACTAGATCAGCTCTCTTTATCTAAATAATGCATAGAACTTCATGTCACGTCTTATTCCATGAGCACAGTAAACACAAGATGCGTCAAATCGGGCTCACTGCTAAGGTGTACTGTGAGAATGACTCAATTAACTCGAAAGTGCACTGCAAAAAGAACAGTCCTGGCTTCGTACACATAACACCCTTTTACTATATTTTGTTTAGGTGTTGAATTCGCATAGCGTATCATATTCAACAAAATTTCATGCTGCATTAGGTTTCTTCTGAAATCAGCTTTAAAGAAGTACTGCATGTAGTGGTGGGGAGAAGCGTGGCACCTTCGTTAGAATTACTAAAAAAAGTAACCCACAAGAAATCATCTGCACACACTGCGGTTTACTTCACTTGCTTCCTTTGAGAACCTCTCAAACATTTCTCCATGATTTCAGCGTGAGAAAACCAGGGCCACTCCGGTAACAGATGCTCAATCAATAAATTACCTTTTCTTGGTTATTTGCGTCCTTGCTTGCTTGTTGAAGACACCACATTGCGAGAACGCCGCTCTCGCAATGAACACTGTTTGCTTAGACGTGCTCCAGTAGGCTACTTATTTCCGCCTGAGCGTTCAAACGCCTAAAAAACAGATGCTAATTGTGTTTATTTGTCTGTGTGCGTGTGGTCGTGTGGGTTTGTTTGTGTGCCTTTTTCGTCTCCTTTGATGTTCTTGCTTTCACATGTTTTCTGTGAAGCTTCCATTATCACTGCTTTTGGCAAGGTTTTTGTCTTCATCCTACTGAGACTTTTGTTGGAGTATGCTGCGGTAGCATATGATGCTCAAGCATCTGAATACCTTGTACTACACATTGTGTAATGGCAGAAACAATGCGCACAAAAAACCAGCAATGAAATCCAAAGTTACTAGACTAGGTACCTAATCTATGAACGTTGATGGAATCTGGTGGCGCAAAGCATGCACACACCCCAAATCTATTTTTAAACACTGATGCTACTTACAGTGAATACTGAAGTACCGAGGGCTAAATTTGATTCAATTCGGGCCTTGTCGAAATTATCGTCTTGCACATTTTCGTCTTGCGGCTGTTGCTCGGAAGGTCACTGACATGGCTATTCCTTCTTAACATGAATTGATTTTCATTAATCGATGGAGGGTTCGGTATGTACCTGGCGCATGGGGTGCTGATGTAAGGCCTCTCTAACAGTGTCACACACTTTCTATACGAATTTTGCGGCTCTTGGGACGCCATTTACAGTGTTAATGTTACAGTGTATTGAGAAGGAACTGGCACATACGCTACTTTATTAATTTATTGGCAGTTCGTCATGAATAGTTTAGTGAAAGGAATTTAAAAATTGTCAAGCCTTCAACCATGCGAACGCAAGTGCTAGCGAAGGTGAATCAAATGTCATTCACGCTGAGAGTGTTGTATGTTTACTGTTACTTGAATGTGACGGTATAGTCTGATTCGCAGAATACAATCAACACCTCTACATGGCCTTCATAGATATCGAGAAGAATTCAACTCAGTCGAGGCGTTATCAGTTTTGTAGGCACTACAGAATCAGGGCATCCATCAAACCTACATAAGCAAACTGTAAGAAAAGTGGAGCAGATTTACAACCATCATAGTACTGCATAAGTGACAGAATCCCAATAAAAAAATTGTAAGGCAGGAGGATACGATCTCTTCAATGCTATTCACAGCGCGTTTACAAGAGGATTTTAACACCTTAGCGAGAGAAGAGTTTAGGATAAGAGTTAATGGAGAGTTATCTCAGTAACCTGTGATTTACTGACGACATTGTCTAGATGAGTAACTCCGAGGCAAACTACAGCTGATGATTACTGAACTGGAGATGTAAAGCAAAATAGTAGATGTGAAAATTAATATGCACACTACTAAAGTAATGATCAAGACCATCATCAACAATGCCCTGATCGTCATCAACCTAACTGCGCCCACTACAGGGCAAAAGTCTCTCCAATGATCCACCAATTAACCCGGTCTTTTGCCTTCTACTTCCACGTTACAACTGCGAACTTTTTAATCTCATTCAGCTGGCACTTACCTATAGAACAGAAACCTGGAGACTTGCGGGGAGATTTCAGCGTAAATTGAGGGAGACACAGCCAGCGATCGAAAGAAATTGATAGGTGTAGCCTTAAGAGACAAAAAGAGAGCACAGTGAGTCCGGAAACAAACTGGAGATAGAGATATCGGAGATGAAATCAAAAGGTCACAGTTTCACTGCAAAGGTTAAGCAACCCATTTCATAGCAACCTCTTGGAATTTAACGCTGAAAACGGCCAGCAGACCAAAACGTGCTGCGCGCTGCGCGTTTTCAACGAAAATAAGATACATGGTACAAGAGCCAGCCAACAAAGTTTACAACTCGACACTTAAGGTGCTTTTTAAACAAAAAGAAGGTAGAAACGCAACCACAGGTACAGATATCAGTGGGAGCTAACAAGTGCCCCAGCTGTTACTTCGCTGTGTTTGAAAAGCGCGCTCTTTTCACAAACGGGGCCTCTCCAGGAAGCCACGTAGCCTTTCTGCGCCCAGCAACTGAACGTGATCGGTCCAGACAAAGTCCGGCTGCTGTGGCTGCACTTTCGATGAAGGCAAAAATGTTGTAGTCCCGTGAGCTGAAATTTGGGTGTGCGTAAAAAACCTGGTGTGGTCGATATTTCCGAAGCCCTGAACTACGGCGTCTCCTCTCATAATCAAAACCATAAGTGGTTTTGGGACGTTTAACCCCGCATATCAACCAGTCATAGTCGAAGGCATGCGATTCTCGACTCGCTTGCTGGATTCCGTGCCGACCGGTTGTGCCCTCGCGACCTCCGACGTCAGCGTAGCTCTGGCCGACTGGGCTCACCCTACGTCTTTTCCAGACGCCGATGACCTTCGACGACAGTGTAGCTCTGACCGACTGGACTTGATCTACCCCATCACGAGCGAGAGCCGACAAGAGCTCTCGCAAGTGGTGCCCCGTGCTCGGACTCCTGTGACCGTGTTTCCATCTTTCCTATCTCTCGTAGCCCCTCGATACGTTGTCGCGCTCGCTCTCTGACATACTGTTTCTCTCTCTTTCTACACCTTTATTCTTATCCTTTTATCTCTCCTCATCCCCTATTCCTTGTGAGCTACTGTTGAGTTGTCGCTCCCTGAAGCAGACAGTTACGGGGCTCACTTTTCTCTTCCATTCTCTCTCAGAACCACTTAGCATAAGATACTCACTCAACACAGGATAAAAGCGCGAAGTAAGGCTCATTTCCTCCGCGGAGCAAAGCACGCGTGGGAGATGCAGGCGAATCGGCGTACCGCGACGAGCTGGGCGCCGACCTTTACACCGAGTCCACTCATCGCGCCATCTCTCGTGTAATGCTGAAAACACGCCTATTTTCTCCGTTGTAAATATAAATAGCTTGCTGCTTCAACGTTTAAGGAGGTGCTCCTTCGTGGCTCAGTGGCCAACGCTGAGCGCCAACCAAAGAAAGATCAGATGATCGATTGTGCACTGGCGTCTCCTTCTTGTGAATATTAAAGACGATGGTCTTTCTTGGGGACCTTCCACGCAAAAAATTTGGTCTGTCTGTCTGTGCTGTCTGTTTGTCCACTCTTAATGGCATCGGGTACTTGAAACAGCCGCCCCAATTCCGCAGCACCCACCTATGTTGCTCAAGGTTGAGCGTTTATGCTTGAGTAATTGTCAATTAAAAAGAAATGATTACACATGTCTGGGGCACCATAACAATACGTATATATCCTGCATGTGCGTCTCTTACTAGAAAAGGCATATATAGGTATATTTAAGGACTGTAGCGCTTATCACACTGCGCTGACCATGCAACGCTTAGCATGGAAATGCGATTGTTTCCAACGCTTTGCTAAAACGAAACGGTGGTGGCACCTACTCCTAACCTTGCGTTTTACACCTTATCACCTCTGAGAAGGGCGCGCACACCCGTGTCAGAGCCACGCACTCGGTTTTCTAAGACAACTGCCAGATAGGCGCTTATTTCTCACGTGTGACGTGACTTGATGCGCTCGTTCCCCTTCGCTGCACGCTCGAGGCACTCTACTCAGCGCCTCCAGAATACCGTTCTCCCGATTTTCTTGCGCGGAGCATCAGATAAATGTCTTGTTTTCTCCACACGCAACACTATCGTCTTTCGGCGACATTTGCGGATTACATGCTGATATGGGCCCAATTTTTTTTCTCTCTTGCGTTTTCTTATATTTATGTATGTATACATATACGATCAGTGACGCCGGCGCTGGTGGCAAAATGCAGCCGAGAGTGTCCATAGAACTGCTGTCACAATAAGAGAGAATGGACGTGTGAGATACACGTAGCACGTAGGCAGGATAACCACTGGTCAGTAAGAGTAATTCTAGTAGCAAATACTTGAAATGCTACAGGGCCACTCATTGGAAGACTTCTAGTTTCGCTTGCGCGGTTACATGGCGACACTGGCGCACGGGCTCTAGGAGAATATAAACACTCATCCCGTTCCTACCTGAAACAATTAGGATTGGTAAACCAATCTTAATTGTTTAGGATTGGGAAATATCAGGTGCCTCCATGGTTGTCTCGTTATTCGTTAAAAATTTGCAGGCTTTTATTACCAGACAACATTTTTGTGATAATTGCGCAACCTCGTTTTCAAAAAGTGAATAAAACGTGTTGTTGGTATATTTGGTCATTCGTCACCCATCACGGCCGTTGAGTGACCAAAGAACTAGGCGGCTGACCTGGCGGTCGCGATGTTGAGTACCAGCCGCAACGGGTGCATTTTTGATGCACAAGAAAATGCTTGAAGCCCGTGCGCGCAGATTTAGGTGCGCGTTAAAGAACCCCAGGGGGCCAAAACTTCCGGAGCCACTCAGTACGATGCTTCTCAAAATCATATGGTGGTTTCAGAATGTGAAACCCCAGCAATTACTCTTATTAATGTTAATATTATTAATAATGAATAGCACTGAAAGTTAGGCGAGTTATTATAATAATAATAATAATAATAATAATAATAATAATAATAATAATAATAATAATAATAATAATAATAATAATAATAATATAATAATAATAATAATAATAATAATAATAATAATAATAATAATAATAATATATTATTATTATTATTATTATTATTATTATTATTTCGTTTTCCTGTGAGTAAATTTAGCGCAACATGGAAATTCCTTGCAACGCTCACACATTCACATATTGTTCCACTGTAGAAACGCACACGACACACAGCGCCTACTAGCAACTGCTCATTAAGCCTGACTGACAGGCTGCAAGCCTACAGTGATGTTCTTGCTTACGCTCTCCCACAACCTTAAAAATATGACGCTGCAAGGCATGGCGTGCCCCTGATCTTGTCAGTGCCACGAAAATTTGCGAATTTGTGCCTGCGCGTTTGTAATGGTGAAAAACAAAATTACAAAAAAACATGGCAAGGTCATCGTTAACTGCACACGAAGGTTGTACACTTCATTTTATTTAATTGCGGAAATTTCACGTTGGGCAAACCTATAAATTTCTAGGTGAATGTTTTAGGGAGCATGCGCAAAATATTAAGAAAGACGAGGATAATTACGTGCATCCTGTGGCACTTGCACTTGGGTGTGAACACAGTTTACAGATGCGCAGGTTCTCGGAAGTAGCGTTAAGTTATTTGCACGTGTGTCATTAGAAGAGTGCTTTACAGAACAATATAAGGATCATCGTGTTAGCGACCCACCCATAGCTATTTATCAAAGTGATATATATTTGCTTGAAGCAAGGTGTTCGTGCCTGAAGCTGGCATATCTGTTTTTCTTTTTTTTCTATAATTTTTTGTCGCTTTGTTCGGTTGTGGCTGGTTCATGCATTCTTTTTTTAATCTTTGCGCATGCGCAACTTTTTGATCATTGCTTTTACGCATTATCCTGTACGTATATACGATGGTCAGTCAGACGAAACGAACAGCTGGTCATGAGTGCTCTGTGTGGTGTGTGTTCCTTGAGTTCAACAGTGTGTGAACGTGTGAGTGTTTCAAGGTGTTTCTAAGTTGCGCTAAAATCACGGGCAATATGCCGTTGCCTTGGCATCTTGAAAATAAATAGCTATATGAAATTACCGGCTGCCAGAAAAGTGCTCGTCAGAGTGTTGTCTCTTTCACTCATCAGTTTATTCTGCCTTTGACGCGCCCCCTCTTGAATAAGGACTTATTACTTCTTTCAGAAACAAGAGCATCGTGCCATTCACCTGATAACGGTAACGAGAAAGGTGTACAAACATGCAAACGAATCAAATTCTGTTTACATCTTTGTGATGAGTACCATGGGGCTTCGCATCGGAACAACCTAGCGAATGAAATTGCGTTGGAGAGCTAATGGACGTTCGGAAATGCTGGGGTTTTGAAACTTAAGGGCATGCACCGGACACTTTGAATTCAATGAAGTGCCTATTCATCATTGAAGCGCTTTTACTATACAAATACGTCTTGTGATAATAAAGTGTTCGAATTCGAGGTTTCCTACTGGCGTTACGGGATTGCCAGTATGTCACGAGATGTACCGAAAACTACGCAAGCATTCATTTTAATTATTACACGTATTAAATATATATTCAGGCGGATCTTGAACAAAAACAAACAAATGTCCACAAGTGAGACTGAGAAAGAGAAAGAGAGAGTGACGCAACTTTATTTTGAAAAAAAGTCGGACGAGTTATTGAGGGATCTGGGCAGATATCCCTGCCTGGGTATTGTCGACGTGCCCTTGAGCTCTGGCGGCGGCCTCGGCCCGCTGGATGGCCCACAGTTGGTGTTCGAGGGCATGGCTGAGCAAAGCACTCTCCCAGCGCGTTCGGTTCGAGGCTGCATCCTCGTCTGGAGCCCCACCTTTTGCACACTCCCATAGCACCTGTTGCAGGGTTGCCCTGGCCTCGCAAAGATTGTAGCGCGACGCATAAAGCTCTGGGTAACAGATTTTCATCATCACCAGGTTCGAAAACGTCCTGGTCTTCTGCTGTCGCCCCGTGACCACCTGCCTCTTGTTCAGTTTTCGGTGTGGTGGCGGAAATTCGCACCTGGCGAATCTGTAATGCTTGCTATTATCTTTAAAACTGGTGTGGTGATGCTCCCACTCCCATTCCTCACGTGACGTCGTGGCCGAGGCGGCAGTTGTGATGGTGGTGGCTCGGGGCGTAAGCCCTCGGACCGCCCTGTGCGATACCTAGTTGCCGGTGAGCGAGGAAGTGTAGGTGGGTACTCATAATACGTAAAGATCTCTATTTTCAGTTTTGCCCGCAAGTAAGATTCGTAACGCTTCGGGAGAGACGCCGCCTTTGGCGAAGTTGTGGACTGCCATATGAGCGTCGCTAATGACCATGTCAGCCATGGTGGTGGCCACTTCAAGCGCGATAGCCACTTCCTCTGCTTTCTCCACGTGCTCCGTGCGTACCATGACGGTAGTCTTGCAAAATTTCTGGTGATCTAGTACAGCGGCCGCGAAGCCGTGCCTGAGCGCATACCTGGCCGTGTATACGAACACTGCCTCTTTACATTTGCCATAATCTGTCTGTATGTCCTGGGCTGTCTTTTCCCATCTACCCCTGTGGTATTCGGGCGCATGTTCTTCGACAAGCGGACGATGACCAGCCTATCCCTTACGTTGGTTGGTACGTCGAGTTTGACACCGTGCTGAGCGTGATTCCGGAACGCTCTAGCATGTGTCTGCCCGTAGTGCTTTTGGAAAAGCGCTCGTACTGCGCTATGGTATTTGCCTCTATCAGTTACTACAGCGTGTTGTGGAGACCCAGATAAAGTAATTTACTCGTGCTCATGTTCCTCAGTAGCCCTATCGCCTGTCTGTACGGCTTACTGATTAACACCTTCATCTTTGCTATTTCCGCTACCTGTAACTTGAGGTGAGATGTTACATACGTTGTTCTGCTCATCACGAAGGCTTCAACTAGCCTCATCATGTTGCCCTCTTTCATCCCGCTGTGTCGCTTGGCTATGCGTTTTAGTAGTCGGATGGTCTGAGCAACTGCGCCTTCGAGTCTCCTGATTTTCTCCCCATTCTGGCCATTCGACGCGATATGTAAGCCGAGAACACATATAATATCTCCTCTTGCCACGGGTCGCCCATCGAATGTCTTTAGTCGCGTGTCTCTACTGGGATCATCACTTACCTCACTGTTCGGCTTGCGGCCTCTTCACGTGAGTTTGTACACCAAAAGTTCTCATTTTTCCGCAGAGCAGCTCAAGCCTGTGTTCTGTAAGTATCGCTCAACAGTCTTGATTGCACGTTGCAACGTTGGTTCTATGCGCCCGTCGCAGCCCTGATTAACCCACAACGTAATGTAGTCGGCGTAAACGCTGTGATGGAGCGCTTTAATATCTTGTAGCTATACTGTTAACCGCCAAGAGCTATGTTGAAAAGCATAGGTGATACCGCCGATTCCTGTGGTGTACTGGCACTGCCCAATTTTATTTCCCCAGAACTGAGCTGCCCGAACGTAAGTTTGGCTTTTCTATCCGTGAGAAAATCTCTAACGTAGTTGTACGTTCGTTCGCCTAGACCTAGGTCTTGCATTTTGGCCAGTACGGTTGCGTGAGTTACGTTGTCGAAGGCTTTTTTCAGGTCCAGGCCAAGTATGGCCTAGGTGGATCTCGTAGGGCTATCTATTACATAGTGTTTTATCTGTAGCATCGGGTCCTGCGGGGAGAGGTTTCGCTTGAACCCCAATATCTTGTCGGGAAGCATGTCGTGGCCCTCGATTTAGTTGGTCAGCCTGGGAAGAAACACGTGTTCCATTACATTTCTCAAGCATGAAGTCAGCGAGATCGGTCAAAGACGATAGCTATAGCGCGAGAACAGAATGACGACACGGAGACAAGGACACGAAAGACAGTCTCAGTGTCGTCGTTGTGTTCTCGCGAAGCCGTGCCGTCATGTTATACCAGCATAAGCCCTTCACTTCTAGTATTCACGATGTCACTTACCGGAGACCGACACCTTCAGGATAATTTCTTGTATACAGAAAAAAATGGTCAAATGGCTGGTATCACAACTCTGTTGTGAAAAAGAAATGACTGCTAAATACGTACCCCTCCAAAAGAAAGATGAACTGGAAGCCACAGCTGCTTCTTTTTCTTGTCTACCTTTTATTCCGATGTCGTGATATATGCCCTCATAAGGCAACGCCAACATGCCCACATCTCTATTTCTGTACTGATTTATCATTTTTATCATCTACATTTCCGCATACCTAATGCGCGATACAAGTAAACTACAGCCGAGGGTTTTTTGACAGTTCCTTTCAATAAACCTTGTTAGTCTTGGGTATAAATGACTGAATTATCTACTCAGTAGTGGCTCGAAGACCCTAGGAACTGGAGGACTGATGGCGTTCTCATCCTATGTTTTTAGTTAACGCCGCTTGACTCTTCTATCATCTCACATCTTTTACGGCCACTATGCTGTAGTTAATATACATAGCTACGTCACATTTTACCCTTTTGCTACTCTCTCTCCTTCTCAAAGTCAATAACCTTAGCCGCTACCTCGTTATACTTTACTACAAATGGCTATCGCACGCCTTTTTTTCTCTCTTTCTCTTTCTAGCTTCTCCTTTTCTCGCCTGTGGCAACGAAGCCATGTAGTTGCCATAAATGCATGTTCTGCTAGCATGACTCAACTTTAGAGTGGTTACCACACTGACCTTCGAACCATCGGCTGCTGTGCCGGAAGCTCATCCTTCCCACGACTTAATGTTTAATCCACTTCTATTTTTTTCTTGCTTCCTCCAGCACGTAGGCGAGCCTTGTGACGTCCTCATTTTGCGACATTTTTCGCGCATACCAAATGGCCTAACTTCCGGCTTACGCAGCTTCGCTGATAGGATGGACCTCGCATCTGGTACTCACCGCCAGTACGACAGTAGGACTGTGGCAACGACAACGAATGTGCGCTTTATATGGTTGACCTACCTGAAATTGAGGTGTTGGGTGCATTGTGCCTACCTATGACCATGTTTTTCCTTACTTCTTTTTATACGTTAACTGCTTCACTTGAAATGTAAAGACGTGAAAGTGTTGCCAAATGCGCCAAACTCGCAGCTCTTATTTCAGGCGCGTAGTGTTAGAACTCTATGGCAAGAGGCACGACATCGAAGGTCTGAATTGCAAGAAATCGTCTGCATATAAAACGTCACAGTCATTTCACGCTGCCACCACACAACGTCGTTCTTCTCATCGCCGAGACTTGCAAAACAAACACGTTGCCTTCTGCAAACAAGCCACACGCACTGTGACAGTATGGCTACCCCGACACGTCAAAAAAGGCACTTGCGGAAGACGACATACCACATGTTCCAGGCTGATTGTTGTTTCCTATTTTGAACATACACTTCCGTGAAATAATAACGACGCTCACCCTCGTGGGGCTCTTGAAGCATAGCCACTCGCTGCAAAGTCGAGACATCGTACGCATACAATGTCGGCTTTTTCTGTTCATCTTTCCTGTTTGCACCCTTATAGGCACACACCTCATTTCTATGAAAAAGATATTTGTGGCGGAAAAAATCAGCATGAATGCTTCATGTTCGATCAGCGGCAAAAGTATAACATGGAAAATAGATCGCCAGAAAAAAAAAGTGTTTCGTGAATGACTAAGGAGTGGCTCTAAATAATAATAGCTGGGTTTATGAGAGATGCCTAGGCAGAAGGCTGTGAAAATTTTGAACTTCTGCTATTCTGTAAGACGCACTGACATTGCACAGTGCACGGGCCTCTACTATTTCACCTCCATAGAAATGCGACTGCCGCGGCCGCGATCAATCTTGCCACAGCAGCCAAGCACTCTAAGGAATGTTCGACCGAGACGAAGTGCGGCCCTGACATCTCCTACATTTCAATTTCCGACTGCTGTGTTATCGTGCTCACTTTAGCGTCTCAAGCCTATCACACATCTTTGCAATTTATGCATAAAAGTTTCAACTGACCCACCACGGCCTTGTTTAGAGGTCAGTATACCACACTGGCAAGACTAAATAAATATTTCTGTAGCGCGCGTCGGAATGGTTTCTTTTCAGTACAAGTGCAACAAAATGCATGTACTTAAGCTTAGCAGCTGTTCGAAGACCAGCAAGCAAAAATTATTGATCCGAAGTCCTTATTACAGTCTTCAAAGTTAGTATTGCTAACTTCATTTCTTTTTAAGTTTACGTCATTGTTTTTTCGGTATTTTTCAAATGTGAGTGGTTTAATAATGAATAAATAAAAAGCCGAGGTCTGTGGTCTTCCCTGCATTATTCATTCAACAACCTGCTCATTAGTTTTTAAAGCGAACACGTACTAATCCTTCAAGAAAATAATTTTGAGGAACACACAATAATGAAGTATGAAATCTGATAATTCGTAATCAGCTCATTTGAACGTCTTCTGTATTTTGTTATGGCGTTTCCTCTTTAGTGGATACAGCGTCTGAAATTTTTTTTGGAAAGCCACAAAAATACCTTTGATTAAAACATTACTATATATACAGCATTCACCAAGACCATCAAAAGAAATACTTTCGCTTCAAGAGATTATCCTGGAACTTCTAAAATTTGCACTCACCTGGTTATATGGAGTTGCAAAAAATCTTACATCACATTGTAGCAGGCACGTCATTTTTGAATATTAGAATTGGTGAATTATCATGGCTATACAATCTTTATAACATAAGCGAAGAATGCGAAATCCATAATGATGGGTTCATATTATAAACTCTCTTCTCTTGCTAGCAGTTTTTAAGTAGTTTAGAGTTGACAGTGAGACAAATATGGCACTGATGTACGAAAATGCCACATCATCTAGGAAAACTAACGAAACAATAACAAACGGCAAAGTTTGATGATGTGCAGATGGCATTGCTGTATGCCAACTGCGCGTACACAACACATATGCGAGGTGTATCATTTCCTGACAGTTTCAAAAAGATGAAGCATACTGTATTGTTCGTTAGGCTCTACACCTAGTATTTGTGGCTTTATTGTTAATATAGGGCAGTATGCAACCGGTGTCCTCACACCTCAAACTTTTACTGCTTGAGACGCGTCTAATTTATATCGTGTTGTATTGTTTTCAGTCTCATTTGAAGAAAAAAGTTGGCTTTCAGTCTAAAATATTTTTGGAGGGGTTAAAACTTGCGGACTACTTGGAAAGTGTAAATTAATTAGAGGCATTGCAAGTTCTTTTCCGACAATAAAAATAAAAGTGATTTCTCTTCTACCAAATGTTTATAGATAATTTTAAAAGACTATTAGCGATAAGCCTGTGGCAATAAGTGTATTTCTGCAGGTCCAGCAAGCACTAATTGTGAGCGCTAAATTTACTACACGTGCGGTGACTCGGACCATCTGTACTGGCTTCCTGACCTGAAACAGACCACGTTGGCAATATGCGCGCCAGCAGAGAGTTTCCGCCCTATCAGTGTAAAATTTCATCCACAGTTTCGGAATTCCAGGATGCAAACAAAAAATACAATATATTTTTCGCCAGTGGGGGGCCTTTTAAATATTGTGAAACAACTGACCGTAAGGTACAAGCACGGGCCTCGCTCAATTGCTTCGGTTCAGCTTTGCACGGCAGTACTTCGCTAGCTGCCAACAGCACCACTAACGAAGGCGCTGCGAGAATGAATTGACAGTTTTGACGCAAATTTCGGCAATAGAAAAAAAAGTGCAATTGTTCCAGGACATCTTTCGTTGGACAGAATCATTGAAATGAGCAGACTTTTAAGAGCAGGGAAACACAGAGAAGTATTTGTTGCGATTCATGGGCTGTGCAATTATTTTTTCGCAAGTTCGAAAAGGAATAAAGTGATGAAAAAGCCCCTCTGTCACTCTCTCAGCGCGACCCAAACTCTCAAACTTCGAAGGTTGTGCTTTCTGGCCCTGCTGAGGGAATATGTGTTTTTTTTTGTTCCCAATACTACCTTTCAGCTTCCGCGAAGATAATAGGGCTACAGTTGAAGGCGAGGCTAAAAAGAATGTAATTTTCTCCTATTCGTGAAATTTTTCCCCTTTACCAAAAACACGCTTGCTGCGAGAAAACACTTCAAAAGCAAGAAAACCACTCACAAGAAAGCATGGGTATATGGCATCAACTTTCCAAAATCACTATTTGTGACTTATTAAATTTTGACGGGAGTGTGGTAGGCCTTCATATACTCTATTTAAAAAATCAGTTACAATGTCGTTTAAAAGACAACGAGATATATAACGTGCCAACATTTGTGGAGCTAATGTCACAAAAATAAATAAAAAACCCTTCGACATCAGTGATGTCAGCTTGAACAATTTCTGCGCATTTACAAAACGATGCTTTTCACCTGTATTTCATAAACAGCAATGAAATTATGAGGGTCAAACTAACCACACCTGGCTTTTCAGGGCTTAATTTATCGCTCTTCGCTTACGTATTTTTTCCGTTTGTGTTTGTTCCTAAAGGAGCACTAACATGAAATTTGCCGGCCGAGATAGCCTGCAGGACTGCTTACTGTAGACATGCGTGTATAATCGGCAGTATACCAACACCGAATATAGCTTAGAAGGTATTCACATCAAGTTTTAGCTTGGCTATGCGATCGACATTCTTGCGCTACTGATGACCTATAATATGACCCCATATACATAGCCTTTATCCCACCACACTGTAGTTATTACAAGTTATGATAACGTTATAGCCACCATTTTTCTTTTTGTCACGTTCGCTTCAGCAGACTACTTGTTGCCGACAGCTCGCGAGTCCATGGCTGCGGTGCACGCGTTGAAAGCTTTATGTTAGGCGCCACTGCTGTCTCGTTTTCTTTTCTAGACGACCTATTGATGCGGACACATAATCAGAGCCACAGTTCTTAGTGCTAGTGCTGACAGGGCCGAGTGTTGCACACGCTAGTTGGCAATAGTTGTATCCGGTGGCTTGTCGTTTTTCGAGCTCTTTCAATCTTTAACTGACACTGGTAGGTAGTGAGGAATCTCTAATTATTGATATGTGACGCTTGCGCAACTGATGTGTCATGTTATGAATAACAAGCCCTCTGAATCTCCTTGCGCAAACCAAAAAGACACGAAACAAATGTTCCTGTCGGTCCCTAATATATAATCAACAAATGGTTCCTTTTGCTTTCCTTGGCACAACTGTCCTTCAGTGTCAATCCGAGAGATAAGCCTTCAAAAGACCATCATCTCGCGTCAAATTTATAGCAGTTAACCTTGTCGACGTCGCTCAGTTTCGTGCAGCTAGCCTTCGCAACGGCGCAGCGTTCGCCTGGTAAAGACCCGCTTGATGAAGTGTACAGTGGTAGTGCTTACCGTTGCTGCTGCTGTCATGGTATAGTGTAAACCTCACTGGAGCGTACGAGCGTTTTTAGGCCATGGGTCGTTCCCTCCTCCGTTTTTAGTTGTATCTACCTCTAGCTTATCACTTCCTCAATAAATGGCGTGGTGTGTGTATGTTCTTGAGAATATTATAACTGGGTAGCGCTAGTGCTTTTCAAAGCATATTTACGGAGTGATTGATGATGAGGGGGGCAAAGCGTCTATTCGTCCGTTCATGCCCAACCAACCTTGCGTTTTTCTGCTCGCCCGTCCGCACATCCGTCTATGCTGCCGTTTGTCCCCCCGTTCATGCTTTCATCCGTCTGTGCATCTGTGATTCTGTACGTCCGTTCAAGCTTCCATCCACCTGTCTGTCCATGCATGCTTCCGTCCATCCCTCTGTCTATCCATCCGTCCGTCCATGCGCCCATGCTTCTGTCCGTGTGTGTTGCTGTTCATTCATGCAACTGTCCATCCGTGAGTCCGCCCGTACGTACGTCGTTCTGCTCGTCTTCCCGTCCATCTTTTCGTCTGTCCGGGCATACGTATGTCCATCCGTCCATGCGTCCGTCAGTCCGTCGTTCCGTGCGTTGGTCCATTCGTCCGTGCACCCGTGCCTCAGTTCTACCGTGCATCGCCCCCCGTTCATCCGTGCGGCCGTGCCTCTATCCGTCCACCCATCGGGACGCATGGACGGATGGACACAGGGAGAGATGAGCGGAAGTAGAGATGGATGCACGTACGGCACTAACGGAAGCGCGGATGAACTGACGGACGCAAGAACCGTCGCCCGGATGAACGGAAGGAAGCAAGAACAGATGAACAGACGGATGGAAAAAAGCACGGATGCACGGAGGACGGGTGAACGCTACGCCATACTCATCATAATTCACTCCACGTATATGCTTCTGTTTTTTTTTTTCAAAACAGCACTAGTAGGCCCATACTCGTATGTCCCTCATAATTTGTATACAAAAGCCGTCGTAAGGTTTCGCACTGCCCATCTGTCGACAAATGAATTGTTTGTGATTGATTTAATTCATATGTGGCGTTGAACGTCCCAAAACCACCATGTGATTAGGAAATATAGCCTAGTTGAGGGCTCCGTAACTTTAAACCATTCGGGTGTCTTTAACGCGCACTCGAATCTAAGCACATGGACCTACAGCTTTTTTGCCTCCATCAAAAATGCAGCCGCCACAGGCGCGGTTTGATCTCGCGACCTGCGGGTCATCAGCCGAGCACCTTAGCCATTCGACCACCACGGCGGGGCAGTCGTTGGTCCCACAGAAGCAGCAGAGGAGTCATATGGTAGCCTAGGTTGCGAAAGTCGGCACTTTATTTTAGCATATTCTAAAGTCAAGAGCATGAAAACCCCGACACACATAAAGAAACTACAGATGCCTCGTAGATGTCTTCCAGTGCATCTTCCGTAGGTGTTCCTACCTTCAACGACATTTCAAGGCATCATTTGGTACGAAGAGCGTAGGTATCTCATGAAGTGCTCAAAGTGACGTCATCATGGACTCTCATGATCGCATGATCACATAGCATCGTCACCCTCGTGCAAATTTGAGCTGATCATGGAGAACCAGCTAAACCACGTGTGGTGTAGAAAACTTCCAGTCATCGGATCTCGTTGGTCGTGTGAAACCACAGTAAGTGCAGAATATTTTTGTCAGACGAAGTGAAGAATTATCAATACGGTAAATTAATAAATAAACTAGTCATACTACGATCACAATTTGGGTTTATCGTCCAAGAAACTACATCAATACTGGAGAACACTAAGAACTCTTAGGTTTCGTGTGCATCACAGACGTGCCCAAACGCTGTCAGCTGGTCACGTTCACGGGCAGCGCAAATGGATGGCAGCGAATGCTGTTGCAAGACGGAAGTGAAACGTCAATAACTGTGAAAGGCATTTCTCCCACCGAGGATGCTGTGGTTGCCGCAGCAACATTTGCAAGAAGGATCGCTGCTCGGACCCCGTCTGTCACAACTATTCTGCCCTCTGACAACACATCGATGCAATCACTGCTATCTCTCACTCCTTTCACTCTGGAGATAAATAGACAGATAGATAGATAGATAAATAGATAAATAGATAGATAAAAATTGTCCAAAGATGCGCCTCGAAAATTTTGGCCTGGTTTACCAGCCGGATTTGTGCGTCACATGTCACGTGATTAATACCTAATTACATGCAAGTGAAATACAGATCGAAATGAAAAATTGCGTACTTTTTCTTTAGGACTTAAAATTCTATAAAACAATTCTGTCTAGTACTAAACAGAAACATATACTTTTCGATAGAGCCTGTGGTTAGATGTGCTTTCCTCTTTATAATTGAACTACAAAATTCTGATGTGTCGTTTACCAGATGTTTTTGTGACACACATAGTGTAACGTAGACAAGTGTCAGGGATACTGCTTGCTTTAGGCAATTTATCAATTGATTTATTTTTCACAATTTATGAGGCTTCGAAGATTCACTAGCACTGCACGTTATTTTTGAAACTAAAATGTCTCCTATACTTCTGTCAATATGCACAATACACAAATGATAGAGTACGTAATTTGCATTTGACCAGCTTCTGCTATAGTTAAATTTGAAGTTTCCATTTCAACTTTCTAGCCTCTTTGATTTTGGTAGCGTTTTAGTAGCAGCCGACATGTACTGTAGAGGGAAAAGTGTTGTAGGCACGTGTTCTCAGATTTATGTGCACGTTAGAGAACCCCAGGTAGTCTAAACTTTCGGAGACGTCCACTACGGCATCTCTCATAATCATTAGCTGGTTTTGGGACGTTAAACCCTAATTACCAATAACCCAATTAGTAGGAGCTGAAACGACTGTACTGCCAGATCCTAAACTCTCCAAGATTGAGAGGCGTTTTTTGGCTTTGACGCAAACAAAAAAGGTGCATGTGCCGTGGCAGTGGGAATGAAAAAAGCGCATTCTTAGTGACACATTAATTACTGCAGCTGTTTGTGTTGTAGCATTTCCACGCATCTTAATCGCGCACCACATGAACATGCTGCTGCCCCAGAGTAACGACTGCACGAGACATAAACAGAAAGGAAGGAATGAAGAAAAATAGGAGGAAAGGAATGGCAGGGAAGGTAACCAGCCTATAGGCAGCCAGGTTTGCTACACTGCGCATGGGAGGGGAATGGGGGAGATTAAAGATAGAGAGCAGAGAGGAAAGAAAGATAAACACAGCACATTCAACAGCACACGCGTACACTCAGTCATAGTCCAGTCTTGTCTTTCGGGGTATGTGACATTGCTGTCACAGCCCCTTGTTCAATTCCTTCTCGCGTAGGAATTTCAACGGAGCTTTTGTCGCCTTCTGTTGCAGTGGCTTCTCTCAGGCACTTGACAGAATAATGTCCACGGACATTTGGCTGTTATCAGTGCTCTCAAGAACAGACGCTAGTGACTCTCTGCATGTCATACAACAGACAGTCGCACAGGAAGTGGTGTAGCACCTCTTTGCAACAACAGGCATGCACAGCGTTGTCGGCTATTCCTATGAAAAATCACTAAGATTTTTTATATGCCCCTCCTAGCCATAAGTAATGAAGTGGAGCTTCTCTTCGGTCAAGCCCAGTGGGCGTGCGGAGAGCCATCAAAGAGGACAGGTGGTGTTGACGATTCGTCTCGTTGCTTGGTGGGCACCATAGTGAAAACGTGATCTCACGCGCAAGTCGTCGAAGATTACTGGCAGCATCGGTCCAGCGAATGTAGTATGGCTTCTCCTCGTGTTCCTTCAAAGGCTTCCCGCGCGGCAGTATCGGAATGTTCTTTCCCTATGACGCCGCAGTAACTTGGCAGCCACTGAAACGACCCATGATGCCCTTTCTCGCGTGAAGTGTGGAAAAGGCATCGAATTTCGAAAACAAGGTGTTCGTACGGCCCGCGACGCAGCGCTGAGAGCACAGATTGTAGGGCAGCCTTTGAGTCAGTGAAAATCGACCATTGTAGCGGTGGTTCCCGATTGACCACACAAAGTGCAGCGTGCAAAGCTGCTAATTCCGCTGCTGTAGATGCCATGGAGTGGTCAGTCCTAAAGCTGATGGTAACACCTCTTGCTACGACAACTACTGCCCCTGACGAACACTACCGGATCATGGAACCTTCGGTGTATATATGTACAGTCACTTAATATTTCTCGTGCAAAAAAGAGACAGTTGTTTCAGCATGGGCGATGAAAGCTCAGATTTCCTCCGGATCCCTGGTACATTAAGATGCACTGTGGGTCAAATAAGACACCAAGGGGGTATCGATGGTGTATATGCAGGCGTCCATACCGAGGCAAGTTTCTCGTTGTTCTTCACAATCATTTTAGTGAACGATGCTTGGCGGCCCTCTGAAGGCAACAGTGCAAGGTGATGACAGAGAGCACGTGCGAAGTCTCTTATGTGCGTTCTCAGGACTTCTACAACAATGTGACTTGTATCGGATAGTCACCAGCAATTGCAATTGTTGTCTCTGTTGACGTACATTTGGACAGACCAAGGCACACTCTCAGTGCTTGGGCTTGTACTGCCTGTAGAACACGAACATTGGTCTTGCAGGTATTTCTAGAACGGGCAAGCTATATCTCAGGAAACCGAGAAACAGGGCTCTGGAGAGTTCTATCATCGCGTCCACTGACATCACCCACGTCTTTCCTGCCAGGAACATGAACAATTGGGAAATAGAGGTCAGGCACTTCTTCATATAGGCCACATGCGAACTCCAACTGACGTCCCTATCAATAATGATGCCCAGAAACCGGTGGTTCTGTCGTAAGTAATCGGTTGCCCGCATATTGAGATGCAATAAGGGGTCATTGTTTTGCAAGTGAAGGCCACCAGCGCGCATTTTTCTGGTGATATGTTGAGACCGTGTTTTAACAAGTAGTTGGCAATCCTAGTTGCTGCTCTTTGAAACCGGGAACGTATCTGAGGACGTGTGACTGCCGAAGTCCAGACACAGATGTCGTCTGCATATATTGAGATTTTAATGGAACTAGGTAAGTATTCAGCCAGGCCAGTTAGTGCAAGATTGAAAAGCGTCGGGCTGAGAACTCTGCCCTAAGGGACACCTCTGGAATATAGCGTCGCCCTGACATAAACAGAACGTATGTGTGCGACATCGAGGGTCACAATATTTGTTTTGCAGCTTTCTATGTCAAGGAATATTGTGTTTTTTTCTTCTGGTTGCGTATTACCTTGTACCTTTTTATAAAAGGGTTTTGTGTATTTTTTTTCATGTTTCCTATTCCCCACAGCTCCCTTAAACCCAAACCTTACTATTCTGATGGGGTGTGTGGTTTATATGAAATTTGTAAACACAGCGAACTTCTGTCTTGAACGCCATTTAAAAAAAGGGGGTGGGGTATGTAATTCGACTGCATTTTTTCACAAGCCTAGTTTGAAAAAGCACGAAATCTGCCTTCGTTCAAGTATTTGTGGATATACCATCATTACACTGCAAAGCAATACCATGAGGGATTTGTGGAAAACAACTGGTGACCGCTAAGTCATATCCTTATTTCACAAGACAGCTATTACTATCAGCAATGTTTTGAACAAAAAATAAATACGATAACATGAACATTCAAATTGAAAGTCAGTGTTTTCAGTGCAATTCAATTTATGACGTGTTGACGAACTTTTGATTCGCGTACTTGCCAGTGATATGTACAAAATTTTATTACACATCCGGTAAAGTTTCACGTGACTCGAGTTTAGGTTTAACACATTATAACGCCAAGGTTTTCGTTTCAACGCTTCCTCACGACTTTATGAACTGCCCGCTTCTGAATTCCAAGGCCTGACTGAAGTAGAACAGGATACACCCTCGATCACATAGTCTCTGGAGTAGCTGCTTTTATCTTTCCAGTATTTACACTAGACTCCCACGAAATCTGCTTGAATGTTCCTAGTTTACAGGTGAAGATTTGAAAGATTTGAATGGTCAGTTGAGCATGTTCGTACGTAGTTACGAGATACTGCAGCCAAACAACCGTACAGACGTAACATCATGACACTCGCCCATGTTCTTTTTGTCTTTAGTTTCTTGCATTTAGTGTTGTGTGTGCAATATTTCGTGTTATAGGCGCATGCCTTGTTAACTGTCTTTGCCCTTTGAAAGTCGACAAGAGAATGCCACGTTTCAATAACACTTATAACTCTGATACACGCACATTATAATACTCCTTGCGTCCTCTTCCCCATCTGATTACTTCCACGTGACACGGTTTGCCTCCGAAGGTGTGGCTCGCAAGGTACGCATGAGGCCGTCATTACGTAAGCTTCTTGTTTCGCCACCGCGTTACTTTCTACATAAGCTGAACTAATGGTGTGTGTTCGGTGCAACTGCCATTTAAATTTTATTCTGTCACTAACAGGATGTCATAAAATGTGTTTGTTTTGAAGTACACCTTTTCATGTATTTTCATTCATCTTTATCTTTTACCAAAATAAGCGAATTCATCATTCTTTACGTCATGATTAGTACTTTTAAAAAGCTTAACCAGTGGTCTTCGATCAAGGAGCCAATCAGAACAGTGTTTTTTTACATTTGAGTGATAGCGCACACACATTTCAGTGTATGAACTTAGTGGAGTGAATTGTACGTATAAAGAGCAAGTGGCACATAAATTGTAAACCTGTAGTCGGCTAGAAAAAATCAGAAAAAATTGAAATCTTTAAAACAGTTTAACTGGTGGGCTATCATATATAAGCACAGTGATATATCAGTCTCAAAACCGAAAGAAATCTCACAAAAACACTCATTTACTAAAACACTCTTGTATATATCTGGCACATTGAAAAGCAGTCCTTATCTCTCTGGCGTATGTCTTTTTGGTGGTTGCCGCCAAATATCTACCCACAAAAGCACCTATATTTTGTCACAGAGAATTTGTTGGCCATACGCCTAAGATGATAATCGTTCGCAACAGCTTGACTTGGAGAGCCTCCAAGATATGATTATACGAACCCACAGTCGGAGGCAGTGCAAATGTACTGTGCTGCCCTTACTTCAAAAATCAGAGGCTCAGTAGTAGCTCGGTGGTAACACACTGGATTTGACAAATTGTCCCCCTGATGGCAGGTCAAGGTACATTTTTGTTTTGGTCATAAAGCAGCAGGGCACACCTTGGCTGAACAAGTGCCATGGCAATAATAATGTTAGGAAGAAACGCTAACAATCGTAACTTATTGTCCGGTTTGACAAATGTTATAACTATCGTGACAGGTTATTCATATGGACAAAGAAAATCCCATTTCAAGTCACTAACTGCTCTTATAAAAATTTCAAGGCGGTATTGCATCAGACAATCGACCTATCGACCTTCACAAGGTAAAGTCCTTCCTGCCTCGTTCATTTGTCAAGAAAAACATGCAAACAGCCTAGAATTCGCACACTGAGAGATTAATTTCTGTGCAAGCAAAGCATGACTAGGTTCAATTTTAGCCCGTTTCAACGTCAGTGCACGTGATTTATCGGCAGTCGTTTTCTTCACAGCCCTTCTTTTGTTTTTTGTTCACAAAACCGTCAGCTCATAAATGTTTGGAAGCTCTAGGTTGCCCTTAACCCTATTATACTTTTCTCAATGCGTCGTGGGCAAAAAGATGTGTAGCACTTGTAGAGACAAACTGTGGCGATTTGTTCGAACCAGACAACCATTGAGTTGTAATCTAAAGTCAACTAGCCTATTCTACTGAACTGCTCTTGTAGTTCGCTAGAATTCATGTTTTTCTTGACAAGCATTATGTTTAGGGGCGAGGCCTTCTAACGCGTCCTCCGCTCGTCCTCTGTAGTAACCACTTCCCTCCGGTATGGGCCACAGGGAAGTTTAGTTCTTGGAACGTCCGCCTGCCGGCGGTACCTATATATAATCAATATATGATGAAAAGATGCGAGATGGGGGTACTTGGAGTGTTCACCAGACGGACAAACATAGAGACAGAAAGACGGACAGACGCACGGACGGAGAGATCGACCCACGGTTGGATGGACGGATGGATACTTCACCCTACTTATCACCATTCAGTCCGTGGATATGCTGTGATTTTTATTCTTTTTCTTTGAAAGGACACTTGCGCAGCAAAGTGATCTTTCGAACGAGCTGGAGTGTGCTCACAAGGGATATTCATGAGGCTTTTTTGTAGAGTGCAAGGCAATGGTAGCCCATGAGTATGTGTTCGTACGTAGTGAACTGTATAAAACACCCCCTTTTTTAAAAACTATGTAGACATTGCCTCTGCAAGGTGTGAATAGTCAAGTGTAAATTATAACTTTTGGGTATAGTTTTGTCCTATGACAATTAATACAAAACTGAAGATGAAATCTCGTTGAGAAACAGGCTAGAGGCAGCTCCGCAAGTGGCTGTAGCATTAATTAACTGATAGAACGGATGGATTCGAGAAAACACAGTAATTCCTACAAAATAATACGAGTTAATACAGCAAAATAAACATTTCAATTATGGTAACAAAATCCAGCCGATAATGAAGGCATATATGATGTAGAAAGCGTTCGTTGCAACAATTTAGGTACATGGCCATAATTGCTAAGTAGATGTAAAGAAAGCCCCACCGCCGTGGTCTAGTGGTTAAGACACTCGTCTGCTGACCCGCAGGTCGCGGGATCAAATCGCGGCTGTCGGCATGCATTTTCGAAGGAGGCGAAAATGCTATACACTAGAACACAGCGAGCCCAGAGCTTCCTTTATATTGAAAAGCGCGGCAAAGCAACCCCTTCAACTGCCACGCGAGCAGACACTCTGCAAATCAAATGCGAAACTTCACAACCCTATTCCGGCTGTGAGCATGTTTTGCGCTGTTTCTGTGTTGGAAGTTTATGGTGATATCACGTGAAACGTCGACGAGACCTTCCTCGAAAGTCCGGAATTTCTGCAGCACTTGCATTGCGGACTGAAGCAACTTCATCAGGTACGTATTATCCGACTGAAAGAAACGCGAACTCCGGAAAGCGGTAACTGCGGCATGCGTTGGCTGTGACAAGGCAGAATTCGTCCTGTAGGCCGGCGTCAACGTAGCGCTGGAATCTGGGTTACGCTTATGCACCGCATGTGTATCAATTGCCAGTCCTGCCGGGCACTCACACACACACGTGGTGCAAAAGTGCCAGCCAGAACAGCAACTTAATGCTACGGTGACGCCGACCGACAGCACATGTAGATTCGTCGCGTGACAGTCAAGGCATGTCGCAGTTCGACCGAGTCGAAAGCTATGCTTGCCACGCTGTTCACATCTCTTTGCATCGCGATAGTAGGCCGTACAGTTGTACTAAACATGCGCGGTGCGTGCATCCACGCGTGAGTCGTAATACGCATATCCCCTTATTAACATGCGGCCTGCGAAAGAACACGGCAATACTTTTGTACCGCCTACTAATGGCATACCTTATGCAAATAGAGGCTGTAAAGTGGAAGGGCTGGAGTCCCGCTTGGTTGGTTGCGAAACTTTATTGAGGTTCTGCAAGGCGCGCGTCAGCGCGCAGCGGGCGACTCCCACGTCGGGACCGTTAGGCCAAGCCTATCGGCCGCTCCGCGGGCCTGCTGGACGGCCCAAAGTTGGTCGGCCAGGAGAGAGCTGCGTAGGGCCGCCTCCCACCTGACTGATGTAGTGTTGGGGTTAGTGTACATTGCTTTGCACTCCCAGAGCATGTGCGCCAGCGTGGATACATCCCCACATGCGGGGCAAGCGTCATTGGGAAACACGTCAAGATAAATAGCGTGAAGGGATCTCAGGTTAGGGTACGTGTCGGTCTGCAGTAGTCTGAGCGTAAGGGCCTGTGGCCTATTAAGATTTGGATGAGAGAGTTGATATAGTCTCCGCGCGAGGTAAAAATATTTTGTTATTTCGTTGTACGTGACAGGCGCGTCCCTGTTTTCCGCAACCCCGTTGGCCCCGAATCGTTGCCCGGAACCAGCGCGGTCGGTTAGTGCGCGCGCGGCCTCGTGGGCAGACTCGTTGAGGTTGGGGGGAGCGCCTTGGACCTGTCCAACATGTGCAGGAAACCAAGTCAGTACGTGGTGCTTGATGCCGTCGCGGCAACCACTTTGGAGCACGCGCAGGGCTTTCTTGGAGATTACACCGCGCTCGAAAGCGCGAATAGCTCACCTAGAGTCACTATAGATGACCTCCCTTTCACCTTCCAGGATGGCCAGGGCGATGGCCACTTGCTCGGCAATTGTCGGATCGTCAGTGTGAACCGATGCGCAGTTGGTGATTTGTTGTTTGAAGTCGACGACGACTGCGGAGAAGGAGCGGCTCCCACGGTACGCTGTCGCGTCGACAAAGCTGACGCGGTGCTCCTCACTGTGAATCTGCTTGAGAAGAGTGGCAGCTCTAGCCCGTCGCCTACCACGATTGTGCTCGGGATGGACATTCCTCGGTATCGGTGCCACGGTGATGAGGTCACGAATCTCACGGGGCACCTGTCTCATCTTCTCGTCCACTTCAGCCGGAGAGTGACCGAGTTCTCGGAGTATATGTCTGCCGGTCTGGGAGCTCGAAAGGCGCGCGAGCTGGGCCCGCTCCTGCGCTTCGGCAATCTCCTCCAACGTATTGTGTACTCCGAGCTGGAGCAGGCGCTCGGTGCGCGTCCTGATCGGGATACCAAGGGCCCGCTTGGTAATCTTTTTGAGCAAGACGTTGATCTTGTCACGCTCGTCACGCTGCCAATTGTGCATGGCCGCGACATATGAAAAGTGGCAGAGCACAAAGGCATTGACCAGGCGGATTAGGTTGTCTTCCTTGAGGCCTTGGTAGCGGTTGGCCACCCACCGAACCAGCCGAATCGCGTTATTCGTCTTGGCGGTGAGCTTGAGTATAGTCTTGCCGTTGGAACCATTGGACTCAATGGTCATGCCGAGGACCCGAATGGAGTCGACTCGGGGTATTGCGCTGCCATCTCCGGTGTAGAGCTTGATATCACTCTTCGAGATCGGCTGCCAGTTTTTGGGCTTGGGCCCTCGCCTAGTGGGTTGGTAAAGGAGGAGCTCCGACTTGCTTGGGGAACACCTCAGGCCTGTGGGAGGGAGGTAATCTTCCATGGTGTCTATGGCCTCCTGCAGGGAGCGATCGACTTGCCCGTCGCTGCCACCTGTGCACCAAATGGTAATATCGTCCGCGTAAATTGTGTGGTTAATGCCTTCGATACATGAGAGCCTCTTGGACAACCCGACCATGACAAGATTGAACAGGGTGGGCGATATCACTGACCCTTGTGGCGTGCCGCGCGATCCCAGCTCTATCTCCTCGGAGACAAGGTCTCCCACACTGAGGGTGGCTCTCCTACGGGTCAAGAACGATTTGACATGTTTGTAGGATCTGGCTCCAAGGCCGAGCTCAGCAATCGACCACAACACGAAAGAGTGAGTAACATTGTCGAAGGCTTTCTCTAAGTCGAGGCCGAGAATGGCCCGCATGTCTCGAGTGTTGCAGTCGATGACTTGGTGCTTGAGCAGCTTCATAGCGACTTGCGTCGAAAGCTTGGCCCGAAAACCAATCAAGGTGTACGGGTAGAGCCCATTGTCTTCCAGGTACCGAGTCAACCTATTGAGGACCACATGCTCTGCTACCTTTCCCACGCAGGATGTGAGCGAAATGGGGCGCATGTTGTCCAAGTTGGGTGACCTCCCCGGCTTAGGAATGAGCACGGTGCGTGCGACCTTCCACGGGTCGGGGACCTCGCCGCTCTTCCATGCCTCGTTGATGACCTCGGTGAGGTAGTCGATTGACCAGTCGTCCAGGTTGCGCAGGGTCTTTTTAGTTATGCCGTCGGCCCCGCGGCAGACCTCCCATTGAGCCCGTAAAGCGCCTGCCGAACCTCTTCGTGGCATATCTCGGCGTCCAGTTCAGTGTTGGCCGGTCCTGAGTACTCGGGGTACGTTGTTGCGGGGTTCGAGTCGACAGGGAGGTACCTTTGCACCAGCTGCTTCAAAACCTCCTCGTCTGAAGAGGACTGCTTGGCTTCGTGCATGGCTCGCGCTAGTACGTTCCGCTGGTTAGTTTTGGTGTCAGTCTCGCTGAGCAGGTGCTTGAGCAGGTTCCATGTCTTGCCATTACGCATCTGGCCATCTACCGAGTTGCACACCTCGTCCCACTGCAGCTTGGAGAGGACGCGACAGTGCTCCTTGATGGTCTTGTTGAGGTCGGAGATTTTCTTGCGCAACTTGCGATTGAGGCGCTGGCCTTTCCAGCGGGTGAGAAGTGACTGCTTGGCCTCGAGCAGGTGGGCAATACGGCTATCCAATTTTTCAACTGGAAGGTCAGTACTAATATTCTTCGTGGTACTTATGACGTCCTCTCTGAGCTGGCTAATCCACTCCTGTAGGCTTAGCCTGGTTTCAGGTAAGAGTCGTTCGTTGCGGACTTTGCTGGAGTCCCGCTTGAATAAAAACAATAACCCCCGTATTCTGAGACGCTCCTAGACTCGAATTCCATCCTTTACTTGGTTGAGTTCAACACTGCGCCGCTACTCGACTGAAATTGACGCCGCGCTTAGTTTCAAGAATCGCTTCAGAATTTTGCCGATATGCAGTGACTTGGTATGCCAAGAGACGGCGCTCCCATTGACTTCTTCAAATCGAGGAGAGCCCTTGGTTGAAGGAGCGTTGCCGAATACGGGGGTAAGTATAGTTACTCGTACACTTCACTGGGCTCGTAGTTTTTCCTGCTGATTGCGAATATATACTAAGGTGGTGGAGCTCAGCGTTTTTTTTCTTGTGGACGGAAATCTGTGCATTCACCAAACTCCGCACCAGCATGATTCCCGCGTTGCGCTGTGAACTTAACAGGCAGTGCTCAGCTATCGTTCCTCTTGCGATGGTTGTTGTCGCATCAGATGACAGCGCAGTGGTACGCAGATGACATTTCATAAGCGGGTGCAGCGTGAACAGACGCTTTTTTTGCATTTCAAACTCCCAGCAGTACTTCTCCTAGCATAACGAAGGATCTCCGAGGGTGATCTTAACGTAAAAAATATTTTGCCTTACTTCTTTTAGAAAATCAAAGCTCAAGTTAGCGGGTCGACAACAACGCCGCGCCTGGCTCTGGCGGCTAGCTCTAGGGAAATGAGAATAGACGCGGGCGAGGGTTCAGGTAATTCAGTGATGTTCGCCGAAGAGGGATCACGTGTGAAACACTCGGAACACGTTCTGTAGTCGCTGCGAATAACTTCGGCGCCGGGCCGTCAGCTTCGTGTGCTAATGCTAGCACGCTCGCTGTGCGAAGGTGCCTTCTGGCGATGGAAGAAGCACCGCCTCCCCCCCCCCCCCGGAAGCGTCGGTGAGGTCCGAAGTAATGTTCTGTTTTGGGCTGTCACAACAATGCAGACGACACCAAGGAACGCTTTCCCCGTGTAAAGCTGTATCGGTTCCCCGGGATGACTTCCTCATGAACCGAACACAGCCACTTTCGCAAAGGATGGAGCAAGCATGACACGAGAGCCGGAAAAAACGAGGCCAGCCTTTCAACTTGACTTGCAGGGGTTAACGCCCAGCTGTGTGCTTCGCGGCAAAGCGAGCGGGTCACTTTCCCGAGGCACAGAAGACATGGCTCTAAAATGTCTCGGACATTTTTCAGCCATGACCGTGTAGGTCAAGTTTGTTCTTCATTTTTTCAGCAGACCGCAAACATTTGCACACGACAGTACATGGCTGCTACTTCTAGATACCTCACCTAAACAATAATCATATAATTTTCATAAACGTCAACGCAAAACATTGTTGAGTACATGGCTTCATATCAACAGAATTAGCCTTATCTCGAAGCATAATCATACACGGCATTGCCACAGACCTGAAAAATACATTTCGCTGTGACTCGGGCATTCTCGTCTTCTGTTATCCACTCCACAACACAAACGTGACTGTTGAGCTTTACTCCTTTTTTAGATTCACTTCTGAGAAGTACCTGTCCAGCTCAGAGATCTGTATGAAGCCGCACTGCAGGTGGTGTATTGTGGGGCTGACTTAAACGAACCACGGGTGCTCTGCAGGAGCACGTAAGCGAGCGGCACTGCGTTGGCGAGAAGGAAAAACACGCGATATACATCCGCAATTTCTGCTTTTCTACCAGAAATGGCACTGCCTGTGCAGAGTTGCAGCACTTGCAGGCGCTGCTTTGGCTTTCTACTAGAGAATGAAGCGAAGTGAAAACACAGAATTTTTTTCTCAAAATACCGTCTTTTTGGTATTTGGTTATGTAAATGCATCATTTATTGCCCGTCATTTCGTGGGGTAGAGCTTCCTTTGCGGAAGCTTTTTTTTTCAGAAATTGCAAGCAAAAATGATATACCACCGATTACCTACGAAGCCGATATTGAAAGAACAGCTTTGTGTGGATCATAGGATTAGCTTAATATGTATTATATTGTCGGCTATTCAGCAATCATATCAAGCACGAACATGTAATGCTACAAAACTATTCTCAACCCACAAATCCTAATCATAGAAGTCAAACTGCTCACTAGGTGAATGCGTAAAGTTATACATCTGTTGTTCATGTTCAAGGACACCTACGTGTGTCCTGTAAATCATCAAGTTTGCTTTGTTTGACAATGTGTGTTGTTCAAAGAATGGTAACAGAAGCACATTTGATATTTTTATGCAAACTAACCTCGCGCCTGGCCCCTATACTGAAAAGCGTGCTTCACAAACGATGATTACCGTAGCGCGAAAGTGCGCGGTCATGTCTCTGGTGAGAATTTCAGCCATCCATAGTACATTTAGCCCTCCTGAGTATTCCAAGGGCAAACAGGCCACCACATGTGAACTTGGCATGTGAACTTGGCTTCATTCAACACTATAAGGCTAACTAGTGAGGCTAGTGTAGCTGTGCTATTCAAGGAATTAGAAGGTGTTTTGTAATAGAGCTCTGCAAAGTTAAACATACACGTGAGGTTTATACGTTGCTGAAGAACGAACACGTTCTATGCTACCGGGGGTTAGTTGACAGAAAAGAACTAGGGGTGGGGTTTCTCATACACAAGACTATCGCTGGCAACATAGAGGAATACTATAGCATCAGTGAGAGGGTAAAAAGAATCATAATTAATTTTAACAAAAGTTACACCAAGAAGGTGGTACAGGCCTACGCGCCTACATCAGGCCTTGATGATCATTTGCTTAAACACCTCTATGAAGATGTATAGTCAGCCCCTATTAGTGTAAAGACACATAATACTGTTATAATGGGTGACTTTACTGCCAAAGTATGCAAAAATCAAGTTCGGAGACCATGCAGTTTGGATATACGATATCACCTCTTGAAATGTCAGAGCGAAGTTTGTAGTATTGTTCGAAGAGCGCAATGATTTACTGATCTTCAATGCCTCCTTCAGAAAAAAGGCTAACCGTAAGTGCACGTGGCGAATTCCTAATGATGAAAATAAAAATGAAATATATTCCATTCTGTGTGCACACCCAGGCATTGTATTATAGGATGTAGAGGTAGGTAGAAACATAAGATTCAGTGACCATAGAATGGTAAAAGCTCGTGTTTAACTAGATTCACAAAAGCGAAACAAAGTCTGCTACGAAAAAGCCGAATAATGAAGTGGTGGTGAGAGCTAAAGAACTGGAATATAGGGTATAGTTTCAGAATAAATCTGTGGCGCTAAACAAGATAAGTGACGTTAGTATTGACCGAATGACGAATTATCTTACTATATAGTATCATGAAAGAGTGTGCAATAGAAGCTGGAGGAACAGTCACAAAACAGGTCACTGGTAAACTACCTCAGGCGATAAAAAATCTGATTGAAAGACGACAAATCATGAAAGTCTCAAATGCAACCGACAGAAAAGAGCTAGTGGAGCTTTCGAAGTTAATCAGTAGGCGTAAGGTAACCGACTTCCGTAGGTATAGAATGGAAAAAATGAGCGGGCTGTAAAAAGCGGCAAAAGCCTAAAATTAACGAAAGCAGACTTGTGAATAAAAAAAGTTTGTTGTATGCATCGAAAAACAAGAAAGGCAATGTCATAACCAATATAGATAGGATCGTAGAGGTGGCGGAAGAGTTCTACAGAGAACTGTACAGAAACCAAAACAAGCAAGATAATATCGTGAGAAACAATAATAGTCGAGAGGAATTCAACATCTTATCAGTGCCAACAGATGAAGTACGGAAACCTCTAAAAAGAATGCGAAGATGCAAAGTCGCTGGTGAGTGGGAAGTATAACATAAAAACGAACCTTCTTAAAGATGGCGAAGAAATCGCCCACCTTATATACGAAGTTTATCTTGACAGTAAGAGTACCAGAATTTTGTAAGAACACAACATAACCTTTATCCATAAGAAAGAAAACATCAAGGACCTAAAAAATTACAGGCTGCTCAGATTACCGTAAGTTTTCTACGAACACTTTCAAAAATAATAGCTAATAGAAGTAAGGCGGCATTTAAGTTTAATCAACCAAAGCACCAAGCAGAATTTCATACAGGCTACTCCACAATCAACCTTGTTCCTACTATAAACCAGGTAATATGGAAAACCGTGAAATCCTACCTACCCTGGTACATAGTTTTTAGATTACAAAAAGGCGTTTAACTAAGTCGAGACATCAGCAGTAATGCAGGCACTACGAAATCAGGGCATCGAAGAACTTTGCATAAATACTCTGAAAAGAAAAGCTACCAAGGATCCACAGCCACCATAATCCTGCATGACAAAAGTGATGGAATCGCAATCAAGAAAGCAGAAAAATAGGTAAATACAATCCCTCTAATGCCATTCAGCGCGTGTTTATAGGAGGTTTTCTGGGCCTTCGATTGGAAAGGGTTTGGAATAGGAGTTAATTGAAAGTATCTTAGCAACCTGCGATTAGCTGATGACACTGCCTTGATGAGTAACTCAGCGGAAGAAGTATAGCTGATGATTACAGAACTAGACACGGAAAGCAGAAAAGTAGGTATGAAAATTGATAAGCAAAAAACTGAATTAATGTTCAACGGTGTCCCCAGAAAACAGTGCTTTGTGAAAATTAAAGAGTTATTGGAAGTTGGGAAGGAATATGTCTGTTTAGGGCAGGTAGTACCCGTGGGATCGAACCATGAGAGTTAAATATTTAGAAGAATAAAAATGCGGTGGTTCACATTCAGCAAGTTTTCTCAAATTATGTATGGTAATCTGCCACTAACGCCCAAGAGGCAGATGTATAACAGCTGCAACTTTCCAGAACTCACTTACAGAGCAGAAACTCGAAAGCTTACGAAGAGGTTTGAGCTTAAATTGAGAATGACACTGCGAGCGATTGAAAGAAAATGATACGTGTAACCCCAAGAGACAAGAAGACAGCAGAGTCCTGTAAGGGATCGAACCGGGGTTAGGGATATCATAATTGAAATTGAGAAGAAGAAATTTGCAAGGGCCGGGCACGTACCACGTAAGAAAAATAACCGCTGCTCATTAAGGGGAACTGACTGGATTCCCTGAAAAGCCATACCCACGAAGGGAAGACAGAAAGTTAGGTGGACTGATGAGAATAAAAAGTTTGCAGGTATCATGTGGCAACAAATAGCACAAGACCCGATTGAGTAGCTGATCACGGGAGAGGTTTTTGCCCTGCAGTGCAGTGGGCGTAGTCAGGCTGATGATAATGGATGATGATATTGATGATGTGATACGTATCTTGTATAAGCAATGCACTTGTGTGAAATCATTTAGTAGCAAAGCAGCTCATTGACTAGACTGTGTAACGCTGGCTGTCCGTCCGCACCACACTCCCCTGGCTGCAGGTGTTCGGGTGGTGCCGAATAGGTCACGCATTCCCTCACATTGCACGAGCGTTGCGGTCACTCATTGCAGACCTTTTGCCACGTGTTATCTTTCTCGTTTCACCCTCTCTACCGCTCGAAACGTTTGACCGCACAACGAGTGAATAGTTTTTTCTGTGATAAAACTTACAGGAAACCTAAACCGCTTCCCGTGTCCTTGCGTTTCAAACAAACGTTCACTAGAGTAAACTCTGCACTGAGTTTAGCTTCAAACTGTTTTTTTCAGAACCCGCATTAACGCCCGTATCAACCGACTCAACGCTGTGTGCACAGTACATGATACTGTAAAGTAAAAGATACCGTCGTCGACCCCTGAACGCCTCGGAAGTTCAGCGCATCTTTCGCAACATGCACTCTGAACATCGTCAAGAAAGCCGACTTGCCAGGGTAAACAACGTCCGGAACAACCACCACATTTACCTTCCAGTCATGATGCGTGGTCGCTGCCAAGTATACGCGACGTAGCGCCTTTGCAATTCGTGTCACACACTACAACAGGGTGGCACTAGCGAACGCGACTATCGGTGTGAAACACACGGATACAGCTGAAGAGGCGGCTATAGCCCTGGCCACACAAACGGGCGAGGATCCTTATAGTAGTCTTCGCCGACTCCCAAAGAGCGTCACGCAACTCTCTGAAAGGAAGGATTTCCGCAAGAGTGATAAAATTCCTGAAACGTGTCGACACTCTTTCCCCACTTACCTGCGTTATGTGGGTTCCGAGTCACGAGAGCCTCGAGGGGAATGAAGCGCAACATGCCACGGCCCGCGAACGCATCAAACGGGTTTTCCCCACATGAAATTAAAGACACCTCCCACACCAGCAAACGAACATAAGAAACCGAAGCGGTGTATTTTGTCTATTAAGAACTGCTGCAACAGTATCGACTACAACGCAGGTTCTACCCTCCTCCGCATCATAAACTTTCAAGAGATGAAAGCACGGACAACAGGCGCCTTCACAGCAATACATTTACGCATGATGTCTTAAAGCATCACCTTAAAGCAACGTCATATTGCCACAAAAAATTACCATTGCTCCACGCAACGCGGACGTCGGGAACCAGAGAAACGTTAACGGCACGACTACGAGCGACGAAGCCAGCCGCAATGCACGAGCTGGCCCTGCATGCGCAGGGTACTCCGCCGAACAGCCAACGCGCGTGAAGAAGAAGAGAACAAGGGTGCTCGAGGCAGAGGCTCACGAGGACTACCGCCCTTGGATCTTCTTGATTGCTGTGCCTCGTTGACTTTGGGCACAAGTTAGCCCTTAATAAACCGTGTAAATATAACATCCTTGTTGTGAGGCTGCTACATTCGTTACATGTTGTGGTGGAGGTGCTGCGTAGATGATTCCAAACCTCACGAGAGAGCGAAGTCCAAGCCCTGACTATCCGCAAGCCGTGGAGCTTATGCCGGTGCACCAACGAATCAGTCAGCCGTAGTTCGAGAGGATTCACCAGAATTCGGACCACTTCCCCCTGTGCCAAGGGCATCAGCGACGGAAACAAGAAATGCCACCACCATGACTAGCCAAGTTACACCATCACAGCTCAGTGTCAGCCAACCCGTCATACCGAAGGTGTTCCATGGTGACCCGTTCGAGGACGCCGAAGACTGGCTGGATCATTTCGAGAGGGTGAACATAAACCGATGGAACGAAGCAGGCAAGTTGCGCAACGTATACGTCTCTTTGGAAGACGCAGCGCGAGTGTAGAACGAAAACCACGACGCATCTTTGACGTCCTGGGAAGAGTTCCGGCGGCAGCTACTGTGTACTGTTTGGCAACAATGATCGCTGGGAAAAGGCAGAAGCAGCTCTTCGTGCACAGAATCAACGCACAAATGAGACTCACTATGTACATACAAGACATGTCGTGTCCCGCCTGTTCAAGCGAGCTGATCCAAACATGACTGAAGACAAGAAGGTGCGTCATCTCATGCATGGGGTAAAACAGGAGCTGTTCGCGGGACTCGTCCGCAATCCGCCGCGCACTGTTGCTGAGTCTCAGGTCGGAAGCAACAAAAATGGAAACGACGCTACAGCAGAGAGCCAGGCAATACAATCGTGACATAGCCTGTACATCAGCAGGGGTCTTCTCGGCAAACGTTGTCGATAATCTTGACACTCTGCGGGAGCTCGTCCGGTCAGTTGTCAGGGAAGAACTACGCAAGCTACAGCCATCCCGCTTCACCGGAACTGTCTATTGCGGATGTTGTCCGAGAAGAAATTCGGCAGGCCATACGGGAGCCGCAAAGGGATGAAAGACCGACACGACGCGCGGTAAATTATTCTGAGGTGCTCAGGCGGCCTTCTGTCGAGTGTGCGCTTATCGAGACACCTGGTACTTACGCACCGACAACACGTAGCCCGCGCCATATCATAGAGGCGACTCGCAGCACAGCTCTTGCGACAGAGACAAGACCTCGGAAAAGCGATGTATGGCGAGATGCGGAACGTAGGCCCCTGTGCTTCCACTGTGGAGAGGCTGGCCATCTGTACCGGCTTTTGCCGATATCGTCAAGCTGACCTTCGAGGATTTGCGGTGAACGCACCGTGTCCGCGAAACGGCGAAAGGCCGTCCGACATCGAGGAATACCTGTGCTCACGTCAGAGCTTCGACCTGCGTCGTCGTCATCAACAGCGGTCACCATCCCCTCTACGTCAGCGCTCGCCAAGCCCACGTTCCTTTCCAAACGAACCTAGGCATCGTTCGCCGAGTCGAAACCCGGAAAACTGAAGTGGGCGACCTGTGGAGGCGTGGCCGCTGGTGATTCGAAATATGAAGATCCTCCACTGCGACACCAGCGTGACGACGACGACGACTGTCTCCAGGTAAAGAAGTGCAGTAATGGGAAGATAACTGCAGATTTGCCGTTGGTAATTGACGGGCTAGAGCTCATGGCTTTAATCGATACTGGTGCGGGCCACTCTGTGATAAGCTACGAATTTAGCGAAGTGCCTCAGGAAAGTTCTGATCCAATGGAGTGGACCTCAAGTACGTACTGGCAGGCGATCACCTTATTACGCCTCTCGGCAGTTGCGCCGCAAGAGTGGAGATACGAGTTTTCACTTACGTTGGTGACTTTGTTGTCCTGCCCGTATGTTCGAGAGCAGTTATACTCGGAATAGATTTTCTGCAAGCAAATGGTGCCATTACTATTTTGCAGAGGTCAAGAGTATCATTTTCGACGGAACAAGCTATAAAGGTAGCTAGAGCAGACGAGCAATACACCACTCCACTCCGCATCGTCGATGATGATGTGACTGTACCGCCGCAGAGCAGTGTAATGGTTCTAGTCAGAAATGATACGTTTGGTGGCTACGAAGGTGTGGCAGACAGCAACATGGATGTTTTCCTCAAAAGAGGTGTTTGTGTTGCATGAGGGATTATCCAGCAACGAAACGGGGTACGCAGACATCCTCCTGACAAATTTCGGGAACGAATTCCAGCACATCGCAAAGGGGACAGCCATGCCTTTCTTCATGAGGTTTGTGAAGCCACAGAAATATGCAGCCTTGAAACAACGTCAACGGATATGAAACCAACATCTGATGTCTGCGACGTAATATCCGTAAATCTTAACCTTTCAGTGATCCAACGTAAACAGCTATACGACTTTTCACGGGAATTAGGCAGCTGTTTCTTCAATAGTTCAAAGGTACGACGCACGACCATTGCAAAACACAGGATTGTAACAGACGAGACAACCAGGCCGGTACGCCAGCACCCGTACCGCGTTTCACCAAAAGAAAGAGAACTCATCAAGAATCAAGTACAGAAGATGCTTGAAGATGATGTTATTCAATCTTCTAGCAGTCCGCGGGCATCTCTTGTAGTACTTGCCAAGAAGAAGGATAACACGCTAAGGTTTTGCGTCGAATACCTGAAATTTGTAGCTGTGAATAAACGGGACATATATCTCCTCCCGCGTATTGACGACACATTATACAGACTTCGATGTGCCAAGTTCTTCTCATCACTAGATCTGAAAAGTGGATACTGGCAGATCGAAGTTTATGAACGTGATCGCGAGAAGACTGCTTTGTTACCACGGACGGACTCTATGAATTCAAGGCTCTCCCTTTTGGTCTCTGTTGTGCGCCGGCAACGTTCCAACGCATGATGTACACTGTACTTTCCGGATTGAAGTGGCAGTGTGGCTTAAGTGTACCTTGACGACGTGGTCATCTTCGCCGCTACATTCGACGAGCATATCAAGCGCCTGCGAACAGTGTTACAAGCAATCCGTTCAGCAGACTTAACAATCAAGTCAGAGAAGTGCCAATTCGGTTTCGAAGAGCTTCAATTCTTTGGGAACGTTATCAGCGCCCACGGTGTGCGCCCTGATCCCGAAAAGGCAGCCGCCTGTTGCAAGTTCCCGGTGCCTGGAGACAAAAATCAGTATGCAGATTCCTAGGTCTCGGTGCTTACTATAGACGATTTGTCAGTAATTTCTCGCAGATTGCAGAACCCTTGACGAAACTAACGAGATAAGATTTACCTTTCCAGTGGGAAACCGAGCAACGAAGCTGCTTTCAAAGAATTAAGAAAACGGTTGCGACAAGCCCCCGATCCTTTCTCATTTCGATGAAACAGCTGACACGAAAATACACGCAGACGCCAGCAACATCGGCCTAGGATTCATCCTAATACAGTGGCATAATGGCGAAGAAAAGGTGATAGCATACACCAGCCGGACTCTAACAAAGGCGGAGACCAATTATTCGGCCACAGAAAAAAAAATCCCTTGCCGTCATCTATGCCATCAGTAACTTTCGGCCTTACTTGTATGGTAGACCATTCAGGCAATCAGGGATCACCATTTCCTTTGCTCAAGGACCCGTCCCGGACGACTACGAAGGTGGAGCCTAAGACTGAAAGAATTTGACATAACTGTTGTATACCAATCTGGCAGGAAGCATACCGACGCTGACTGTTTGTCACGGGCATCTGCAGACACAGCACTATCAGATCAAGAGGACTTTCCATTCGTGGCAGTTGTTGAAACTTCTCAGATAGGCGAATTTCAACATGCGGACGAAGAATTGCTCCCGCTCATCAAACACCTGAAAGGGACTGACGTACAAGTACTTCGTATATTTTCTTGAAGCCTCGCATCGTTCTGCCTCCGAGGAAATGTCCTCTACAAGAGAAACTTTAAACCCAACCGTGAAAAGTTCTGCTTATCGTTCCCGCAACTATGCGGCAAGAAATATTACAAGCGTGCCATTGTCTTCAGTACAGCGCTATGTTAGAACATGCCGCGAGTGCCGAAGACGGAAAGTGCCTTGTGCTAAGCCAGTGGGCCTTCTGCACCCGATAGACCCACCGAAAGCACCTTTCCAACAAGTTGGATTGGACATCCTTCGACCATTCCCGACATCTTTACTTGGCAAAAACTGGATCGTTGTAGCGACTGATTATTTAACGAGATACGCGGAAACAGACTCCTTGCATCGAGGAACGGCAGCTGAGGTCGCCATATTCTCTGTACAGAGCATAGTGCTACAGCATGGCGCTCCAACTGTTGTAATCACCGATCGCGGACCGGCTTTCACGGCAGATTTTATGGAATGCCTGCTCAACTTGACCCACACTGTTCACAGGAAAACTACCGCATATTACCCTCAAAGCAACGGCCTGACTGAACGCCCTAACAGAACTCTAGCTGACAGGATATCTATGTATATGGACATCGAACACGAAAAGTGGGACGAAATTTTACCGTACGTCACCTTCACCTATAACACCACCGTACAAGAGACTACCAAGATTACCCCGTTTCAACTGGTTTATGGTCGTGTACTTACCACAACACTGGACGCTATGTTACCTATAGATCAAGATGACTACCCTTCTGATCTCGATGACTATATAGAGAGAGCTGAGGAGGCCCGCCAATTAGCAAGGTGCCGAATATGTCACCAACAACGAATCGATGCCAACCGCTACAACCAAGGAAGCCGTGAAACATGGTATGAAGTTGGTGACAAAGTGTGGATATGGACCCCAGTACGACGACGAGGCCTGTCTGAAAAACTCATTTATCAATATTTCAGTCCTTACGAGGTAGTACAGCGACTCAGCGACCTCGTTTATGAAGTCAAGCCTACAGGACATGGGCATTCCAAACGACGCAATCCCACCGAGCGTGTACACATTGTGCGCATGAAACCGTACTATGACCGGTACGGTCATAGTACGGTTTCATGCGCACAATGTGTACACGCACAATTGTACTATGACCGGTACAAAGACTAGCCACCCCACTAGCTTGCTGCACAACCATTTCACTATTACAAACTTTTCGAGACGTAAACGCTGCATACATTATCATCAAAAGCATCTGGGCGATGCCTCTTGAGAGGGAGGATAATGCCACAGGAAATTACCATTGCCCCGCGCTACGCGGACATCGGGAACCAGAGAAACGCTAACGGCACGATTACGAGCGACAAAGCCAGCCGCAATGCACGAGCCGGCCCTGCATGCGCACGGTACTCCGCCGAACACCCAACGTGCGTGAAGAAGAGAACGAGGGTGCTCGAGGCAGGGGGTCACGAGGACTACCGCCCTTGGATCTTCTTGATTGCTGTGCGTCGTTCACTTTGGGCACAAGTTCGCCCTTAAAAAACCGTGTAAATAGAACATCCTTGTTTTGAGGCTGCTACATTCGTTACAATATTACTACAATGTTTTTGTTGCACTTTATTGTGGCATACACCATAGCCCACCTGCTACTGCAATGCAAAAATGCAATAGGCAGCTACTCAGCCACACAAGCAACAGCACTAAATGCAGACCCATACCTCCTCAGTGAAGCGTAGGAGGCTGTGATCTCCAAGCTGGACTTCATAGACCAATACCAACTCCTCGCGCATCTCGGAAGGCGGTCCAAGCCAGAGATTCACTCTGTGACCACCTAAAAAATCTTTTTCTCTGCCTCTCCCTTCGGGGAAATGGCCAATTAGTTTCGTTTATTTTCTCGAATCATATTTCGGGTATTTTTTATTTGCAAGCAGTCAGCTCGTTGCTAGTTAACATTTTCAAAAAAAATTTTTACATAATTCCTTCTCACATGAGTAGGCGTCAAATGAACCTTAATGAACGAAATTGTGCCGCAAGATTCAATACGCCTGTTTTTTACGAGGAGATACGCCTGTTTTTTTCCTAGCGCTATCACCTACTTTTAATGTATTTATTTACTGATTGTGCTATACGTAAGAGCTTATTTGTTTTGTTTTACTGCACAGACCAAAGGTTTATGTGTGTGTCTTCAAAAAGTTGACATTTTTGAACGAGCGCCATCTGAGTTAGGAGTGTTCGCGCTAGGTATATTTTATTGTAGTGTTTATATGTAAAAATAAAAAAAGCATGAATATTTTTGCAACGCTCATTAGTGTGTTTTATATGCAGACTAATTATTTTAGTGATCATTTCTTTTGAAAACTTTGGCAACAAGGCCTCATACCTTAAATTATTGTTTGGGAGCACGGGTCATATCATGAATATTCAAAGCACAATCTCGACGTCCTTGTATAAAGAGGGTAGTACTTCAGGCAGTGCTTTTTGGCTGGACATCGTCTTAAAAAACTGCACAGCATGAAGCTATACCGTCACCTTCTTTTTAATCAAAATATATAGGCGTCTTCCCTGAAGGGAAGTACACATAATTAGCACACGAACATCTGGCGTGTCTTCTTCGAGGGCAGTCGTAAAACGCACTCTCCAGGCCCTGCAGTAGTATGGGCGAACGCCTTGGGGCGTTAATTAAACTGAGTGCTGTGCATAACTTTTTGAAGGTGGTGCTTCGTGGCGAGTTGGATAAACAACCGAGTGTATGTAGAAACACAAAACATCATTGTCCTAATCTCTACTGTACTTATAAACTCTCGCGGCCAGATTGGAAGACTAGATAAACACACATGCCTAAAGTGAAACTATCCTAATGACCTTGGCACAACCTTCTTTCTAAATTAAAACGAAAACATGGAAATGATCAAACACGAGTTAGCGCTTCTATTGTTACGAAACGAGTCTCAAGCGATCTAAATACAAAACTTATTATATTTAATTGTTTTTTCAATTTTCTCTTTTTCATGCGATTTCAGGCAGATACCCAAAGCATAAACTCAAATTTTTGACACCCCGAATTGCCCTTCTTTTTTGCAGGTTTGTTATAGCTGCGAAGCTCCTTAGGCCGTGGGTCGTTCCCGCCTCCGTATGTAGCATGAATGCACCCCGAGTTTATGACTTGCTCAATAGATAACGTTGTGTATAGATAATACAACAACGTTATCTTAGAATATTATAACTAAATGGCTCTAGTGGTTTTAACAGCATATCCACAGAGAGAGTGATGATGAATAGGGAGAAGCGCCCACTCGTTTATCCGTGTGTCCAATCGTTTGTGCGTCCGTTCATTCACCCACCTGTCCATCCATCTGTACTTCCGTTCATCCATGTGTCTAGGCTTTTTTTGCCCGTTCGTCCGTGCGTCTATTTGTCTATCTGTCCGTCTTTTGTCCGTTCATCCGTGCGTCGATCTGTCCGTGCTTCCGGTCATACGTCCGTCCGCCCGTTCAAGCTTCTTTCTGACCATTCATGCATCCGTCCATCTACCTGTCTATCCGCACTTCCGTTCATTCATGCCTCAGTGCGTGATTCTGTCCACGAGTCCGTCCATGCATCCATCCCTCTGTCCGTCCGTTAATGTGTCCATACGCTCTTGCTTCCGTCCATACGTGCGTCCGTGCCTCTGTCAATCCGTCATTCTGGACGTACGGGCAGATGAAAACATGTACAGACGTGCGGACGCTTAGCCCCTCTCATCATCATTCACTTCACGAATAATGAGGCAGGACACCTACTGTGTTTCCATCAATGTGTTTAGCTTAGTGTATTACTTGGTTTTTTTATTATAAATATCTATTGTTGTTTTGAATAATAAACGACATATGTTGACTCCGTGGATATGCTGGAATTTCTTCAATTTAATGCTGTTCAGAAGGAACATTGCATACACAGATTTTGCTTGAGTGCAGCCTGTTTCAGACACGTCAATGACGAATCTACGGCGATCTGGTGCTTTTCCACCATAAAACAACAGTGGACTACTACAGGGCTCGGTCACTTTTCACAAATTCCTAAAGATGGCGCACGGTGTGTTTTTGAGCGACTTCAGTTGTAAAAATCGTTCATAAAAGATTGACCAATAAGCCCATGATTGTTTGAAAAATTGATGAGAAATTATTGATATTAAGTAAAAGTGACAGTTTGGCGAATTGGTACATTTTCAAAGATAAGCAGGAGAGGGCCAATAAAGACAAAGACACATTCACGCACATCAGTTTTTCTTGAAATATTGATATTACGAGGCTGCTAGTGGAACATGCTTATATTTAAAATAATTACTTGTTGAAGTTTTGTTGGTGTATCCACGAGTGTCCCCCCCAAAAAAAAGATGGGCGGAAAAACACACAGCTGTTAAGCAAGTGCCTGCTTGGTTCACTACACCACAAACCGAGAGGAAAGGGCACATATATGTAGAAGAAATAGACAAAAGCTTCGAAAACAAGAGATAGACAGTATGAGTGGGAACACATGGTCCCACACTATATTACTTCCCAAACGTTTGCGAAATTCAGCCCTGTAAAGCAGGCTGAACAGAGCTTTGTTTATGTAAGAAAACGTATTCTGAAGTTACAGAACTGTGTCTTCCGAAAAGTTTAGCTTAGCTAAGGCACAGGAGCTCCTGTCCCAGATAAAGGTATCAACGTGGTCATCAGCAAAAAGTCTACTGATAAGCACAGCTTGTATACATAGGCAGCCGAATGCTATGAATATAACGACGAACCCGTGTTAGTATACAGTGAAAGTCCGATGGGGTGCAGACAGTTTACATGAGGCGAGAACAAAGGTAAGTACACGAAATACACCTGAAGATGCAGCGGAAGGAGATCTTCAAACGAGGCGCTGCAGCTTAGCTTTTGGGAACCATTACTTTTCTATTTCAAAAATGAGAAATCTTGCTGAACACTTTGAAGCTGCTTCCTTACAACCCCGAAATTTGCATGCCTTACAAGCTTGTCTCCCAGTAAACATATAATTGAGTTAAAGTTACCGTGACACAGAAATCTTGGTGGACGTGTCAGCGTCGTTATTTTTTCGCGTAAGGTAGGTCTTGTCCGTGAAGGAAGAAGGGCGATTAATGCGAATATCTAAAATCTAGTACTCAAGGCCGACAGGTACCCAGCCTGTTCGCGCGGACGTCCGACACATAACCACACAGTTCTGCCAGCACATAACACTTCTTGAAAAAAAAACAAAAACAAAGCAGAAGTCCTGCAACATGAGAAGTCGCGTTAATCAAACGGGAGTTTTCAGCGCAAGAAAACAAGACATTCACAAAACAGACAGGCAGAACGAGCGGCCACCACGTCTTGTGTTCTTCTGATTGACGACGCAACATGTCGATTTCACAAGTCCATTACATAAAGGTACTTTTATTATAAATCCTCTGGCATAGTTGATCATGATGGTCAGGGAGAGCTTCAAAGAAGCGCAGCTCTGCCGGTGTGCGAGCTGCTTAGCATTCGGGCTGTGGTTCTTGCATTAGTTCGCAAGATGTGAAATACAGCGTGGTGGATTTTTCTTGAAGTTCTACTAGCAGTAGGCATTCTATGAGAGTTCAAAATGATGCACAGTGACGCTCCCTTCATAAATGCGCGGCTGAGATGTCCAGTCAGAAGCGACCCGTGACAAGCTTATGAAAAAAAAAGGCTGTCGAACGAACCTGATTGTTCTGTTGCGTTACACTATTTAGGGTGAAGCTTAGCGCATAGCATGTTTTTGATTGTACATAGATTGCAAATATTAGAAGGGCTACTTATAACTAAATTCTGACTGCAAATGATGCCACTTTCTGCTTGCACACGTACATCATACACCATATCTCAACAGCGAACATTTATTGATTCAATTTATTCATATATATATATATATATATATAATATATATATATATATATATATATATATATATATATACATATACTGCAACGCTATTGATGCCTATAGCAGGAGTGGCAAGTTATACAGAGCTACCAATAATAATGACAGCGAATAGTACAAATGGTAAAGCAAGCACACTCTTTACAAAGCAAAATTGAAAACGAAGCTGATTACACATTAGTAAGATGTTCAATAATTGAAATTGCGAAGTACTTTAGTGGTTATCCATTATCGTTATTATCAGAATAAATGAAGCTTATTAAAAAGTAGTACTAAACAAACGCTAGTAGGATCACAGGTCACCCAAATAAAGTGTGGTATACGCAAAGCTGAAGAATGGCAAATTGAGATATGTCGCACTCACTACAATCAAGAAATGCGTCGGTTCAAACTACCAGCCTTGCTAAATTGATTTAGTAAAGAGCAGCTTTTTAACCTTCCAGGTACCTCATTTAAATAAAAGCGGAGGTTTAGGCCACTGATGCATGATCGCTGTGGCCAAACTCCGAGCTGGTGCAGCTAGTGCGATCATGCCATCAAAGCCATGGCTCTATGACCAAGCTTCCGTAAACAGGCCCCTATACAGGTGGTTTATTACGAGTTTGCAACCGCAGCGAACGTCACAAGCAAATTCATATTTCAGTAAAACTATGGACACCAGGCGCTGACTTTAAAAATGATGACAATGATGAACACGATAACGACGAAGGACATGCAGCAGGTGATTCACATAGAAAATTCTTCGGAGTGGCAGATCTTCCACAGCACCGAGGGATGTTATTACACAAGCTTCTATTGGAAGTAACATACTTATGCATAGGCCTGTGTGCTCAGATTTGGGTGCACGTTAAGAAGCCCAAGTGGTCAAAATTTCTGGAGCCGTACACTACGGCGTTTCTCATAATCATATGATGGTTTTGCGACTCTGAACCCCACATATCAATCTACGTAACTATGCAACTTGTTGAACAAGATTCACGGATACAGAGACCGAGAGCAAGAAAAAATATCAGAAAGGTAGGAAGGTTAACTAGATTAAGTCCAGTTTTCTAGTCCAGAGCTGAGGAGAAGGTACTGCGCACTGGAGTGCTAATGTGGTGACAAAGATGGGAAAGTTGGGCATATATTTTAAAGCAAAAAATACGCAAATGAAAAAGGAGCGTTCAAGAAAAAATAATTTAGACAGATGCCCTCTCACATCACAAAAATTACTTGGACCACGCCACTTGAAAAACATCGAACATTTTCTGGAATACTTACAGTTACAAGGGGACACCAGTCTAGATAAGAGCTTGTGATGTTCTGCTATGCGTTGCTGCGTGCGAAACAATTTGTTACTTCATACACTATGGGTAGAAGTAGACATGTCGGTGTGTCAACGTTGTAGTGCGTTGTGAGCATCTGCTGGCAAACTGTACATTACCTATGTTATGTTAACTTGCTTCAGATTGTTAAACATTTGTTTGTTCATTTGCCCAACTTTCAGTTTGTGTCAAAGTTTGTGTAAAAAGATTTTTTACTGCAACTTTGATAGAAAGGGTGGCCGACTGTAACACATAACTAAACCTCAAACGGGACGAAAGAGAACAAAAAGACGACCATCCAATGATGCAGGCTTCGTAAAAGTACGTCACAGTACTGTTTGCCGCCTCACACGCTAGATGGCTTTAGTTGCACTCGGCCGGCTTGTCGCTCTAGGAACTATCTCATAAAAAATTGTTGCATCATAGTAATTGTGAAACTCAACATGGCTTAGAAATGAGCGTCGAGCAGGTTTGAAGCGCAGACCACTGACGACAACTACACTCCTTGGTGCCAGATAATTGATCTGTATAACATCTTCGCTCAAACTGGGAAGAAGAAGTGTCTTTCTAGAAGAACGCTTGTTTCTGCGCTCTGTATTTTTTAGTGAACTCATCAGTCTTTTAAGGTGCCTCGCCTCCCCGTCTTGCGGTGAAGGCCGTGGAGCATGCTAGAGGCCCGCCTGGTCACAGGTCCTCCCACCCGTCAACCACAAGGAAGCGAGCTGGATCTCCCAGTGACACTGAGGACACCGATCTCTATCCTATGTCGGAAGACGACGCATCCGATGACAACTTTATACCTGTCCGGGGTAGGAGGGCGAAAAGAAGGACGGCGAATACAGCAGCATTAGCTCCTGCAAGCACAGCGACTTGGCAGTCAAGGACTGCACGCTGGCCGCACGTCATCCCCTTTATGCCCGAAGATCCATCAAGCAACCTACGGCTTCTGAACAGGCAAGCCCTTTCCGTTGCTCTCGAATGTGCGGAGAGACATCCAATTAAAGACGTACGAGTAAACCCAAGGAAGAACATTCACGCCATAGACGTGCGCGATGTGAGTGCGCTAGGACAGCTGCAGCAAATGACTGAGCTAGGTGGCATTAAAATGCGCCCCTTTCTCCCGACGGATGATAAATCAATTGTCGGTGTAATTTATGACATCGACATCGCCATTCCTAATGCTGACTTGTCTACTTTCATCAAGCCTGCAAAAGAGGAAACTGTCATTACGCAAGTGCGGCGCCTTGGAAATACGCGCTGCGTATAAGTGTTTTTCAAAAGAGAGTACATACCGCCCCACGTTAAAGTTGGACATTTCCGAACACCCGGTTCCGACCATTCATCCAAAAACCACTTCAATGTCATCAGTGCTTCAGGCTAGGACATGTCAAGGGCGTATGCCCCAACTTACGACTGTGTCCCCGCTGCGCTGAAACTTATGCTGGAAGACCCCTGTCGGGCGAATACTCTGAAGTGCGCTAACTGCAGCAGGTCCTCATGCTGCCTCGTCGAAAGACTGTCCTCAAATCCAAAAGGAGTGCGCGGTTCTCAGACAAGTACGAAGCTGTCATGTCTTCAACGAACGGTGCGTGCAGCAAAATCCTCGTCTTTGTTCGTCGTGAACTGACGTATGTTGTGCAACCAATTGCACCTCACGATGACAATCAGTATGTCTGCAATCCCTGTGAAAAATAACAAACTCATGTTTACTCTTATAGGCGTTTATATATTGCCGTTGAATAATCTCGATTCCAAGAGATCAGCGGATATTTTGAGAGTGTGTCCTGCACCATGGGTCATCAAAGGTGACTTCAATGCGCACAATCACGCTTGGGGAAGTACGCGGACAAATGCAAGAGGATGCACGTTAGCAAACATCGCCTACAACTCTGGCCCTACTCTCCTGAACGCCGGCAGCCCCCCTTTTCTTCGAGGGGTGACATACGGCAGCTGCCTCGACCTTGCCTTTGTCTCCAACTCCCTCGCAAGATTCGTCAAGTGGTTTCCAGATGTTGAGACACGAGGAAGTGATCTCATTTCAATCTACCTTAACATCAAAGGCTTGTCTAAATACGGTCCATGGACGACCATTCGAAGCAGTGCAATGGACCAACTTCAAATCTGACATGAAAGAAGCTTGCAGCGATGGCCTACGATCTGGGTTAGAGCAAACAATTTAGAGGACAATGCAAAACGCCACTCGCACGGTGACGATATCTTCCACACGAAACGACTTTGATATAGAGTTGGAGCGACTCCGAGCACTGCGACGCCGGGCGGAGCGTCAGGTATCAGCGTACAAAATCAATTCACGATCTTAGGGCAGCCAGGAGGATGCAAAAGAAGATTTGGCGTCGCATGGATAGATTAGTGTCGGAACGATGGACTACGTTTTGCCAGTCACTAGACCCTCGCAAGCCACTCGCACACATTTGGAAAACGGTGCATGGTCTGCGTCACCCTACGGAACAGCGCTTTCCATTCAAAGCCCTCGCGCTATTTCAAAAGAAGGCAAGACATCGATGTCGCAGAAGTATTCTTTGCGCAGATCGCCAACCAACCCACTTGTCCAGATTCACCAGTGAGAGGTGACGTCCCCCGTTCCCGTGACTACCACATAGACCTCCCTTTTACAATGGAGGAGCTCGAGGCGGCACTAGCTCTCTGCAGGCGTTACTACTTCTCCGGGCCCAGATGGTATTCCGTACAGAGCCTTGTGCAACCTTGGGGAAGGTGCAAGGAGAGAACTGTTGAGCCTCTACAACATCACGTGGCAGAATGGCAATGTTACTGATGACTGGAAACTAAGCCGCTTGTTACCCATCTTGAAGCAGGGCAAATCCCCACTCGAACTCACCTCATACCGCCCAATAGAACTGGCCAGCTGCGTAGAGAAGATAATGGAACGGATGATATTAGGCCTCCTGGAGTGGTATCTTGAATTACTACAAGATTTATTCGAATTCAATGGCTGGTTTTCGACGAGACCACTCTTCTATTGACAATGTCGTTGATCTAGTTTCGTACGTTCAGCACGAAAGATCCCGTAAGCGACTATCTGCAGCTTTGTTTCTAGATGTGAAAGGCGCTTATGATAATGTACTACATGAAGCCATTTTGGGTGCTCTTGCGGTGGTTGGCCTTGGTGGTCGAGTCTTTCGGTAGGATTTCGAGTTACCTGGCTGCAAGATCATTCTTTGTGTTAACAGAAGATGGCCCAACTACGCGACGCTATACTTCCAGGGGTGTTCTTCAAGGTGGAGTTTTTAGCCCGACGCTATTCAATCTTGCACTAATTGGCCTTGCTGAATACTTGCCAAGCACCATTTAATCTCAATATACACAGACGACATCTGTGTCGGGACTTCGGCAGTAACACGTCCTCAGATACGTTCCCGGCTTCAAAAAGCAGCAACTATGTTTGCCAACTACTTGTTAAAACAAGGTCTCAGCATATCAATAAAAAAAATGCGCGCTGGTGGCCTTCACTCGCAAAGCGATGACCCCTTTTGTCATCTTAATCTGCGGGCGACCAATTTCTTACGCCAAAACCCACCGGTTTCTGGGCATCATTATTGATAGGGACCTCTGTTGGAGCCCACATGTGACCTTTATGAAGAAGCGCCTGACTGCTATTTCCCAACAGTTAAAGTTCCTGGCAGGAAAGACGTGGGGAATGTCAGTAGACGAAATGATGGAGCTCTACAGAGCCTTGTTTTTAGGTTTCCTCAGATATAGCTCGCCCGTGCTTAGCAATACCTGCAAGACCAATTTTCTTGTTCTACAGGCAGTACAAGCCCAAGCGCTGAGAGTGTGCCTCGGTCTGCCCAGATATACGTCAACGGAAGCCACAATTGCAATTGCTGGTGACTATCTGATGCAAACTCACATTGTTGTAGAAGTCCTGAGAACACACATCAGACACTACGCACGTGCTCCCTGTCATCACCTTGCACTGTTGCCTTCAGAGAGGCGCCAAGCATCGTTCGCCAAAATGATTGTGAAATACAACGATAAACTTTCCTCGGGCTTCACTCCTGCATCTAAACAATCCATACCACCTTGGTGTCTTATTCGACCCATAGTGCATCTTAGTGTCCCTGGAATCCGAAGGAAATCTCAGCTTTCGTCGCCCGTGCTGAAACAACTGTCTCTTCTTCTTTTGCACGAGAAATATTCAGACCGCATACATGTATACACCGATGGTTCCACGAACCACCAGTGTTCGTCAGGGTCAGTAGTTGTCCCAGCAAGAGGTGTTACCAAGAGCTTTAAGACTGACCACTCCACGGCATCTACAGCAGCGGAACTAGCTGCTTTGCGCGCTGCACTCTGTGTGGTCAATCGGGAACCACCGCAACAATGGTCGATTTTCAGCGACTCAAGGTCTGCCCTACAATCTGTGCTCTCAGCACTGCGTCGCTGGCCATACTAACAGCCTGTTTTCGAAATTCGATGCCTTCTCCACACTTCACATGAGAAAGGGCATCATGTGACGCTTCAATGGCTTCCAGGTCACTGCGGCATCATAGGGAACGAACATGCCGATACTGCCGCGCGGGCAGCCCTTGAAGGATTACGAGAAGAAGCCACACCACTTTCGCGGACCGATGTTGCCAGTAATCTTCGACGACTTGCGCGTGAAATGACGTTTTCACTATGGTGCCCACCAAGCATCGATACGAATCGTCAACACCACCTGTCCTTTTTGATGGCTCTCCGCATGCCCACTGGACTCAACTGAAGAGAAGCCACCCTTCTTCATCGCTTATGCCTAGGAGTGGCATTTACAAAATCTTATTTCTTTGTCATAGGAATGGCCGACAACGCTCTCTGCGATGCCTGTCATTGCGAAGAGACGCTACACCACATCGTGTGTGACTGTCCGCTGTATGACATGCAGAGAGTCACTAGCGTCTGTTCTTGAGAGCACCGATAACAGCCAAATGTCTGTGAACACTATTCTGTCAAATGCCCGAGAAAAGACAATGAAACAAAAGGCGATGTAAGCTCTTAAAATTCCTACGCGACACGGACTTGAACAAGCGACTGTAATAGCAATGTCACACACCGCGAAAGGCAAGACTGGACTATAACTGAGTGTGCGCGCGTGTGCTGCCGGATGTGCTGCGTTTCTCTCTTCCCCCTCTGCTCACTATCTTTCATCTCCCCATCCCTCTCCCATGCGCTGGGTAGCAAACCAGCTACCTATAGGCTGGATTAACCTCCCTTCCTTTCTTTTCCCTCTATTTCCCTTTCTTCCTTCCTTCACTCAAACTGCGAAAATTCTTTCAGCAACCACCAAACTTGTTATGATGTCAGGCCATGCAAAACCTAATCTTATGACGCTGCTCACTTCGAAACCAGGTGACACTTTCATGAAAAAAAGCATGACGTAATAAACGTAGCCTTTACTTTTCTTTTACAAATCTGTCGATCATTCATACTGGCAAAAGATTTCAGAGTGTATATATGTGCGAATATTCCTAGAAGTTGTATGCTCAAGAAATTTCGCACACGTTCCACTGTGGGCGAGGGGAACATGTATTAAAGGGCTAAATGTCAAAGTTGTCGAATGCAAGTTCCGACTTCATTTTCTTTAAACAAACACGACAAACTTGTCCTGCGCGGGCTTCGATGTTCAAGAGCAAATATATTTGACACTGATGAAGACATGCATTTCAGTCAGAAAGCTACCAACGTTTAGAGCTGTAAAAAATATTGCATGTTATATTTTCACTGCTGGCATGAAAGCACCCTAATGCTTACTAGAAGCAAGTGAATATATATTACTCCATTTCCGCGAACCACTTCTTTGTCCCCTTTTTTTCATACATAAAGAGATTTCGGAAGAGTCAACTGATTTCAAACGAAGCTTAGGGTCGTCTGGGGCTTAGGAAATAAAATGCATAAAAGTAATAAATCCGCATAAGTTACTGGATAACAAAACAATGCTCGGGCGCAAGCAGCCTCTTCTCTCATGTTAGCTGTCACTAAGATAGGGTGTTCACCAGTGGCGCCTGCGAGTATATGTGACCTGAACGGGACTGATAAGCAGCCCTGAACCATAGTTATATCAGCGGACTGGCCATGTTACTGTTATATTTAAGACGACAGCTTTTCTTTCGATACCTTAACGCAGAAATTTCGGTCTGTCTGCCTCTATGCTTGTCTGTTTGTCAATCAATTCTGCCACCCAGCACAAGTTTTACCCCTCGCTCAACGCGCACTCATCTTGATGCCATGGCAGTGTTCATTCTTGAGAACATTACCAACCCAACAGCAAATAGTATGCATATTTGAAGCACAACATCAATAAAGAGTATTAGGTAGTGTGAAGGGAAAAGTGGCTCGTCCCACGCTTTCCTAAAGTGGCACGCTGCTGCGTGCACACAGAAAACTATCTTCTTTTGACGTCCTTTGCAGTTAAGCACAAATAGACGTGGCCCTTCTTTTTTCTTTTCAGAAGCACATCTGTCTACGACACGGTGTTGTCAGTGAAGAAAAGCCGATGACGCATGTGTCTGACGTGCTTGCGTTACTTTTATCTGAATGACTTCATTTATCTCAGTCCTGTTGCTTTTGTATAGGTGTCCGCATATTCACTCTAAACTTGACTTGAAAATGTATCGCAACACCGCTTTTTATACTCATGCTTATTTCCACCACTCGGTCAGATTCGGAGAGGAAAACACTCGGCGCGACAAAACTGCTCGTCAAAACAAAATTCAATATAGGTTTTTATGCTATATACCTGGCTTCAAATACTAGAGCGTATATACTGAAGGTGGCCGTTTACCTATAGATCAAACTCAGGCTATTTTTTCACTTGGGGGAAAATACAACTAAGCTAATGCAAATGTATTGTAGTTAGTAATAATCACCAAAGTTAGAAATGTAACGCACAACAGCGACATATGCAATTATTAGATCACTTATGAACAGGCTGGCACCACCACTGAAATTCACTATTCTTATCCATTACCTGAATTGAGTCTAGCGAACAAATTCATTTAGACTACTTAGATTCCTTTTGTTGCCACTGGTGATTCATGGTGCACAAACGTGATTTTCATTTTTATAAGTACTTTCTTGTTCTTGGCGAGTTTCGAAGAAAATGTGGTCGTGGAGACAGCAGATTTTACCGTTAACACTTCTGCTTAGCACCAAAATGATATATTCCCAAAACAATTTGTGATATCACGCCCAAACTTTTCTTGAACGAAAAAGCACCCTAGCTTTTCAAGTTTTCAAATGAAAATTGCCGCAAGAGGCCATTCACAAAAACAGGCTCGTCATCGAAAGCCTCTCGAAGGCACACCAATTTATATATTCTCCTTGCAAGCTTTTCAAAATATTTTCCTGGTGTTTCAATTAGGGTGAAGCATTTCGGGTCTATAGCATTTTCGCCTTATCGAAAATGCAGCCGCCGCAGCCTCGATTCAGTCCCGCCACCTGTAGGTGAGCAGCCGAGTGCCTCAGCCATGTACGGCGGGGCAACTCTAATCAAGTAGCAAGGCTATTTCATTGGCCACGTTATAGACTGGTTTTATGGTAACGTTCCGCATTTGATAAAAGGAAAATGGCCATACAGGCTTTTAGGTGTAGAAATTATCATAAAGCGCTGCTTACGGACCCGGCCACGCAGTTATTACCGGCGCAAGATGTAAGGCAGAGTGGCCTAGATCAGAGTGAATTAGGCGTTCTGACAAACCACACTTCAGACTATACACGACCTCAGTACAAGCGTTTGTCTAAATTAGTGCAAACACTACGACACTGCACAATATGAAAGTTCCGCTTGTCTCCACAGAGAACATGCGTTCCTCTGTTTTTTCGATTAAGGACACTTCATCGATCGATTACTTTGTGAAACAATTCAATACTATAGTATACTTCTTTGCTCGCCAAAGGAATGCTTGATTCTGTCACTTCAATTCACGGTATTTTTTATTCCCGCAAACTCTAATCATACGTTCTGGTCATTTGTCGGTGTCTTTAAAGGTTTGTTAGAAATAAAATTTAGAAATATATGCATATCTAAACAATAAAATATATGTAATTGTAATGAAACAATTTAAGGTTTACTTCTCTTGAAATCGGTGGTGGGGCCCTGACGCAGAACCAATATTAGTAAAAGAAATCTAGTAGCGGAGACCGCACTAAAGAGCAGTTATGAATGATACAATTGTGCGTAAGTGGCTCTACAGAAGGAGGAGTAGCGAGCTCTCTATGGAACTTTAAAATGGCATTTCTATTTTGGTATCAATGGGCACGTCTTGTATCAGTGGGCACGTCAGCTGGTCCCCCGTCAACACCACCATGAACTCTTTTCTGCTTTTTGTGCAGGTTAGTAAGAAAAATACATCTATAAGGTCTACTGACCGTTGCTTGCTTTCGCTGGCGTGCCCCTATAGTGCCTGTGTGTTTTGTTCACCTGCAAAGGATGTTCCTTTCTCTCTGCTGATGATTTGTGGGGATAATCAATCAAATCCTGGACTCAACACCAATGAGCTGCTTCAGCAGCTTTCAGAGGGCCAAAAGCTGATGTAAACTAGGCCGGGCATATTTGAATTCAAATTGCAACAAGTTAAAGCATCTACATCAACGCTTAAAGAATTTGGCACCAAAATTGCGGGCTTCCAAAAAACTATCCGTATCTTGGAAAAGAAACTCGGTGATCTAGAAGACAGAAGCCGTCGTAATAATCTTCTTGTATTTGGTTTTCCAGAGGAAGCTACTGAAACGCCACAGTCGCTTTTCCCTAGTGTGGTTGATGATTTGTTTGCAAAAAATTGGCAGATCCCACGTACAGTGGGAAACGATGATATGCGAGGCACGAATGAGAAAGGTTGATATGATATGTGTGTCATGTAACGTCGCTAAATACTATACGCTCCTGATGTGCTCGCCGCTCCTTCGCTAACTTCACATGTACCAATCAGTATCACGTGACGCGAAAGGACGACAGAGGTAAATGGCACATCTAAACATGATAATTACGACAAGCGTGTCATGTAACAACATGACTACATGCCACACTCATGACGCGCTCACGGCCGTTTCGCTAGCTTCACATATGCCAAATTTGGTATTACGTGAAGTCAATAGATGACGAAGGTATGTGACTGGTGCAAACACGATAATCATGAGAAGCGTGTCATGTGATGACACGACTACATGCCACAGTCAAGGAGCCAATACATTTCAACGTGACGCGGTGCGCGTGCTCGCCGGCGTTCATTTCGTCGCGTCACACCGGCGTTGGCACGCTTTAGGCGCCGGTCCTGCCACATATTCGAAAGCGGGCACGGCGTTGCGTTGCTTTGACGCATGCGCATTTCAGCGCGTCCGGCATCCTTCCGTCACGAAAAAAGGGAAAGGCAGTGTTGCCTGGGTAACGCATTGGCGCGAAATGCAGCATGTCGCATTTCGCGCCGGTTGCCGTCGGGCCGCACCGACGGACGCTGCAGTGGTCACGCCTGGCGCCAGACTATAGAGTGCACTCGTTTTGCTAACGTAGCCTCACTGTACCCAGCGTGCGCGCACGTCAACGCTACATCGGAGTATATTGTGCCCTTCATGAGGCGCTCGTGGAAGTTTTGTTAGCTCCACATATACGAAATTTGGTGTTACGTGACGTCAATGGATGATGAAATATATTACTGGTGCAAACACGATAATCCTGACACACGGGTCGCGTAAGCACATGACAACATACCACGCTCATAGCGTGCTCACGTTCATTGTACTAGCTCCACATTTACTAAATTTGGTATCACGTTACGTGAATAGACATGATAATCACGACACGAAAGTTATGTATGGCATCATTTATCTCCACATTGTAACGTTGTGCTGATTTCGAAGTGACGTATCAACCTTTGTAATTCGTGCTTTGCATATCATCGACTCCCACTAAACGCGGGATCGGCCGATTTTTAGGCTGTAGCGTGGTTTTCTTTTCTAGCACTGGTTCATTTTAATACAGTGCATGTACGAAAACGTCCTTACAGCAAAATTTACTTTGTTTTTGATAAGAAGCATTCTGATCTCGCCATGCAGATTATGTTCATTACGGCATTTGGAAAATTAGCAAAGAAAAATTAGCACCAGCTCTTAAGTAAATACCATACAGGGAACAGTGCGGGTGTCTGGGCAGCCACATGTCTGAGTCAAGTTGGGTAGATAAATCAAAAGAGAAGTAAGATTAACACCTGAGTCATCGGAGACGTATCGCCAGATCTTTGAGAAAACAAAATGATGTCAGGAAGATACGCAAGACAGAATTGTCTTTTTATTTGTCAAGAGTAAGTCTTGAGTTGGTTGTGATTGGATACACGAAACAATCCTCGACCCATGCAACTAAATGGTGCTGCGTTGATCGAAGCCATGCACCACACCCTGCTTTACTGACCCAGAAGTTTGTGGGAAACAGGCAATGAATAAAAGGCTCTAAATTATACAAGACAAATATTTCTCGCCGTTGCACAACGCGACACCAACAAATCATAAACTGTTACACCAATCATGAAAGTTGAAAAAAATAAGAGTGGTTATTGGTCTCTGTTTCAGCAATGAACTCAAGGAGTACACTTTTTTAAAGAGGTGAGGATTGGTGGGGATACTTTGTAAGACAATATTGTGTGCGAATCGATTAGGTTTAGCGCTCCTTGGGCGACGCTCTCATTCCCAGGAAGGCAAACCCTATTGTTCTAGCCATGCAGCCTGCTGTACGGCTAGAACGCCAATCTTCCATACTAAAATTTCGCTTTCCCGAATAATTGCATGCTATACAATTCACGGCTATGCCACGCTCCACTCTCTTCCGTCCTTCACACATGCTTCCCTTTGGCGGTGTGTCAATATACATCCTACATTATGCTTTACCATCGTCCTTTCTTCTTTCTCACTTCCTCATAATCGCTTCTCTTTTCTTCACCTTGCTATAATTGCCTATGTTATACATCATCTTGCTAGATGTCATGTAAGCTCACACCAACCGACACAATGTCTTTCAGTGTTGTGCGTCGCTTGCAGGTGCAACCAACGCACCCGTGCGCACGCAGTGCATGATCACGCGATCATCATCTCACCCCCTCTCCAACTTCTTGCGTTTTTTTCCGAAGAGCTAACAATTCCCCGCCAGCCGCCGTCTTTTGAGTCGCCTTCCGATTTCGTGACGTTACACTGGCAGGAGATCGTGGATTTTAGGGGCAATAGCTCTTATGTCGTAGAATGTAGAATGTAGTAGTGGACACCTCTCGTTTAGTTCGTTCAAGGTCTGCTGCATGGCGGTACTTGTATATGATGAATATATAATCAAAAGAAGATAGATGGCGGTACATGGAAAGGACAGGCAGACAGCAGATGCACGAACCTACGGAGAGAGAAACAGACAGACGTACAGCGGACGCATGGAAGGACAGACAGACAGACGGATGCACGGACGACGGACGAACGCACAGACGGTCGCACGCGTGGACGGACGCACTGATGTATGGAAGCAAGAATGAATGAGCGGATGGAAGCACAGATGGATTTATGTACGCATCGCCCCGCTCATCATCGACGCTGTGGATATTCTGTGATATTTAGTGCACAGCCCTCTAGGTTAAACCCTCGGCTACTGGAGGAATGCAAGGTATTATTGAGCCTTTTAGCGGCAGCAACTGCACATTATGGTTCTAGCGCTTCACGATTTATTTTGTGCTAAACCGTGCAGCGACAAGCAAATTGGCCCTGTACCTGCATGTTTCACAGGTATTGTCATCAAAAGATGATAGTCTTGCGTCATGAGTAAATAAAGCGTTTATTTAAAGTTGCGTGCAGAAAAGTCGGTTAATAAAATACTGGAGGCGCTGTGTGCAGCGTAAGCCCCTTCTGGCCGTTTTATTAGAAAACGAAAAAAAATGGCCTTTGATACAGCGAGCGCGGGGCGTGTGCACGTCATCTCGGAGTCCATAATTTGCAGAATGCAAGGCTACAGATAGATACCACCACCGTATCGTCTTAGCAAAGCGCAGGAAACACCCGCCTTTTCATACCTGGTATGAAAATAGTGATGTCCTGGTAATGGTGACGTCCTGTCTGTTTTCTACTAATGTCCTACATGACGTTCATGGTTCCTCATCCTATATGTTGCCTGCAAGTGCACCTTAGTTCACATGTTGGTAAGAAGCGATAGTACAATAACAGTTCTATCCCAGAGGGGTGATTCCCCACTCCTCAAACTTTCCCGTTATAACACACGCACGCACCCCACACACACGTACTACCATATATATATATATATATATATATATATATATATATATATATATATATATATATATATATATATATATATATATACATATAAGTCACCAGAAGAAGCGAACGAGCAAACGAAAAACGATGCTTTATTGCCAACGTTACGGCCGGAGACCGGCCTTCGTCAGGGCATACGTGCATATTACCAATATATATATATATATATATATATATATATATATATATATAGTGAAACGTGGTGTTCACGCGCGCGTCCCACGGCGTAAAATTTGTATTTGCTGTATTTCCTAGGGGGAGGGGGGGAGGGCGAAGTCAATAAATTAGGAGAGTTTGCACCCCCACCCCCTTCGGGTTGCTGTGTCCCTCCCTAATTCTTCATGTACACGCTGACTTTGCGCGCCCCTCTTCAGTGACCAAAAAAATGGCCCCTGCCCCCCCACCCCTAAGCATAATGGCCTAAGCATAAGGGCCATCAATCATTGCAATAAAATCTCGCGTGCAGACACCTGCATCAGCTATTGTATCATCTTTATTCAAAAGGCATGAATGAGTGTTTTGTGATTATGAGCGCTGCTGTTTTTTTTTCTATTTTTGCGTTCACTATGTGGTACCTATGAACGTTTCTAGTTTCGTGCGGTTATCTTTAAATTCTCTTTCCTAAAAAATAAAAATATCGTGTGCTCTAAGCGTTTGTGTAACATATAATTACGTATGTTGTTCATATTTAAATGGATAAACAAAGTTTTTTTTAGTGCACAAATGCGTTGTACGTCTGCGGGGCTGTAATCATGTTATTTCTGCAAGCCTGTCAGCGACGGGTCTATTGGGGACGAGGCGAACCTTTCCTGCATGGCCGAAAAAAAAAGGGTATCCTTCAAGCTTTCCCTTTAAGTGTTCAACGCGATAGTGATCCTGTCCATGATGCATATCTTTCCCCCACTTGGTTACTTTTATTGCATGTGTTACTCGACAAGTTTAAATGTTGGCCTACTATACAGTATTATCGATAAAGTTTAAAGTGGCTAGTGTCAGTAAAGCTTTCACATATGGTTGCATTATGTGTAATATGTGCATGCAGTTCTGTGCATGTGAGTTCACAGATGTGGATATAAAAAAAATGGCAACATATCCACGGAGTGAATGATGGAGAGTGGGGCGAAGAATTCGTCCGTCCATTCGTTCTTGCTTCCGTCCGTCCATGCGTCCGTCAGTGTGACCATCCATGCGTCCATCAGCCCGTCCGTGCATGCGTCTGTTTGTGCGTCCGTCTCTGCGTTCGTCCATGCAACCGCCCCTGCGTCCATTCATGCGTCCATCCATGCATCTGTCTATGTGTCCGTTCGTCCATCTATTCAACACTCCAAGTACCACCATCTCGCATCTTTTCATCACATATTCCCCATATAGAAGCACCGCCATCCAGCGGACATTCGAAGGACTAAACGAGAGGTGGCACACGCACACTTTCTTACGGCTTGCGCTTCGGGTCCACTTCCCACCTTTAAGCACCTCGAGTTCCTGATATATACTAGTTCACTGTATCCATGGCACTGCGGCCGAAAACCAAGGAAGGTTACGCCGAGCGAGTATGACGTAGCAAACTTTTTCAGTCAGATAGTGCTCATTGTACATGCCAATGGCTGCTATTGGGAAATGAGAGGCGGAGAATTTGGCTTTTACTTTCTTACGGCTTCCGCTTCGTATCTACTTCCCATTTTACCCACCTCGAGTTCATTCATGGTATATACAAATTCAATGTATTCATAGCACTGCAGCTCAACGCTCGCTTAATCTTTCTAAAGCTAAGGAGGTTACACCCAGCGAGTGTAACGTAGCAACCCTTTCTTGCCAGATAGTGCTCAATGTACATGCCAATGGCTGCTAATGGTGATCGCAGCCTGCGCGTTAACTAAAAGCCGAATGCTCCTGTCTCTCATTCCCCATTAGCAGCCATTGACATGTACATTGAGCATTATTTTTTATTGTTGAACAACGCACAGAAGAAGTCCTCTCACCGGCACCACTTTGGAGGTCAAAATGTTATACTTGTTACATACTACGAAAGACGAACGGGTGCCGCTATAAGGAGCTTCGCCCCTAATAACAACATAAATCTGTGTGCCTGTAGAATGACCACAAGATAGTGCAGATTCAGGGGCCTATTTAAATATATTGGCATATGCGTAAGCAATTTTTGAAGCTTGCTTCCTATGCGTGCTTCAAAGAGGATATCAAACTTAAAATATTGTTGACATTTCCAATTTCGCCCCGGCTTCTCACATAGATTGTTTCTCTATTGTCGAAATAGCACTGTGATCCACTGTCAATAGCCTAAGAAGGTGGTCATTTAACGGCTTCCCTTTATACCGCATTGCTCGCAGACTTCCGACAGCTGCCGTTATGAAAAACATAAGTGCCCAAAAACACTTACTTGTAGGCTGTAGTTGGCAGTGCTAGGCTAGCTTAGTTTCGGCTGATTAGCGTACGTTCTAGATACACTGTACTCTACCCTCCCAAACGCAACCGCCGAGCTGCACTACTCTCGAACCTAGCGAAAGGGATCTTCAAGGGGCAGTAGATACACTAGCGTTAGGCTCTCCTAGCTTCGCTACAGTACACTCTAGCCACACTCACGCAACCACGCTTGACTACTCTTGAACCAAGCGACGGAAATCTTTAAAGGTCGCCTGCTAGCGCTATAGGTGCTAGCCTCGCACTTCCTCGCTGGGATACAAGCCCCGCTCACATAAAAAGACAATTAAAGTGCGATATTATCGGAGCGTTGGCAAACGTCACATGCGTCGGAATGCATTGACCGAGTCTATATTTTCGTTGGTTGTGGCAGTGCGTCGACTTATGATCTGTTTTCGCAGGTATAACACAGTGCACGCGCGCATCGACCCTACGTCGAAGCATAATCGCGACTTATACCAGTAGTTGAGACATCAAAAAAAAAAAAATAGTGCTCTATCCCCGTGTTGTCGTCAATCTGGCGACACCGAGTGTTTCTTGTTTTTCTCTATATAAAAAGCTCATATAAGCAAAACGTTTGCTTGACGAACATGAAAAAGCATTTCTAGGCACTGAAAAGCTCATATAGGCACAAAGCTCAAAATAGGCACTTATAAGCGCAATAAACATGTGGTTTAAATGTTTCCCATCCATTAGTTTGTGTTTATATGTAAAAGAGGCTCGAAGCAGACTCCAGGAAAAAATAGGCATTTTGCCTCAAATTTCCTTCTTTAATTATCGGGCACGCTGCAGTAGTGGAGGGATTCAGAAATTTTGACCACTTGGGGGGGGAGGGGTCTTTATTATACACCCATGTCTAAGCAGACAGTTCTAAATCATTTATTCTTTGATCGAAATTGCGGCCACAGCCAAGGTTTGATTTTGTGGCCTTCAGTTCAGCAGTCAAAGGTTACGTGAAGGGTATACTGGTTTTGGGCTGCAGTCTTGCTCCCAATGATGCATGTTAAGTAGAGAAGCTTGGTGCCAAACAGGCGTCTCTGCTAGTTTTCTGATGTTGTGTTTGTCACAATACTTATTTACTGCAGTATTTTTTTTATTTTAGCATGCGCGCGTTTTTGAGCAGCCCTGGGTAGTGTGTGCTGATGTTGTTTATCACATTCCTGATTTTTCTCAACAATTAAGGACTGTCGCATGTATTTTGAGCTAGTTGTGAAGTTATGATTGTTCCTTCTTTTATAGTCTACAAGGCTGCATTCATTTATTCTTAGCCTGTAAAGCCTAACAAATTACTGTGATACACTTTGCATATCGTAGATGAAATGGCTAATTTGGGCGTGCAGAGCAGATATCAGTAGCCCATAGTGTATCGAAGGCCTTTATATTGCCTTGTGATCAGAAGATACTGTTATGAAGAGTGCGTTTTGAGAAATGAATGTAATCTCTATTACCTAGAAGGATGTTGAAAAATTAAAACCTTTAACATGTTCATGATGTGCTGAAGCTTCATGAGGTTAAGGCTGATCTGTTATTCTTATCTTTCGTTAGCCACCGGCAAATGTACATTATCTGTTTGAATATTGTCTGTAAAATGCTCTAAACTGTAGTGTAAATGATAATAAATCAATATTTTACAGAGTTTCCTATACATGTCTATGCACGTTTTTATTACAGCAGCCGTATTATGCCAGACAGTGCAGACAATGCAACGGGCCTAACTTCTGGTCTCCATAGAAGGTGGCTACTTACAGGACACATCCAGGACGGAAACTTTGAGGCGACATAAAAGCGGCGGCCAAATCGCGACAGCTGGGTGCATACAGGACGGTCACAGATGGGAAACACAGAGGACGGACACTTTGAGGTGACATAAAAGCGGTGGCCTAATTGTGACATTTGGGAGACATACAGAATAGTCCCAGATGGGAAACATACGGGATGACGCCTTGAGGCAACATAAAAGTGGCGGCCAAATTGCGACAGCTAGGAAACATACATGTTTCGTCCTCATGTTGCTTCGGGGAACCGTACAGTACGCTTACAAGACGTTGCCATTTTCATAAGGCACAAAACGTTCTATTGTTAGCGCGCGTCATAAACGCTACGTTTCTTGTAATTACGTATGTATGCATTTTATAGTACAAAAAAGAATACGCCACAGAAATTGACGTGTTGAGGTTGCGGCTCAAGTACGCGCACAATTTCTTTTTAATTGGCAGTACACAGAAGTATGAACGCTGAAATCAGGTCAATATTTGTGGGCGTTGCCGAGGTGGTTGCATTTAGCTATTTCGGGTGACACACAAACAAGTGTGTCAAAGTATCCTAAGCATGACTATCGTCGTTATAAAGACGCGCATGTTCCTCCAGATGCTGCCTGAAACTGCCGGCACACTGGTCCCGCAGAATACTCCCGAAGTGGTCTGCTGTGATGACATAGTTGAGCTTCTTCAGAAGCGCTTTGATCCACGCCCGTCTGATTTGTACAGCCGGTATGCGTTCAAGTGACGCAATCAGCTGCCGGAAAAGTCAATCAGCGACTACGTTGAAGCCCTGAGCAGCTGCTCAGTTGACTGTAACTTGGCAGTGCCAGCGATGACGCCTGTCACATCTACATCACCGGCACAAGGCCAAGCTGCTGTTCTATAGCGAACACCAAGGCAGGTTCGTGTGTGGCATCCGCGGCGAGCATCTACAACAGCGACTGTTTGCGGAGAGAAAACTTGACTTTTCAACGTGCGTTGTACTTAGTACTTTCTTGCGAAAGCTCGCCTTAACAGCGGCGAGGGCATTAAGGGAGAGACGAGCTCCGCGGAGGTGCAAAATATCTTCTCACCTAATAATGAAACCAGACACTGGGTTTAGAAATGGCGCTGCTACCGATGTGGTGGCTGACACGAGGATGATAGAAATAGAATTATTTTACCAGGGAGCTGAAGGGGTTCACCTGGTTTTTTACCTGACAGGCTACTCCAGATGCCGGGTAATGATGACGATATATACAATGACATACACACAATACACGCAGTTACATACACACATAACAGTCACTCACATGCACTGCACCATTTACAGCGTGGTTTTAGAGCCTGTGGCCCATAAGAATGTCAGTAGCCCTTTTGTGGAGTATAAAGCACTGCGGCTTTTCCGCCATGGGCCTAGAATTTTTTTAACTACAATTTTTTGTCCTGTTGTATTTTTAAGGCCATGTTCAGAGACTGTCTTTTTGAGGCGTATATCGTGCACTCACAGAGGACATGATTGATGTCTTTAACGAAGTTACATTGTGCACAAAATGCTGAGTCGGACAGTCCAACTCAGTTCCTGAAGTAATTCGTGTATGCAACGTTTAATCGGATGTGGTGCAAACATGTTTCATCTAGCCTGTTGAGATTTCGTTGCATCCTGTAGTCAAACGATGGATTGATCTTGTACAGAGGCCCATACTATTGACTAGGATCTGTCCAGAGGGATCGCTGGAGGCGCCAGGCGTGGGCTGACACTAGCATTGCTGGGTGTTTTCTCGAGAAAGGTATCTCGGTGATTTTTGCGGAAGTGCCATGTCCAGCTTTTAGCAGCATAATCAGCCTGGGCGTTGCCTGTATTCCGCAGTGGGAAGGTATCCACTGCAGAACAATGTGTTGATGGAGGTCACAGGCTTTCTTGCCTAGGCGTTCGATGTCCGTGACGAAAAGGTCATGTGTGCATAGAGACGTCAGCGACTGCAGCGCTGCTCTTGAGTCAGTGAAGATGACCCAGTACTCGGCTGTCTGATCCACGATGTAATTAATCACACCCCCCAGTGCTACCTGCACAGTGGCTGTAGCTGAGGTGCAGTGACTGAGAGTGGCAGAGATGGTGACTTTGGCAGATGGAATCCAGACGCCAAAAGCGGATGATGTAGACTTAACAGAACTGTCAGTGTGAATATAATTATGGGCCCTGTAGCAGTTTTCGAAATGTTCTAGGATGAAGTATCTGAGCGATGGTCCGGGTGTTCGTCTCTTGCTTTGGAACCCAAGCACGAAAGTGACTATGCTCCACGAAGGAGTTTTGCAAGACGGTTCTGCAGCCGCCGCCGGTTTCCATAACCACATCACATGAAATTATAAAAAATAGCTTAACAACAATTACGCAGTGGGCTTAAACCGCGGTCCACTGGTTTCCCGCCCAGTAGGTGCCCGCCCAGAGCAACGCTGGTGTTTGGGACTTTTTGGCAAACTTGCCTTAAGCTGGCTTGGTCTCGAGAAAGCAATCGCGTTATTACGACTTATAACGCGTTTAAAGACAGCGAAATAACAACCTGTCATCGCACAATGCGAATAGCGTAACGAGTCGGCTGTTCAATACTCTAACCCATTACAAAAGCTGGTTCCCATATTGACTTTGGCACATACCCACTTCAGACATTATTCCTCATCGTCGGCAGCCACTGGATGTACAATTGGCAAAAAAATTCCTTGCAAGTTTTTAGCGAATACTACGCATCTCAGAAGAATGACCAAAACTAGCATAGCGAATCCTGGGCTATTACCCCTACTGAAAAAACGTCCACCATAGAAATTGTGGATTGCAGCATCCACCATTTTGGTGCATTATGGCGGTGCAAATGGTGGCACATGGTGTATGGTGGCGTATGGTGGAGCAGATGGTAGATGGCGCGCTCCAGCCGGCAATGCTGGAGCGCGAAGCAGCGTCAGAACTACCGTAACGAGCTGCCGCTAATGAAATAATAAAAATAATTGTATAAAGAAGAATTTATTATGCACCCGCAAAAAAACGTGCGCCAGCGTGGGATTGAACCTGGCACCTCCGAATTATGAACTGTGTACACTAACCACTGCGCAATGCCGACAGATGGCGGCACCAGTGTTAAAGAAGTAGTCAACTCACAGAGTCGCTGTTCAACTTCAGTTCTGTTTGTCGTTTACTTGGGAGGGACGGGATCTGCACCTGCCACTAATATTTGCACATTTGATAAACACGAATAACTGCTGCCTGTAACGGTTGCCACTGCGACTAAGGCAACGGCACTATGTTTTTGTTACAATTTATAACCGCAAGGAAAAAGAACCAACTCAGTGGACTGAGGAGCAGGTAGAGTTTATCCGCGGTTACTGCCAAGTTTATTCGTTTCTCGCTCCTTCCAATAGGCCACATCAGTTCAGGCTTTATGACGCTTCTATGTTCAATTGGTAGATACGCCCACACAATTGATTTTGATGTTTTTCGCGCAACGCACACCGCAGTCGTGCCAGCGCACCACTGTTGCTCTGTCGTTGGGAACAGCTACATAACGGCTTGTTCAAAACTAATGCAGTGCGCCAGAAACAGTATGCTATCGTATTGGTTCAGTAAGTATACGAATTGACGTGCCTACGTTCTCGCATAAGAGCCAGCGAAGCGCCGGCGAGTGCGACTGGCGGCTGTCGGTGAGGCGAGGCGTACCTTTGGTGGAAGTGCTGGAAGTGCATAGCATCGATGTTTGTCTCCTTGTTGCGCGGACACCGTACACAATAAAAAAAGCTTCATTCAGGGTAAATGATGTCCACGCTGTGCTGTATTGTCACTTTGTACTCGTCAAAATTGTGTATTCTGAAACCCGGGAGCGCCGATAACACTTGTACGGGCTCGGTCGGTATGACTAACGTTTGGTGGAAATCATGGCGGTAGAACAGAAGGGTGTAAGTCAAATTCACCAGGGCTCATCTCGACGCATGTCAAAAGTGAACGTTTATGCATATTCGCACGCACTTTGTTAACTAAAAGGTACGGCTCAAACAATAGAGTGTGCAAGAATTACTAGAGTTGCGTTTCTAGCTTGGCGACATCAAGTCACCGCTCTGTTCTGCTCTAACATTGAAAGGGGCAATTGCGAACAGGAGCCCACGTATTTGTCGACAACTGCTCGCCGATGTAAAACATTTAGTGTCAAGTTCACAGTGACAACTCTAGTCTTCTGAACTTCACAACAAAGTGACACATCGCGGATGTCAAACTGATGTAAGTACGTGCGCGAAATGTATACATATTTCCGGCCGCATATTTTATGCTCCACGAAAAATTGAAGCGTTGTTGACACCACAGAAATAAACAAACGTACTATAAAGCATAATAAGCAGTGTTGATTTCTTTTCACCGTAAACATACATCTCTGCGCATTCAAGAATGAAACACTACAAATAAGTGATTTCACACATTGTCATGTGCTTTTTATCACGCCACCGTCAACCACTAAGCTTCCATCGTGCCACCATCATCCATCTTGCTCACCAAGCCTTCCACCAAACTCGTTTTACCTCGCCATCATGAGCCGGCAATTTCCACCGTCACCACCATTGGCTCGCCACCACCACCACCATCTGCCACCTTTTTTTTCCACTCTAGCAGTCACCAGCCGGCATTTTCCACCATCACCACCATTGGCTCGCCACCACCACCACCACCATCTGCCACCATTTTTTCTACTCTCGCCGCCATAAGCCATTATGCCCACTACAGTTCCCATTATATCCGCTAATATTTCCACCAGGTCCACCATTCTTTCCACTATATCCACCCACAATTCCTGCATCCATCAACCCAGGATTTTCAATAGGGACCCCCAAAAATTTCATAATAATGCCCTTGTGAGTGTCGAGCAAGCCCTCTTGCAGTAGTTACCCATTGAATGCTTGAAAAGGCTCTGAAAGACCGCTGTTCTAGCTGTCGCTGTGAATATGCTGTGCCTTCCGCGCAGGCCTGGCGTACTTTGTTCTAAATGGGGTCAAATCGATAATGCCTGCCTCTCTAAAAAGGAAAAAAATCAAAGAAGGCAACTTCAAAATACGGCAAGGAACTCATGTGGCCAATGTTCAACCAGTGAGCCATTACCCCGTGCACACCGACAGGGGGTGCGATCTTCATGCCGTGAGCGGGTGACAACACTGCCTTAATTACTCGTTGACGTGAAAGTCGATGAAAAGCCCCTGAAGTTCGATGTGGTAATGGATGCTGCACGTTTTCCCACCAGTGAGGCTACTTACCACCAAACGTCTGCTTAAAAAAGTTCTTAGTAATTTAGAGTACTTGGTACTTTACTGTGAGAGAGCATTAAGCCATCCCTAGTGGCCTCACACTTGACGAGACTGTGTCGACAAACAAAATATCAGCATATCTATGAAGTGAATGATGATGAGTGTAACAAAGCGTCAATCCGTCAATCCATGCGTCGGAATGAGCGGACACACAAAGGCATATGGACACAAGGATGGAGAGATGGACGGACGTATGTTTTCACGGAAGCACAGACAGACTGACGGACGCATGGAGAGACGCATGAATGGATGAACGGAAGACGAAAGAAGGACGGACAGACAGAAGCAAGGATGCAAGGACGAAGGTAATCAAGTACGGAGTCATGAACGGAAGCCCGGACGCATGGACGCATGAATGAATAGAAGCACGGGTGAACAGACAGAAGAACGTACACATGGATGAACGAAAACAAGAACGCACGGATGGATGAACGGAAGCATGGACGCACGAACGGAAAAATGAAAGCACGGACAGATGGACGCTGGAAGGACAAACGGATGGAAGCATACACAGAATGAAAGACGAATGGACGCACGAACGGATGGATGGAAGAAAAGAAGCATGGATGCATGGACAGACGGACAGAGCAATAAGCGGACAGACGGATGGAAGCACTATCAAGTTGGTCACACGGATAAACGGACGGGTGCTTCGCCCCACTCACCATCGTTGTCTACGTGTATGTGCTGTAAAAACCACTAACGCCATCTAGCTATAATATTCCGAAGGGTAAATACACACAACGCCATCTATTGAGCTAGTCATTAACTGGATGAGGGCTATACTTCATACGGAGGAAAGAACGACCCACAGCGTAAGAAGCGTCGCCCCTAAAATAACGCCATGAGTAAATTGACGGACAACTAAAAGAACGCGATGGGAGGAGGAGGAGGAAGAGAAGAATTGAAAGGCAGGGAGGTTAACCACACGCACGTCCGGTCTGCTACCCTGCACTGGGGAAAGGAGTGAGGGTATTAAAAGAGAAAAGAGAGAAAAGTGAAGGGCAGCGTGTGTGTAGATGTGTCCTTCTCCATTGAAGGCTTATAAGCAGTTGCGTAGTCCGGTCGTCTTTAGAATAGTTAGCAACGCCCGCGTCGCTTTGCTGGCCTGCGACGCGTAGAGCCATGAACCAAGGATCTTCTCTTCGGAAAAAGGTCTACCGTCTAGTGTCTCTAACGTTTCGCGTAGCAAATTGCGTTCGCTCGCAAAACGTCCACATGAACACAGTAATGTTCTATTGTCTCGTTCCTGTCGCACGATTCACATCGGGAGCTATCCGCCATTCTTCTGCGAAAAGAGTACGCCTTCGTAAAAGCTACTCGTAAGCACAGGCGGCACAGTAAAGTTACATCCTGGCGGGAGAGGTCCGATAGAACTTGAAGCTTTTTCGATGGGTCCAATCTGTGTAGGCGGTGGTTCCCGACACTGGAGTCACTCAGCCAAGTTTCAAACGTAGTGTTAGCGAACGAGTGGAGGCCCCTTGCAGCGTCGGTTCTCGACAATGAAATTGGGGTTGTCTGGGCGTCCACGTGGGTGGATCGGGCTGCATTATCAGCAAGGTCGTTACCGACAATACCACAATGTCCCGGTAACCAATGGAAAACTGCGTCATGTCCTTCCGATAAAACTTCGTGAAGCAGTTCTCTTATTTCAATCACTAGCTGTTGATGCACCCTTTCTCGTAAAGCTGATTGCAAGCTCTGAATGGATGCCTTGGAGTCGCAGAACACAGCCCGTTTTCGAGGTCGGACTTCCGCAATATAAAGTATAGCAGCACGTAAGGCGGCAAGCTCCCCTGTTGTGGATGTTGTCCTATGCGACAGTTTGAACTTTATAGTGACCTAGTACGTCGGGATGACAATAGCACCTGTAGAGCTGCCAGCTGGGACCAATCCATCGGTGTAAATGTGGGTCATCTCGTCGTATTTTTCGTTGAGTAGCGAAAAGGTTGAGTAGTGAAGGTTGCGTGTGTGTATAGAAGAAATGTTCTATGATTCAGTGCACGATTTACTTTACTATAGGAGAGCACTGCACTGTTCGAGTTTCAAATCCCGGAGAAAAACTCGCTTAGCTGACCGAATGCAAACATTCGACAGATGTCTGTCTTATTGGGTAGGCCAACTTAGAAACAATTTTAACTCCAACCAAAAACTACGCGAAAATACGCAAGCCCAACGTTTAGGAACCGACTTGGTTTCTTCCTCAAGGGTGACTGTGGCTACGTTGCAACGGCGTCTTCAAGGCGCTCACGCGGTTGTGAATGACCCCACCCCCCTTCTGTTTCCGCGGAGCGAACTTTGCCTACATACACCGGAGAAGGGTCCCCAGAGAACGGTTGGTCTTTTGGGGCATTCACTGCATATGCCTTCATTCGAGTAATAATAGCCTTATCCTCCAGTTAGGGTCACTTTCGCGGGTGCTTCGTGCGTTGAACTGTATGAGGTGGTCAAACGTCTAAGGGTGCTCGGTGATGATGCTGCGCTCTTCGTTGAGCTTTCGTACATTGTTGGCGGAAGCACGTCATAGACCATAAAATTTCCTCCACAAGAAGCTGCAGCACTGAGAGTGCATTCACTATGAATAGCGCCCGCTTGTTTCTTCGGCACTTATTCATCTCTTTTGACCACAATTTGTCCTACGAGCTCGTCTGTATAGCATTCTTTTCCTTAAGTTTATGCTGCGAGGTCCACATAAAATTTAAAAAAATAATAAGGTTTGAACAGCCCGGCTGCCACTACTCGGAAAGAGCTTGCCGCGAAAATATCATGATGTACATGCGACTGCTTTAATGTTAGTGCTTAGAGTGAAATGACTCCAGATCACATGCAAGGGTTCTAAATCATTTTAGAGTTAATAGTTGTACAACGTGTAAGCAACAGAGCAGTGGGTATCGCAGTGTTTTTAATTTCGTGTTGCGGAACCACACACCCAGAAATGAAGCTCTGTGCAAATTCTTGGACCTGCTGATCATTGCAGTGACGTGCTATTCACGAAATCAAAATGACTAAGACCACCATAGTGTCTTCGTAAATTGATACTTGTTGAAAGAATATATTTAATTTTCATCGTTGTCTTGACCTCTAGCAACTTGTATACGTGCATGCAGCATTCGATCAAACGATGATACACAAAATTTGAATGGCCCAACTTTGTTCAATCATCCAAAACTTAAGTATCTTATGTCAACAAAGTGCAACTGAAACATTCAGTCAAAGACTACATAGTTCGCCTTCGCAAATTACCTCGTTATGCAAACCTTTAAAATGATAAAATCCACAAACCTACGCATTTTACAGTAAGCTCTTTTTTCATTACTTTACTTACACCCTGTTTGTGCAAAAGAAGAAAGCTTACAATGTGTACGTCTTACAATTTTTGGACGCAGCAGATCATTATAAGTTTATCTGCAATTTAAAGTAAAATCTTTCGTCTCACTACGAGAGTAACTAGGAAACAAAGTGAAAAGCATAAACTATAGACACATATACCGTTTTTCACCACTCATGAGGTAAAGCTCTAAAACGTAATATTAGCGTGACATATAACTAATCACACTACACACATATCCGCATACGACGTAACACGAGTGAGAAATTATAAGTTCATTAGTAACTCATAGAGAAATGTGCACAAGTACCGACAACAGCAAAACAGATCCTACCCTAGTAATGTGAGGGCTCATGCCACGCACGAACTGCTCGAACTTCAATAAACAACACTGCAAAATACTAAAATCTTAATCTTAATTTTCAAGCAGCGAGCTTCTGATGATCTTGATCTCTGGAGTTGGCCATGGAAAAAAGGACAGTATTTATATCTTGCATAATGTGTGTGCCTGGACCTGTCGTGCAGCAGCAATAGCTTAGCTGGGTCGCTCAAGTTAGATTTCAAGACAACAGCTTTCTTGCATCCCGAGAGTCAGCCAAGTCACCTATAAAAAGCGAGACATTCATCACAATTTCCATTTCAAGTACGCTTTCGTCTCCTATAGTGTTTTTTATTAGAGAGCAAACTTCGCCATGCACTCTTACTTTAAATACGTCATTGCGCTGGGGCCTGAACTTCAGGTTTTCAAAGAATTGAAGTAGCATCAAGTTGGCAAGCCAATCTGTAGCATTTTGAAACTTTGGTATTCTTCAAGGGTTCTGATTGCCTGACTTTGTGAAACCAGGCATCCAGTTGTTCAAGAGAACCTAGCTCTTGAAGATTAGCACTCACAATATTGTGCCGCAGGTGCCGATGGTGGAAGAGGATGGGGTGTCAAACGCGCAAGCACTCACAGGGAGCTATGCTTTGATTTGGCTGAGTTCGTTCATCATAGCTGGGCAAACACAGCGAAAGAAAAAGACAAGGACGATAGAACACAGTGCAGATGTCTAGCACTGTCGTAACTTGGAATAGATGGACACGCTGAATTTTCGCGACGCAGTTCTCGTGCAATGTCGGCATTTGTGAAACAGTGCTTTTAAGGAAAACATAATCAACACACTATTCTTAAACTGTGTCTTTCGACTGTAGTATATGAGCTGTATAATTCGTTTTCACATAGGGCTGACCTTGAAATGACACCAATGTGATTATAATTCGCGGTTGAAATCCTCAACTGATAATAACTGTGGAGGAAAAGCATGCTTTCATGAATTAAGCATGATCAATATTGTGCTGAACAAATGATGCTGAGAGCTTGAGGCGCATTAGAGAAACTTAAGTAACTTCCGCTGCCTACTAATCTGTGAAGTCTCGAAGTACCTAGAAGACAAAAAAAAAGTCGCATTGGGCTCTGTATAGGTTCGCTCTTAGGGTCATACGCACATCCAGCAATAACTTGCGCAGACTAAGTATTTAGGATCTACCCTTTCGTGAGTGAGAAATACAAGAAGTGTTATCAAATGGCTAGTAGCTCTTTTGTGTGACCTGTAATATTGGAATAGTTCTAATCATTTGCTCGTGTCTATGTACTTCAACTCCGGCGTTACAGTGCGTTGGCCTATTATCGTAATGACACCGTAACGTGCCACACCACCAAATTGTGATTGATAGAATGATTGATATGTGGAGTTTAACGTACCAAAATTACCATATGATTATGAGAGACGCCTAGTTGAGGGCTTCAGAAATTTCGAACTCCTGGCGTTCTTTCCCGTGCACCCAAATCTGAGCACATGGGCCTACAACATTTCCACTTCTATTGGAAATGCAGCCGCCGCAGCCAGGTTTCGATCCTGCGACCTGCGGGTATGCAGCCGAGTACCTCATCCACTAGACCAAGGACCACAGCCAGGCACCATCAAACTGTGGCAAAGCTGTGATTCAAAGGTACCAAAAGCACATTGAATCGCGCTTAAAGGTTGGACCTTAAGAAGCTTAGTTAAGCCATTTCTAAATGGTATCTCTGGCGCTCATTTGTACGAGCTAACACACCAAGTTTTCAACTTCGGGAGGATGAATTGTTTGACACGCCCTGTAACACTTTTTCCCCACAAATTTCTAGCTTATCAGGCTTTTTACGTTCTACAATACTATTCCTCAAGTAAATTCTCGCGGCAACTTTGTTTAGTGATTCAAGTTGTATAGGACTCAAAAACGGTGTGTACAACAAGATTGGCGATTTCCTGTGAAAAATCTGAAGCTAGGCTCCAGGGCAGTTTTTTAATAATTAGTCCGCTTTGCCGACTTAGTATTGCTTCTGCACGCCATCTGAACATTAGAAAGCGGGAACATTTCGAAACTGGCTTAGTCGAACGTACAAGCGAATGTTCAAAAATACCGCGCAGCGTTTCAAGTATTTCCGAGTCATCCAAAAGGCCGGCTGAGTCAATAAATATTCTATATACTGTTGGGGAACAGAACGACAGTGTCAATATCGTATTTGACTGAGCATAAATAGGAAATACAGTACTGATGAAAGTACTCAAGTGCTCATTCAGTGCTGATGTAAGACACGCAAGTGAACAGTTTCTTGTCGATGTGTAATGTTGAATTCACCAGGTGAGGCTCTCTTGCATAAATACGTGCATTTTTATTATATAATAATCTATGCCACATTCCCTTATATGATTGGTATAAAAGTGTTAATTCACCTAAAAAATGATATAACCTTCGGGTCAATGATGAATGTTTTACCCTTTCATTTAGCTTCATTTCAGAATCAATTTCGAGGTCCACTAAGGGTGGTGTATTTCTCAATAGATATTACCTGAATGGTTACTATTTCTTCAAGTGATGTGTGACAGCAGTTGATGTAATGCAGCGCCGTGAATTATTTTTCTCTCTGACATTACCTGGGATTAGTGTTCTAAAACACGTGGCCTGAGGATCTTTCGCTGCAGGCCCTTCAATGCTCTACGCTGCGCCAACAAGCTGCTAAACAAAAAAAGAGGGGGAGTATGTGTGAGTCTTTTGAGTAGTTCTAACCAGTCACGTGTATGACATTAAAGAAAGTGACGTTGATTCTCGTCTATGGTCACACCCCTCTACGAAAAAAGTATAACGACGCCCTAAGAAACTTGACTTGCCTCTCCGAAGAGAGTCGTATACTTAGCAAATTAGGACTACCACAAAGAATTAAAAAGCTCTTTTTTATGGAGCGTAGGATAAGAAGGGCTTAGTTGAGATCAAATGTACTGCTCGCTGAAGGCAAAAAAGTTGGTTCGTGTATGAACAGCTGCAGTAGGCGAAATTAACGCCTCCACGCGAGGAATTCACGGGGGTATTTCTTATATCGTGATAGTTAAGCGTTCCTAGCCATAAAGTTATGGTTTTAAAACAATAGCCATTACTTTGTGCTTGACAATATTCATAACTTCAAGCCTTTACTAAGTGGTAAGAACATAATTTGTTCATCTATTTCGATTAACATGGTGTCACACTGGAACATTTATTCGCGATCAGGGTGATCCGGATGAGTTATCTTGATCGCGATCAACTTTATGACCCCTGCTACACGGCCCGAGCTAATCCGGTTAGAGCTGGGGTCAAACGAACTACCCCAGGTGGCATTCGCCTGCCGTAAAACATGCCACTGACAAAACGTGACGTATGGTATACCTTTAGAGCCCATTATCTTCAATGTTTCACGTGCAAGAGCTACTCGAGCGTCAGAAACTTTGCAGGACACTGCGATAGAAATTTTTCTAGAACTTACCTATATTGCTGTGTGAGATTCTTAACCTTTTCTTTTTTTTCTGAGTGCCCCCGCTCGTAGCCGTGTAGTCACAGCGAAGAGTCAATCTCATTCAAATGCCAGCAGTCACCTACTGTAAAGACCTCTTCACTCGACCACGAAGTTCGCGTACGTTGCGACGTATAGTCGAAAGGCTTGCGACACTCATGAATAGTTTGCTTCTAGGTGCTCTAACAACTCCGATGGAGCGAAAGTCGAACTAAGCGCTGAAGGCAACGGTGGACTGCTTGTCGTCTGCTTCTGCCGTAACTACATGCGGTCAATGCGAACCCTAAAATATGCAATAATTTATATATTGTTTCAATTTAAACAGTTTAGAATTTGCTTTTCAATAAACATTCAGCTGTTTTGAAGCATATTTATCGAACTATGCCCGATTTTTTTTCTTGTTTATTGTGCTTTCAACAAGCTCAGCCAGGGGGTGCAGACAGCAGCGAAATTGCGATCTCTCAGGAAGATCGTGATGCGCGGATCACGATAGTCTTGATCCCGATCGCGCCTGATTGCGATTAAAGGTGACCGTTAGCAGCTCCTAATCTGGACCGTGGTTAATCCGGATCGACACTGATTGCAATTAGATGTGTCTGTGTGACACCGGTGTAATACTGCTCAAATAAATCCGTTTAAATGCACAGATGCAGGCCCATAGCGGCAAAATATTGCAGCTGAAGCTGGTATGAGATCACAAATCGTAGTGCGCACAGTTTTCCACCACCACCGCCGCCGCTGCAGGTGTCCGTAAACACGTCGTGCGAAATAGAAAAAAGAAACCTAGCACAAATGACACACCGCTGCTCAAGCCCGGGTCCGGTGGGTGCAAGCCCAGAATTCTGCCAAGCCATGCCGATGCTTGCGACTTGTTGGCAAACTTGCCTTAGGCAGGCTTGATGTTGGGAAAGCATGGGCGTTGATACGACTTATAAGGCGTTTTAAAACAACGAAAGAGAAACCAGTCGTCGCACAATGCGAACAGCGTAATGACATATCCTGCTTTGCGGGACACATAACAGCCAGCGCCCCAAGTGGTACCTGCTACAATCTAGAGCGTTTTCAATGAAACCAGTGATTTTTTTCTCGAAATATTCATTGTAGAAAGTCAATGTTGAAAAATGCAGAAAACACAGCGCCGCTGGGAACCTAAATGGACGAGAAGGTTGCAGCGATCATTTTGGGATAAGCTTCAATTTTGTTCCCAGAGCAGTTAAAGATTGTACCATGGGAGGCTAGGGAAACAACAAAGGCATCATGGGCGATGCATGTTTTCATGTTCTTACATTACACCCACTTCCTTATAATCTTGTTTGCACCAGTCGAATACATTCGTCATGCATTCACGTCACGTAAAACCAAATTTGGTATATGTGAACCTAGCAAAACGACCGTGAGCGCGTCATCAGCGTGGCATGTAGTCATGTTCTTCCTTGCAACATATGTCTTGATTATCATGTTTGCACCACTCATATACCTTCGTCATCCAATCACGTCACAGAATACCAAATTGGTATATTTAAAGCTAGCGAAATGACCGCGAGCGCACCATGAGCACGGAATGTAGTCATGGCTTACATCACATGGATTTTATAATTTCTACGTTAGGGCCTGTCACTTACGGTCGTCATGCAGTCATGTCCTACCATAGCAGTTTTGGAAAATGTCATGCGGACGAAGCCACAGCAAAAGCCGAAAGACGTTGACATGTAAATCATGAAATTCTTGACATAACGACACTATTTTCATGAGATGACTTGTCAATTATGCTCGTCATCAAGTCATGGTGTGACATATCAATTTTGGTAGAAATACCATTGTCGAAACGGCCAGGTAAGCTAAAGTTTGTAGGCGGATAGATAGATGGATAGATAGATAGATAGATAGATAGATAGATAGATAGATAGATAGATAGATAGATAGATAGATAGATAGATAGATAGATAGATAGATACGCTCAAAGCCAGCGAGGTTTTCGCATTTATGAGAAGTAGGATGTACGCATTCACGTGCAGCTGAGCAAATAGCAAGAGATCCCGAGCCTGAACACTGCTCGCTAGCCGCGTGCTTGAGGCTCAAGGTTCTAAATTACCACAGAGTCTTTCTGTTGCTTCTTCTGTCCAGTCAGGTGTTAGTGTATCTGTGTCATGTAAATCTACCTAGTGCCACACTAGCAATCTTCCGTGACGGCCATGTAAAACATTAAGTTCCCTATTGTAAGACAACTTTGGCGCCAGTTTCTACGAGAGCTGCAACGCATACATGGCACTTCAGCGAGCATAGGAAAGATAGGTCACATATGAATTTGACTAACCTTCATCCTTTCGACTCGGTTTGGTGTCGCATGGCTCGGAGCTGCTTTATTATGAAACAACAAAAAACAAATATTCAGCACTTCTACTTTTCTACCTTCAACCTTTGAGGCTCACCAATTCAAATCGGCCATAAAGTTCAAAACAGTTTGTCTTTTATTTGAAACAAAACCAAAACAGAGCTTTAAGCAAACCCACAAGCTCGCAAGCACGTAGTCTAGGCAAATCTATTTACTACCCATGGTCACTGATGAAGGGCAGCGCCAGAGTCCCCCCTGGTTTTTAATAAACTCTTTGGTAGAAAATAATACATCTTTATAGCCGAATCCAAATCATACACAAAAAAGTGAACTGCAGAAAAACCGACCGATTATATCACACAGTCACTCGTGCCTAAGGCAACTCAAAGAATTTTTTTATCACTTAAACAGGTATTCAGGTCACGCGAAAGGCTGCTGCAGTGTACCTGATGTGGCGCTAGTACATCAAACAATTTTTGGTTCTAAATGCGTGGTGGTTGAGAACTATCGTCGTGTTTCTTTCGGGGGTAATTTGCGCGAGTGGCTGCTTTCGTGGATGCTACAATGGCACGTGGTGGCAACAACATGTAGATACTCTTGTAGCGGTGAAGATTAGCCCACCCTGAGCGCGAAGAAGAAGGCAGGATACGCACGAATGAACATATCTGTGGAAGAAAGTGGGAAAATAAGGACTGGCACAGTGTCGAGCAACGACAAAAATGAGACAAAATTAGCCTTCGGTGATGGACGTGGTATATCACTAATTGCCTAGATCATTGAGCAAGCGGGCGACAGGTTAGTGTTTTCTCGGTATATTCGAAGAACGCCGATGTATACTTGTGGCTGCGACTTGCCCAAGTATTTATCATTTTTTTTCGTACTAACGATATGATCACACATGCGCATATTGAAGCCGTCACTGTTTATTGCTTGATCTCGTGCACAGATACAGAACAAGCTGCGCAGTGGTGCAGACTTATTTACGCTGCAACCATTTCAGGGGCGACGGGTTTCCAAAATTAGCTCTTGTCGCTGTCCTAAGCAGAGATGAGATTTTTATCGTTTCCCAGCAGTCTCTGCCAGCACTAGAAGTCACTATCTTCCTGTAGCTGACAGCTAAATGACCTTTGCTAAGGTAATCGTAAGTTGGGGTATTTCACCACAACAACAACAAAGTATTCCTACTACCTTACGCGCTTTATGTAGTCTTTTTTTTCTGAAATGAGCTTGCGACCAACACTGAAGTTTAAAATTAAAAGAAAAGCACTTCCACGTCAGGCACACTCTCGGCTTCGCAGTCATTTACTGCGACTGGAGCTAGCTTTCGCGTGCACCAGGAATAGCCACCATTCCTTGAATTTCATTTTCTCCTATACACTGTCCTTTACCGCAGCACGCCTTTTGAGGAGAGTTGCAGACCTTGCTTCATGTCACTATATAATTCAGAACCACTTGTTTATTTAAAGCGGCGGCAGGAGGATGATTTCAGATAATGAAATTTTGCAAGAAAGCGGCAAAACAGAACTTTCGTAGTACCTCGGCTCAATAAAAAGCATTGAAAATCAAATAGAATGGTTCATTAAAAAGCTATTCATGATGTTTCTAATACAGAGACAATATTGTGAAACAGATTTTTTTTTGAGTGGAGTTGATGAGATTTCATTGTCATACTAGTACTCTCGCACTTGTCACATATTTCATCGTTCGAAAGTTACGACAGGTGCCATGGAAAAAGAAAACTACCAGCCAGGTATAACCTTTAAGTTTCAAGTCCAGTAAGTAAACTTAACTACCAAAAATATTGTACCAACATAGCACTGCACAAGTAATGCATTAAAACAAACAACAAACACCATATAAATATGAAGTTACGTTTCCCACGTTCACGATAACGATCCCAATTTATTCATTGCAGCTGCTATTCGCACTTGAAATATAATATAGTGGGCGCTGCGCAGTTAGGCAACACTGGCAGTAATGGCGGGAGCAGTGATGTCGCCGTGTAGATTATCGCAGAGAGAAATACTGCGTTTCTTGGATTGCGACGTTAAATCGCGATGTTTTGTTGACGTAGAGCAATTTCTTGACGCTGAGCAGCTATTTTGGTTGGTGCATGCAAGCAAAAATTTCATGACGAAATAAACATTAGTGCTCTGTGCGTCTAGACGTCCGGCGTAAGCTTGGACCCACACGAGATCTTAGTGCGGCTGCGAGGTGATTTTACGGAGCCTGAAATTGCCGATAGGCAGCTGCACTGCAGGCCTCTCTGCAAAGTGAAAGCACGTATAAGGTGTGTTCATCCACTGCAAAAGGTAAGTGCAGCTGCGCTTTCACATGCGCAGTCATCCATCGAAATTGAGCATGCCTAATGTCAATTGGAGCGCAGGGGATGTGCGTTAGCTTCCTCTTGCACTCGAAATCTAAAAAAATAAAATTCTTTCCTTGGCATCCTTTTCTATGAAACCGTTTCAATCAAGAAAAATGTTTATTAGCATGAGCAAAGGCATAGGGTGAGTTACTTTAGCTTTTGTGTTACATTGAGCCAAGCCCTGCACCCAGGAATTTTTTACGCGAGGGGGGGGGGAGGTGGCACACGCTCTCACCCTAAACACCAACTTTTATTAGTAATCTTCAGTAAAGTAGACGTAAACATTGTATTTCAACCCGGGTGCCCCCCTCCTTCTGGTTATGGGCCTGCACTGAGCAGCATTATTTCACTCAAACATTTCTTCGTAAATACGTTACCAGCTTCTTATTTGAAAAGTGTTAACAAGTATCGCTCCTTTCACCGGCATCATTACAGTTATATGTCACGATCACTTGCAAACATATGTGCTTTTCGCTAGTTTTGCATACCAGTGTTACACGGATGCGACCGCAGGATGCAGTACTTTCTAAAGACACCGCAAACATAACGCCCCCCATTGTCGAGAATGGGGCCCTTATGTTCGCAGTGTCTCGAAGGGCGACGGCGGGCAACTGTGCACTACAAAACACAAGCTACGCCATTGAGCACGTACACATTAAGCCTACCATAGTTCCCATATTTTAAGCTTTGTCATCTATAGGAATACTAGGTGTCATTTGAATGGAGCAACGGATATACAGCGCAGCGACACACGCCTACTAGCCTGGAAGAAAGAAATCGTCTTTCGTGAAGTGCCATGAACAAACAGCCATCATCGGAGTCACTTCTTTGCCGATGCGGACGTTTGATATTTATGCCGTTCTTCCCTGTTCACTCAGAATAAAAGGAAACTTGTAAAAGCACTCTGTTTCATCTTTCCACATTGCCGCTGTATGATGTGGCACGCTGTGAAACTGCTTGGAAGTTCTTTTTTTCTTGGCTGAGGATGAGGCCAACAGGCGCCTATGCGTCCGCAAGTGTGATAGTGTGTTTCCTCTGGTGCAGAAGCCTCAACAGGCTGTTTCACCCGCTCACCGCTAGGCGGCCTACCACCTAGAACTGTTCGCGAACAGACGTTCTCATTAAAAGGGCAGAGCGGCGCCCTGTCCCATCTACTCTTAGTCACACTAAAGTCAGAGTGTGCAGTCTGTCTAATACATTGACATAATACAGAGTAGTGGCAGCAAAAAATCCTCACCCCCCTCCACTTCTGAAAAAGAAGTCGTGTTCACAGTTCTGGCTGTAGTGCACTTGTTGCTATTCTGATTGATGTATCATATGTGGGGTTTAACGTCCCAAAACCACCATCTGATTATGAGAGACGCCCTAGTGGTGGGCTCCGGAAATTTGGCTATCTGGGGTTCATTAACGTGCACACAAATCTGAGCACACGAGCCTACAACATTTCCGCCTCCATCGGAAATGCAGCTGTGGCAGCTGGGATTCGATCCCGCGACCTGCGGGTCAGCAGCCGAGTACCTTAGCCACTAGACAACCGCGGCGGGGCTTGCTATTCTAAAGTGCAAAACGTTGATTAGTTTGCTTTAACGTAACACAGTGTAACGAGGGCCTGCTTCCCGAGACGGTGCTATGACGCATGCACTTGACAGGGAGAACAGTACTCGAACGTTTCGGCCATTGCCAGTAAGGATGACGTAAAGCACCTACTAGCGCTCTAGGGGACTCTCGAAGGAAGACAGATTTCGCACACATATCCTCGCAGATGCGGCCAACGTGCAGTTTCCGACACACTCGCGTTTACCGAATCGCACGTTCGTTAAAGGTCCTTCACACCACACCCGCCTCAGCTGCAATTCCTCCTTTGAAAAACGCAGAATAGCCCCGCCGCGGTGGTCTAGTGGCTAAGGTACTCGGCTGCTAACCCGCAGGGCGCGGGTTCGAATCCCGACTTCGGCGGCTGCATTTCCGACGGAGGCGGAAATGTTGTAGGCCCGTGTGCTCAGATTTGGGTGCACGTTAAAGAACCCCAGGTGGTCTAAATTTCCGGAGCCCTCCACTACGGCGTCTCTCATAATCATATAGTGGTTTTGGGACGTTAAACCTCACATATCAAAAACGCAGAATAGAAAAAGTTCGACGTTCCGAAGGTTAGCAAACCTAAAGTTTCGGGGATTTGAAGCCGTGCTTAGAGTTATTGGGGTAAGTACGTACAAACTGTACAAAAGCGGTTACTCCAAACAGCTGTCAGAGCTCACTCGACGTCATGTGGCAATTCATTCATGCTTGCCTGGCATGTAGCAGACAGCAATGCCGGAGCCATCTTCGAATCTTGCAAGCTGGAAATGACATGAAAAACATGGGTGCATGGAACCTAAAAACTGTTATGAAAGGGAAAAAAAGTCACCCGTTATCTACGGAATGAATGGTGCAAAGTGGGCGAAGCTCGAGAGGGGAAGATCATTATTAAGCCGTAACTCTCCCGTGAAAGATATCCCATTACATTATTAGAAAGACGTAAGGCTCTGCGTATATTATACAAATAAATTTTTATTCTGCAATTGTTATTCTTTACAAAGGTGCTTTATAGTCGGTGAGGTGGTGGATCGGTGATGGGATGTAGTGGGATGTTTGCAAGGAAAAGTAGTGGGCAGTCTGCAAGGGTGATTAGGTAAGAGGAAACATAGACCCACGGTTTAAGGAGGTTCAACCATAAAACAAACAGCTAGTATGTCAAAAAACAAACACGTGGGAACACTTGCTAAGACTTCATCTTTTAGCACACTGGTGGCCCATGTGCCCTCTTCGATGTCTTAGATCTCTGTTCAAATTTCAAATGTGCCGGCGGTTCAACGCGAGTGGCGCTTGCGATCAAGATCGCGTGGATGTGGCACCATATGACCTCATCATTTTGTCAAAAAATGGCAGCATTTAGGTTTCGCATTAACTTCAAAGTCTCTTAATGAAGCCACCAAACATCATCATCATTTCGTCAAACCACCAAGTGGACCCAAGGCTTGACCCCGGATCCACTGGGTGCCAGCCCAATATTCTACCACCGAGCTACGCCGGTGCTTGGGACTTTTTGACGAATTCCCCTGGCAGGCTTGATGTCGGAAAAGGAATAGCTTTATTTTGAGTAATAAAGCATTTTAGAACAGCAAACGAACAACATGGCATCACATGTGCACAATGCGAATACTGCAACGATTGATAGTCCTATGCTCCAACCCACTACAAAAGCTTGTTCTTGATCACGTATTAAATGTGGCGCATACCCACTTCAACCATATTTCCTCATTATCGTCAGTCACTGCAGGAATAATTGGCACAAAATTTCTCACAATACTTTAGTGAATATCACGCTTCTCAGAAGAATGACGAACGATAGCATAGTGAATACTGGCCTACAACCCTAAAATATTTATTATTCCCGTAGTGGGTACCCAGCAATTGTGCCTGCAGAAGTTACGCAATGAATGTTTAGAAAAGAAATTTGGAAATGCCGCTCTTCCAGCTTTCGCTGTGGCTGTGCTGCGCCTTCCGCGCAGGCCTGACGTTTTTGAAGCTTTGGTATATCAAGTTGCGCTGCAGAACCATGCGGAGAGATTTGAAATCATAAGTACAATTCTAGTTGCTCTCTATCCCTTGAGGCGTATAGAAATGTCGTAGATCACCACCACATTTAACACCATGTGGCGTCAACGATTTTTCTGAATTACAACATTAGAGCTTCTGCGCGTATTACAACACATCATTTTGCTCAGTAAGGTTATCGTGAAGAAACAAAGAACGGCACCAAGTGTCAGCCTGAACACTACCGGTGCTGAGGATCTTCCGAAGTTCCGAGTGTTGCATAACTGCCATTCAATATTTTAGCGACGCTTTTTTTCATCGCATGTGTAGCGTAAAAAACGAGGCGAGTTGGTTTAGCTTCATGATCTAAAATGCAGCGTGTAAAGCCGACGCACAAAACTACGAGTACACGGGACAAGCGCTGATATTGTGTGCTCAATTAAGGGCCCCCTTAATATGGTACTGAGATAACTAGGTAAAATCTAATGAGCAAAACGTGGTCTTCTATAAGCCTCAAACCGTAAACTAGGTTTTCGGATAGAGAGACACCGAGACACTTGCAAGCGGCAAACTTACATGAACAACGCAAACATTCCGTGCACTACCAATAGAAGGGAACGTAATTGTGTGTCACAAGAGATCCTGGCTGGTAAAATAGAACTTATGTTGGCTTGCTGCAGCAGATTTATTTATAATGACTTAAGTACAATCGATATAACCACTGTCGGTAGAAGCAAAAAAAAAACAATTTCTGATGCGTAGTTGACATGCACTGGCTTTTTAGAGGAATGAGCGACGCCGAAGCGGTGCATAATTTCGCGCAATATTGGGTACTCGACGCGATTGTGCTCATCTTTTACATACCCGGAGCATCCGAGAAGCCAAAAAATGGATCGTTGGATGAATGAATTCAGTATATTCAAAGCGGCGCAACAATTCGAACGAAGCACGAGAATCAACGAGCTCTTTCACATTGAAAACAGATGGATGTTCAAGAAATATACTGTAGGAAAGTTAGCAACTGGACTAGTTGTGAAAGCTCCATTACGGTTAAAATATAATGACCCGTAAAGATGAAGAAGGAAACTGTAGGAGCACTTTCACATTAAAAACAGCTCGGTGTACGAGGACTCTCACTTTGCTTTACGATGAAACAGCGATGAACCTTTCGAACTAGCCAAGTTGTATTGTCAACTCAGCAAGTGTTCAAAATGGGACGTTGGAAGCAAAATGGGATATTGGAAGCATCCCATTTTAATTGTGGTGATGACTACTGTCACCTTGCTCTTTCACCTCTCTCTATCAGCGAAGATTTGTTGTTTCTTCTGACTAGTTAATGGTTCCTGGTCAGTAGTTTGTGCTTCCGACCTTTTTTCTGTCCTTTAAATTTCCTCTGTTGCTGTAGAGATCAGCGTTCAGAGCTTCTTGATTACACTCAGAATATGACTCACAGTAAGACCGCCGCTCTAGCGGATGGTGCTCACATTAGACTCCTAAGAGTATCTTTTGCTTAAGAGTGACATTACTGTAGCATAATACGGCATAGGGGGGTGAATTTAATGTGACGTATGAGTGCTTTGGGAGATGTAGACAAATAGCTCGATATTACCTTGAGGACTTATCTGGTCCAAATATTATCCATAATTTGTAGCATAGTTAACAGGTTCAGCCAGCCAAAGCGTGGTGCTGAAAACACGTTAGCGCTAGTTAATCGGCAACGCTTCATGAGATGGTGTCGCTAAAGTGCTTCGCACCTGGACACTTAACGGACACAAAAAAAACCAGAATGGACAGAGAGAGAGAGAGAGCCAGCTGGGAACAGCCAACTGGAGGGACGCAATACCTGCTAAATATTTCAAGAGAAAGGAAGAAACAGAGGAAACGAAGGCGGGAGATTAAGAAAAAAAAGAGAGGGATGTAAAGAAAAAATGACAAAGACTTAGACAAGAAAAGAAAATAAAATAACACCCGACTCTAAATGGGCGACCAGGTCCGCAGAGGTCACTTGCGTCAATCACTGCGAAATAAACATCACACCTTATGTACAATGACGCTCTTGAAGCATTTCGTGAATGCGTGGTCTCTGTAGACTGGAAAGATCCACGCGACATCACCGTGCATTCGACACTGCTGTGAACGGCTACGTCACCCGCAAGTCGAAGCTCATAATTTCCTAAACTGGTTTCTTGGAGAGCTATAACATACGACGGATTCTTAATGGCAAGGAGCCTAGAAATGAGGCCAGTATAGCACGGTCGTAGAGACCTGGCATTCCATTGCAGCACATAGGGATGGGGCTTGGGGCGGATGTTCATTTTGCTTCTAGTGAAGACTGTAGACAAATCGAACGGCAGCCTCTAAAAGCTGTTGTGCGGCTAATGCTGCTGGCGTTTGGCGGCCGGCTATGACGGATGTGATGAGGTTAACAAGCATCTTAAGCATGGTGACATGTCGGGCATCATCCTTGGAGTCATTTCTGGCGCCCTGTTTACAGTATTTTAGGGGCAAAGCTCCTTATGGCGTGGCTCTGGCGTCCCTCGTATGTAACCACCAGTGGCACATACCCGAAATAGGTATAACACTTGACCTCCAAGGTGGTGCCAGTGAGAGATTTCTTCTGTGCGTTGTTTAACAATAAAAAATAGTGCTCAATGTACATGCCAATGGCTGCTAATGGGGAATGAGAGACATGAGCATTCGGCTTTTAGTCAACGCGCACGCTGCGATCCCCATTAGCAGCCATTGGCATGTACATTGAGCACTATCGGACAAGAAAGGGATACTACATTATACTCGCTGGGTGTAACCTCCTTTGCTTTAGAAAGGTTTAGCGAGCGTTGAGCCGCAGTGCCATTGAATACAATGAACTTGTATATACCATGAATGAACTAAAGATGGTTAAAAATGAGAAGTAGATACGAAGCGCAAGCCGTAAGAAAGTAAAAGCCGAATTCTCCTGTCTCTCATTTCTCATTAGCAGCCATTGGCATGTAAATTGAGCCCTATCTGACAGGAAAAGGTTGCTACGTTATACTCGCTGGGCGTAACCTCCTTGGTTTTCGAAAGGTTTAGCGAGCGTTTGGTCACAGTGCCATGAATACAGTGAACTAGAATATACCATGAACTCGAGGTGTTTAAAGGTGGGAAGTGGACCCAAAGCGCAGGCCGTAAGAAAGTGTGCGTGTGCCACCTCTCGTTTAGTCCTTGGAATGTCCGCTGGATCGGCGGTGCTTCTATATGGGGAATATATGATAAAAAGATGCGAGATGGTGGGACTTGGAGTGTTGAATAGATGAACGAACGGACACACAAACAGATGCATGGATGGATGCATAAACGGATGCAGGGGCGGATGCACAAAAGAACGCAGAGACGGGCGCACAAACAGACCCATGGACGGTCACACAGACGGACGCATGGACGGACGAATGCTTCGCCCCACTCTCCATCATTCACTCTGTGGATATGCTGCCATTTATTTCTATAGACATTGTTTTGGCGGAAGCTTGTTTCGACGTTTTCGGAGGCTCGACCATTGAGGAGGTTGTGTCTGACGGCTTTGATGAAGGCATGGGCCACAATGTTGCCGAAATACTGAAATCGCGCCTTCCTCTCTCGCTTCGAGTCACTCTGACTGCACTATTCTGCGGGCGTGCAGATGCATGTTCAGTTGTGCCATTTCCACCAAACCGATGGATAGTATGGCTAAGTGCCTTTTCTCGCGATTTCTTCTATTTTTATTTAGCTTGGGACATTGTTTGTCCGTTTTCAAGTGTTCGCCATTACAGTTAGGGCAGTGAGATGTCGAACTTTCCCAAAGTTTATGTTTTGATTTGCACCACATTTAGCACAAACCACAACACTTGTCGTGAAACCCTGTACTTGTCTAAGCTTGAGACATTTGCGGTACTGTAGAGGCTTTGGTATGAAAGGTCAGACCGGCTACCGCACTTGTTCGGCCTTTATGTGAGTAGGTTGCTTTTCATACCCGAAAAGAATCTTCGCAAACTTTAAAGAGCCAAACCTCCAAGACTTGAGGACTCTGCACGGTGGCGTGAAAACGATCATACTTTTTAAAACGTCATCTTAAAGTTCTGCATGTACATCTGCTATAAAATCAGACTTTACATTTGCGCCCTGTGAAACAAAAGCCCGCACGTTTACATTGCATAGCTGAGATAGACCTAACAGGTTTTGCACAATCTTATCATCTGTTCTGTCTACGGCAATGATACATTCCTGTAGTTCACTCGAACATCCGGAATCAAACCAGAGACAATTCTGAAGAAAATGTCATGAAGCTTCTGTTTGGAGATAGCGTTCAGGCTTACCGAGATGTCGATGGGTGCATAATCAATGATCGTAGGTGCAATGCTGCTGTATATTAGGGTCTTTTCACATGAAGATGATGTCACCGACCTCCGTCTTGACCGTCGATGCTTAGTGGGTAGAAAAACATCCGAGTCATCCGACTTTGCATCATACTCACATTCGGCAGCTTCTGATGCCACTGAAAAGCTGAGCTACTTCCTTGCAGTCTACTTCTGCCACTATACAGGTCCACCACCATCTCCTCCATAGCGAACCTTGCAGGGAGAGTCGCCGCAATAGAGCAGATATCTTGAGGACCAGTACAAGCAGTGCTGGGTGCTAAAGGTGCACGATGACACAAACAAAACAGAAAAAACTTTACCTGCCAAGGAAACTGGCAACCAAACAATAAAACGTCGTCTTCACATAGCTGACGTTCAGACTAATATAAACGCGTTATGGCTAGCAGAAAATGCCAGAAGCTATTCACTCAAAGGCATTTCTCCCTCTCGGCCTCAGCTCGTGGCATTAGTTCACGAAGCAGCCACCACACTACGTCACCACAGTGGACGTTCCCGCCCTTTCGTATGTTCACACATTGACTACGGAAGGAGAACTGGGAAGCAAGCCCAGTTTTTGTGATGGCCACAAAAATTTTAGCCCATTTTCAGCTGATATTATCCTGCTTGTATTACAAATTCATTTGTGGTCAATATTTACACTAACATTCACATTCGTCATCACATTCATCATCATGGCGCCAGCCCATAATGCCATACAAGCGAGTTCAATCAGTGTGTGCGACATCGATGCTTTGTGCAGCGATTCAGCAGCAATTATTTCAAGTCCTTCTGGACTTTCATTCGGTTGTTTTTCTGGCGAATTGCACACCTTCATCGACCCTCTAGCTGCGCAGTGCAAGAACATTGCCAGATTCATGTTGATCTTGTAGTGTCATCCAAGGCTCTTGTATGTCAGTATTAAGGACTCCTTTTTTTTCCCACGAACACACCTTATTAAAGTGAAGATCTATACCTTGGGTCAACATCCCTGTGTGTGTTTCTTTCTTTGTTTGTTTCCTCTTTTGAGAATAATATTCCAGAACAATAAATCTACCGAAACCACTATCCCGACATCATACTTCAGTCTTTGTACTCTTAGCACATTGAGCGAAATTCATTATTGCGAGAGCCGCGTACCCATTCCCCGTAGACACTGGCTTGAAAACGCTTCGCCAGTGCCCGCACACATAAGGCAACATTTATTTTTATTTGCGAACACTTTAATACTTTTTAATTTGTCTTCACAGTGCAGTGAAACCTAGCGCATGTGCAGCCACGAAGAATGTACAGGCACAGCCATCGGCCAAGGTTGCTAGTAAACGTTCTGGCGACACAGCTACGAAACAAATACAATTATGTCATGCCGGATACATGAGTGCAATATCGCTCTTGGAAAGCCTCCAGAAAATCTGTAAAATATTAGTCTTAAGATAAGTGAACGGTGAACGATGCACTTAGCAAATACCTATATTATAATATGACTGTAAGAAGCAAAGAAGCATTAAAACCGCTCCAAACAAAAGCAAATACAGAAAAAAGGATCATAATGCTAAATACAATCAATGTGCATTTAAAGAATAGCAAACAGGAGACAAATACCTTTGCGTCAGATGACCGATCTCAAATTGAAGCCAAGCAGCAGAAACAACAAATTACAGAAAAAACATAGCTGATTCTTCCATCATCGGAATCAGGACAACATGAAGGTGAAACTTGTCTGCACACAGGTAGTGCAGGGTTAATTGTTCATTAATATACCGGATTTAAGAAAATTTCTATTGGTGTTTGACAACTCTGCCTTGTGTTGCAGTACATCTTCATTCCGACGACTAACCCTCATCATCATCATTTATTGGTTGGGGTAACTGAAATTCTTAGCGCATACTGCCTCTCGCTAACCCTTGCAAAGATTACATCAACAACCACATAAAAATCCCCAACTTCGCAGCAAGGACGAAGCAATAAATGTGATAAATACAAATTTAAATGTCAAGTGAAGAGTGAATTGCAGCACAAAACTCGCAGCGCGCCGCTCAAGCACAAAGCACGCACAGGATAAATGCAAACTACCAACTGTCACTGCTGGATATTTAAAGCGCTCTGCTCAGACAAACAGATGGAAGCATAAAGCAGACATACAAGTTTACACAATTGTATACCCGTTAAAAGCGAAAGCTATTATGCGCAACAGTTTTTACGTATGTATAAACAGCGCACTGCTTTCGCAAACGCGGCCATTGTATTCAGAGAAGTCACCTCCGTGCGCTGCATATCTCTCACCCAAATTTTGCTGTGAAAGAACAAGATGTGCAAACCACCTCCATCGCGAAATAAAATTGCGTCAACATGTGACCTCAGCCTATTCGCTCCTCTTATGATGGTAGAAGTAGACGGTGCACAAGCATTGCCACAATCAATACAGTGACTTCTGAAGTAGATCCGTCGCGCCCCTCGCGTCGTCTCGCTAGCCATAACACGAATATGCTGAGGCGCCATGGAGCTCAAGAGTTTCACCAATGGTAAATGTAATATATAAATGGCTTGTTTTCAGTATTCTAAAGAGCGTTCTATTAGTGGCCGAGTTGCTTAGCGAAGCACGCTGCGTAGCGAGGGGTTGAAAGTTCAATAACCAGCGACAGAACTATTTTTTAGGGGCAAAGCTCCTCAAGCTGTGGGTTGTACGTCTCCTCTAAGTGGTAGCCACCTCTCATTTTAGTGCTCGAAATGTCCGCTGGACCGTGGTACTTGTATGTGATGAGTATGTAGGGAAAAGATGCAAGATGGTGGTACTTGGAGTGTCCACTAGATGGATGGACGGATGGACAGATGGACGGACCGAAAATACGCAAATGGGCAGGCAGGCAGGCAGGCAGACTGGCAGGCAGACAGGCAGGCAGGCAGGCAGGCAGGCAGGCAGGCAGGCAGGCAGGCGAATGGACGCAGCCAGCGATTCACAGTTTACCAATAAAGCCCTGCGAGCTACGCCCCATTCATCACTATTCACTCCACTTATATGCTGTGATTGTTTGCGTCTTCTGTTACTATATATTTCACAACGTCATATTCGAGACTGAAATACAACAATGAAGTTTTGGTCGACCTCGGCATAAAACGCTCTAGTACGTACTAAACAAAAAAACTGATTCTACGTGACCGAATCTCATAACTCCAGAAAACTGCAATTGAGGGGTCCTCGAGATTTACGTACATCCTTAACTTCATCGTAATATAATTAACCACTTCTATATAGTGTGATAAGCAGTTTCATTTCTTTTTTCATTTTAATCTTTCCGCCAGTGCCGCCGCCCGCCGTTAGCTGTGCCTGACAGCCCATACAGTTGTCCCCATCTAACAAAAATGCAAGGAGGGTAAGCAAGTTTTAACGTAATTATTAAATTTTTCACACTCAGAACCTTTGACATTTTCTGAATTTCGCTTGAAGGTAAAAAACGGTGGCCCTAATGTCATAACGCCAAAACAATTGCCTGTGTTTTCCCAAAATGGATTACAAAAAAATCTCCCGTTGCATCTGCAGAACAGATCTTCACGAAGTGCTAATTGCTTGTTTGCTTCATCTTTTGTCGTGGCTCTCAACCACTAAGAGGGATCTACGACAACGGGACAAATGATCAAGCAAGAAAGCAGTTAGCACTTTGTGAGGATCTGTTCTGCTCATGTAAAAGGAGATTTTTTGTAATTCTTTTTTGGGAAAACACAGGCAATGTTCCACCTACGTAGCGGAACATCTTCATTCTTGGTTGTGGAAGAAATGCATTGGTTATCGTGATGCTCGGTGTCCTCAGTTTTCCTTTTTCCTTTTACTGTCTAAAGAAATTAACATCAGTGCACGCACCTTACTATGACTAAAAAATGAGCAGAGTACGATAACACTCATGACTGATGAGATAACGAGACTTGTGACAGATAATGGACGTGAAAATAGCCATTTGGCCGTGGCTCAGGTCCATTGACTACTTTTATAAATGTCACAAAGAAGCAACTCAGTGCATTGAAAATCATAATAGCTAATAACAGAGCGCCCTTAGATTATATTGTTACGTAAAAATGACACGAGGAGTGGCTTTTTAGAAGCTACATTCACATTGATGCGTATTGCATCTGCTAATACGGAAGAGCCAACAAGCCCACTTTTTCGTAGTCGTCCTTTGAACGCTGATTTTCAGCTGCATAGCATTACCCCCCGGCGGTAAAAGCGCCGTCTTGTTGCACATTAAGCATGGTGTTCAGAAGACAGGCGGTAGGGTTTTAGGCTTCTGACGTGCACTACATTACTGGGCGTGGTTGCGGTCACATGCAGGAATGATCTCATGGGTGACGCCGGTTACCTGGTGGAACATACAAGAAGGGCCCATGTACCAAGATAACAATTTCTCTGATAAGCCACCTCCAAAAACTGGGCACCACAGGAGAACTAGATAACCATGTGAAAAGCGAATGTCGACATGCCGGTTGTCATAGACGGCATTCTGGGTAGCTTGTGAAGTTGAAAGTCTAGAGCGGACCATCGGACGCGCGTTGTAGGCACAAGCAAAAGCGACGCGTGCATATTCGGTTGATGGTGTTATAGTGGTCGAAAGTAGCGTGTCCAGTGGTAAAGTTGGATAACAGCCATACAGGAACTAAAAGAGTGAATAACCAGTGTTGTCATGGCGCGAAGAATTGTACGCGAAAGTAACATGAGGTTGCGCCAGGTCCCAGTTATGGTGGTCTAAGGACACACACTTCGCGACCATGTCTATAAGGGTGCAACTTAGGCACTCAGTAAGGCCATTTGCTTGGAGATAATAGGAAATGATCAACTTGTGTTGCATCGAGGAAAAGCGAGAAGATCGTTGATTACTCGTTACAAAAATGCACGGTCACAATCCGTGAGCAATTCGCGAGAAGCGCCAGTAGAATGACATCGTGAAGGAAAAGGTCCGCAACGTCCGTAAAGGTGCTGCTGGGGAGCGCTCGAGTGATGGCATACCTAGACGCACAATTTATCGCAACGCCGACGAAATTGTTGCCCGAGTTTTACTCCGGAAAAAGACCGAGATCACCTATACCAATAAGGAAAAAATGCTCGGTTCAATGGAGATTCGTTGAAGAAGTCCAGCCTGGGGGCGCACAAGGTCGCTTCCTACGTGGGCATTTATCGCAAGAGGACACATAATGGTGGATGGACCTGCTGAGACCACGCCAAAAAGCGGTGACGAACATGGTCGTACGTCCGAGATACACCAAGATGGCCAGCAGTTAATTCGTCATAGATTACCTCCAGCACAATTGAACGCAGATGTTCTGAGACAAAAATAAGAAGCTGAGAACCATCTGGATAAGGCAACGACGGTACAGCGTGCCGCGCAGGAGGACCTACATGAGAAGCCACGCGTCATTCGGAGCAGATATAAGACAGTCAATGCGTGGTTGCAGGAAAGCATCGCGAAATCGTTCATCACCAAAGAAGCTGAGACAATGACATGACGCCTGGGCTAGGCTCCATGGCCGATAAGTCACGCTGATAATCATGGTAGCGGGATAAACAACCGGCGTCCTGATGGAGACGTCCAGAGTTGTAAGCAACCAAGTAGGAGTATTCCTGTAGGCGTCACGCCCAGCGGCCAAGTCGTCCAGCGGGGTCCTACATATTAAAAAGCCAACATAGCGCGTGATAATCTGTGATGACACGGACAGGGCGGCCATACAATCAAAGACGGAATTTGAAACCACCCAGACAAGTCCAAGACATTTGTGTTTTGTTGTAGAGTAATTGCGTTCAGACTTCGAAAGTAGATGACTTGCACACGCAAATAAACGGTCGGTGCCACGCTGAATTTACACCAAAACTGCAGCAATTCCGCAACGCGTTTAGATCGCGTGCTTTCGCTGGGTCTGGTCGAACGCCGGCATCGTCAAGAACGTGACTCAACACGGTAATTTGACGAAGAACGAAATGACACTTGAGAATGACACTTGGGGATGCATGGACGGACTCACGATGGACGTACGCACTGACGGTTACATGAATCGACGGATACACAGACGAATGCATGGACGGACGGAAGCACAGACTGACTGACGAAGGCTTCGCCCCTGCAATCATTATTCACTCCGCAGATATGCTGTGATCTTTTTATTGTGTAGCATTTCTTAGCGAACTTCGGCCACATTGAGCGTATCAATCTGTGTATCTATCTAGCCACCTACAGCTTTTTGATCTCCTGGCCATTTGAATATTGGTATCGATACAAAACTTGGCATAACATAACATGACTCTATAACGGGTATATTTTAATAGTCATAACCTAAAAATCATGACATGTGTGTCATGACTGTCGTGATTTACATTTGATGGTCTTGCTGCTCTTGCGGTGGTCTCGTTCAGATGACATGTTGTAAAACTGGTATAGATTGACATGACTGCACAGCGAACACAAGCGATGGACCCTAACATGAAAATTATGACATGCGTGTCACGTACAGACATGACTGCATGCCAAGCTCATGATGCCCTCACGGCCATTTCGCTCTCATCACAAATACGAAATTTATTAGAATGTAACGTGAATGGATGACGAAGGTATGTGGCTGGTGCAAACATGATAATTCTGATATGCGTGTCATGTAACAATATGACTGCAAGCCACGCTTATGATGCACTGGCGGCTGTTCCACTAGTTTCACCTATACAAAATTCGGTATTACGGAACGTGAATGCATGAGGAACGTATGTGATTGGTGCAAACATGGTAAACATGAGATGCGTGTGACGTAACAACATGACTACATGCTACGCTCATGATGAGCTCGCGGCCGTTTCGCTAGCTTCACATGTACCAAATTCGGTATTACGTGACGCGAACGGACGACATAAGTCAATGCTACATCTAAATATGATGATATTGACATGCATGTCATGTGACAACATAACTACAGGCCACACTCAAGATGCGCTCGCGGCCGTTTCATTAGCTTTACATATTCCACATTTGGTATTGCGTGATGTCGATAGATCACGAAGGTATGCGACTGGTGTAAACATAATAATCATGAGATGTGAGTCATGTGACAACATCCCTACAAGCCTCAGTCAAGGCGCCAATACACTTTGACGTCACACGGCATGCGTGCAGGCAGGCGTTCGTTTCGTCGCGTCGTGCAAGCCAGCGTTGCCACGTCAGGCGCCGGTCTTTCCGTATACTCGCAAGTGCGCACCACGTTGCGCTGCTTTGACACATGCACGTTTGAGTGCGTCCAGGGTCTCTCCGTTACGAAGAGAGGCAGACGCAGTGCTGTCTGGGTAACGCATGGGCACAAAATGCAGCATGTCGCATTTCGCTCTGGTTGTCTTCGGGCCTCGCTGACAGACGCTGGTCGCGCTGGTCGCACCTGGCGTGAAACTATAGTGTTCTCGCGTCTTGCTCAGCGTGCGCGCACGTCAACGTCACGTTGGAGTATACGGGGCCCTTCATAATGCACTCGTGGCTGTTTTTCTAGCTCCACATATCCCAATATTTGGTGTTGCGTTACGTCAATGGATGACGAAGCTATGCCATTGGTGCAAACATGATAATCGTCATACGCGTGTCATGCAAGAACATGACCACATACTACATTCATAGCATGCTCGCGGCTGCACATATACTAAATTTGGCATCACGGCACGCGGGTAGATGATAAAGGTAAACGAGTAATCCAAACATGATAATCATGACACGAAAGTCGTGTGCGGCTTAATTTACCTCCGCCTCGTAATGTTTTGGTGATTTAAACTGACATATCACCCTTCCTCATTTGTGCTTCACATATCATCAATTGCCACTGTCCGTGGGATCTGCCAATTTTTTTCGTAAGCATTTTGGCCACTTCTCTTTGCATCACTTCTCGCTCAAACATTGACGCGTGGTGTGGCCGACGGTGAATGGGTTCAGAGTCACCAGTGTTGATTCGGTGATTGAAAATTATACCTGGCCGAAGGGACAATCATAGACGTCAAAATAATCACTGTACGAAGTCAAAACCTGGCAGAAGGAGTCATTCTGGTTAGATGAAAGGTCTGATGCAATCATGTTCTGAAAAAAAAAGCATCGTCCTAGCTGCGTGACCGTGAGACTGGGCTGTTATGAAGATTGGATACAGCGATACCGCTGACATTGTCACCTATTATGGCAGTTAGTTTGGCTAGAGACGTCTGGTAGGGCAACGCTTGAGGAGTGAAGCCAAAATTTAGGAGCGGAAGGAACACACATTTATCTACTATGGTCGCGATAGTATGAGGCACAGTAGGACTGCACGTCAGCCGAATGTCAGTGATCGGCGTAACGATGTAATTACCGTCAGGAACGAGAGGGGCCGATGACAAAGACACGTACGTGTCGGCTTCATGTGGCAGGCGAATGAAAGTGGTTGGGATCAAGCAGCTAGTAGGTTTTGTGCATTAGTTGGCGAAGAGTAGAATTGAGTGATACGTAAGGTTTAATCACCATAACCACCACATGATTATGAGATACATCGTAATGAAGGGCTTTGAAAATTTCTACCACCTGGTGTACTTTAACGTGCCCCCAAATCTAAGCAAACGAGTCAACAACATTTCCCCCCATCGGAAATGCAGCTGCGGCCGCCAGGATTCGACCCCGCGACCTGCGGGTCAGTAGCCAATTACTTTAGCCACTAGACCACCACAGCGGGGCGGCGAAGAGTGAGAGGTCGAGGCGAAGTGTACCAGAAGAACAATAAATTGAGGCCGACTGTGCCGAAAGGAGATCAAAGCCAAGTATGAGGTCCTGAGGGCAAGCAGCTAGCGCGGCACAAAGGACCACGGTGTAACGACGGGCAATGCTGACTCGAGCAGGGCACTTTCAGATTACTTGTACAGTGCTGACACCGGCAACACATATCGCCTGCGTCTTAGATGGTGTCACATTCTTTTGCAAGCGGCGGCATACAGAAGCGCTGAGGATAGACATGTGCTCACCTGTGTCATGAACCAACAATAATTAACGTTACTCCAACGGCGTCAATGATATGAGGAAAAGAACGAGCTGTCGTTCCCATGGCGAAGCTCACCGTCGACCTCTTCTTTATTAAAACATACCCAAAACTAAGTGCACTCGTCCTGCCCGAGCAGGGACACTGGCCTCGTAAGTTCCGTACCTTCTGCAAGATATTCTTGGCAGGAGGTAGGGAAGTTACGAGGCCACTAGAACTTTTGTGCTCGTTGGAGTTGGGTGATTGAACTCTGTCGGGCATGGAGGATGTTGGAAAATGTTTGAACCTCCCGCCGTATTGCACGCGCATAGAAAGACTGAGAACGACGAAGATGAAGATAACGTTCAAGGAAGTAGAATACGCTCTTTGGCAGGGATGCTCGGATTTGCGTCTCTTTCATTTGGCGCCTTTAAACGCCTAGGTGTGGTTTTCCCATGGCTGCACCATATGTATTGTTTATAAAATTGGATAGCCAGTACTGTGACAACCATACACGTTTCACGAGTATTATGGTCCATTTCAAAAGTAGTTCCGGGACCTGGCATATCTGTGTGGTAGAATACTTGATTGCCATGCAGAATGTTTGGGTTTGATTCCTGCTGGCACTCTGATACTCAATCATTGCATTCGTCGGAACAAAGCCGTTGTCAGATTTTTCCTAACGCTCACGTGTTAGAACTACCAAAGTTTGTACTCGGTGTTCGTAAATCTATATAAACGGTCAATCACCTGTGAAACATTCTCGCATACCTGTGGCACCTACCCGACCGCGGTTGTGTGCCAATGTCTGGTGGAGATTGTTTGGCGATGTACGCGTCGAGACTGTGACATTATTCATGCCATAACGAGCAAGCTGCATTTGTCAAATCATCTTACTCTCCCCTAGTAATTACCCCTAGTTATGATTTACCCCAAGTTAAGGAATGATCACGTAAGCACTCAAACGTAGGCAGATAGATAGATAGATGGATGGATAGATAGATAGATAAATAGATAGATAGATAGATAGATAGATAGATAGATAGATAGATAATCTGCAGCTAGCAAAGAAATGCATCAAATTTGAAAATTGGCTTTCTCGACTCTTGAGCAAAGCACTATTCCGCGCCACCAGATCTGTTATCTTCAGATAGAAAGCTATATGCATCATTTATGCAGAAAAAGGCCCAAGGTGCAATAAACATGCGGAAAAGCTACCATACATACACTCTTTAAAAGTTGCAGCAAGGTAAATGTAATGCGCTAAGAGAGGCAAGTTAACCTCAAAATAAATAAATGTTTTTCTATGCTGCACTGGGCAATGTATTTGAAGAACTGAAAGTATCAAGCAACTGATGATTTTCAGATATCGAGAGATAAGCACACACACACACACGCACACACACAATGTAACAGGTAATTGAAGCCACGTAATGGACAATCGACGCCACGTGTGACAAAGAACAGTCACCTCGGATTGCTGTAGTCGAGATTGATTCTTGAGTCTTAGGTATGCGACGAAGCTGTGAAGGTGGGCGCGAAGTATACCGGATGTGTTTCACATAGCACTTGCAACATTGCATGCAAGCATGGCTTCTCGACAGTGGAACGCGTATCATTTTTCCATTTTTAAGAACGTTCTTCGACGTATTATCCGAATGCTCGTTACCAGTGATGCCACAGTGGCTAATGCACCTATTTTCAGCTGAATTCCGCTTAGGCTTCAGGAGTAAAAATTGAACAGTTTGATTATTGTCTCATGCCCCTATAATTGCAGTAGTAACAAGACCACAAACGCAAGCAAGACTTCACCATATTTTAGGTGAGCAAACCCAATGAAAAATTGAGATATTGAACGTACAGTTAAGCTGGAAAAGCGTAGCCAATATTAGAAGAGCATGCTGACTGAAGTTAAATAGTTCAGACCTAAAATTAAAATGAATAAAATTCAAATGCCGCAGTTGGGCCCTGAACCTTGAACCTTATGATTGTACGTCCGGTGCTCTTTTACCTTTTTTCATAAAAAAATAGCAGCTATTCAAAGAGAGAAATGATACCAAGGACACTTAGCCAATGATATTAAAAATAAAAAAAATATTAGAAAGTGTTCGCGCGTTTCTATAGGTAGTTTAGATATTAATTACACAAGAAGTACCGTGATACCTCAAAATAATTGTATACTGTTAAGATACATACCACTATGTAATGTGTTGATTTGGCCACGTAAAAGGACGTGGTTTTAGGTTTGATTAACTGCGTATATATCTATCACTTTTTTCATTATCAGTTTTAATTGAAGAAAGTAATATGTTGTGTTTGTCCTCAGAGCCATTCTGTGTAGCAATAAAGATAACAGTGAGACTAATTTGCGTGCCCTACAATATTTCCGAAATACCTCCTCCCTCAAATATAGAAGTACCAAACACGTGAATATGAAAATTGAAATGAAAACTTTGTGAAAACAACATAAGAAGGCCACACGTGCGTGAGATGGGTGACGTATGTGAAGCGCATTATTTTCACTAAATATGCGTTATTACAATATCTTGCTAACATACGCATACGCGTACTTTTTCCCTGATACATGCTAGTGTGCAAAAAACCCAACAACATCAGAATCAAGCCTAGAAAACACAACATTACGGGTACCTTGTAGAGTCGCTCAAATTATTTTAGGCGCTTTTTTTTGAGCATTCACAAAATTATTGGTAGTTCTTAAGAACGACGTTTCTTCTGCTATGTTCATCAAGAGAAGCCTCAATACAAAGCCAGATAAGAAAGGCAATGTTGAGCCGCTGAAATTCAAGAAATAAACATAAATAGTATGTAAAACAAGGTTCCACACTCCGAAGCTTCCAGGAATGATTTCATGTCACAAGAACGATCATGGCACAAGAAGGATCCTTCATGTGCCATGATTTCATGGCACAAGAAGGATCCACACTCCGAAGCTTCCTGGAATGATTTCATGTCAACGCAATTAAAACTATGACAGGCAGCCGTTTTCGCAAAGAGGGTAAATTTAGAAAGACTGAAACCACGTCGCCATAGTTTGTGTGGTGTTCGAAGCAGTTCACGTCGCGGCAAGCTGTCGCCCAAAAAAGCATGCCTACTGTGTGCCCGAGTGTCCACGCTGCAGCGGTGATGTGTGACATGGCAGAACCACTCGTCCTACAAATAAGAAGCGAGTGGAACGCTCGGCATACCACACCATTCCTGAAAAAAGGATGTTGCCTTTACGTTGGCATAGCGGTCAGTTTATATACGTTTGCTTGAAGCCTCTGCTCCTCACACTGTACTATTTATTCGACCATCAGTCAAGTCTGCGTGCGACATGTCGAGAACCATAAAAGTAAGCATTGCGGGAAGTGTGAAAGACAACGAAGTAGGACATTGCCCGGTATTGAAACACGGTAATCCTGCATAAAACAAATATGATTCGTTGGGCTTTAAACTTTAACCGGATAGGGTGAAGAGACCTGCCATAGTGGGTGCATCTCTATTGAGTGCAACCAATTTACTGTGCTACAGAATAGAAGTATGATAGTGTCACTAAAGAAACGCTGTTGCTGCAGAAACTTTTTGCTCACGTTTTAGGGGCCTTCGCCTAACTATATACCTAAGCAGTCGCCGTTATACCGATGCTAAAATTGGGGAATTCTAAAGCTTCTCTTTCAAAAGCACCTATGCCAGATTAGGACGTGAGTGTCAATAATCGAGATGGCTTATAGCTCTCCCATAGTTGAGTATGAAGTACTCAATACTGTTAAACACTATTTCTATGCAGAGTAGATAGTGTATATATACTTTTCATTCTATGACGTTACTCGAGAAGTTGAAATTTAGGATCACAGGAATGACGTCGACAAAGTTGAAAGTGGCTTGTGTTCATGAAGTTATTGCATAAGGTAGCATTGTGTATATTGGGTAGCATGCTTTTACCATGAGCAATTAGGCATACGGAAAAATTTGAATTTTCTAGGCACCCACTACAACACTTTTTCGTATAACAATGAAGTGGATTCATTAAAGTAGCTTATTGGCTCATTATTGCACCACCTCAAAAATTTTTAGAATCCGTCTTGCACGAACAGAGTTGCAAAGATTTGTCGCACGCTGCAATTGCATTCTCTCTTGGTTCGTCTCGAAGAAAGCGCTGGAAGCAAAGCAGTGATCGATGACACGGGGAAACAAAATACGTCACGTGCATCAGCTTATCTCAGCAGCCGATAGACAGCACGCGCAGCACCCAATCGGAGTGTAGCAAAACAGCGCCATCTAAAATATCCTCGTTCAACTAAAGTTTGTATGTACTTTTGAGAGACTGTGCTTTGTATTATTATACTGTTCAGGAGACACTGCCGGTTACTTAGCAGATCGCAGTTTCAGTAGGTGCTCTCTTTTTTCACCTAATTTTAAGTGAACTTCGCGATTATCACATCCGTGTCCGTCGGTGATGGACGTGGACCCCCACGGACGTCCGCCAGTTACGGCGGCGTCGGCGGTGGCCGCATCCAGGAAGCGTACGGGACTCTACAGCGACTACGACAGCGAGGGCACTCTTGGTTACTCAATGAGCAGCGAAGAGCCTTCTGACGACGACGATTTTAAGCTGGTGCTGAGCCGTAAAGCGAAGAGGCGGAACGTCAGAACATCTTCGTCATCGAGTACGTTGAATGACAGAATGCCAAGGAGACCCGTGACAAACACTATCCTTTTTGTCCCTGAGGTACCGGACGGTAACATGAAGCGCCTCAACAGGCAATCTGTTTCGGTGATGCTGGAAGGACTCGTGCCAAACGAGATCACAGACATCAGAGTGAACACGCGTAAGAACGTATTGGCCATCGACGTTTTGCATGCTGCGGCACTTAATGTACTGCGCAACGTCAACGAGTTGGGGGGAATGAAAGTTCGCTCCTACATTCCTGTGAGCTCTAACGTCGTCACTGGAGTCATCTACGATGTGGATACTGCCATTCCCAGCTCCGACTTCGATGTTCTGGTAAAACCGGTAAATGAAGCCAGCGTCATTGCAAAAGTTGTCCGTTTGGGAAACTCACGCTGCTTGAAGATCATGTTCAAGGGCGACACTCTTCCTTCACACGTAAAGGTGGGCCATTTTCGGCATTCAGTGCGACCTTTCATACCGAAGCCCTTACAGTGTTATAAGTGCATGAAGATGGGCCACGTGAGAAGCGTATGCGAAAATAGGACGGTGTGTCCTTGTTGCGTGGAAGCCCATTCTGTGGATGACTGCGAAGCAACTACCCTCAAATGCTCGAATTGTCATGGGTCACATGAAGCTTCGTCAAAAGAATGCCCCAAAATCCGAAGAGAAATAGCGGTATTGAAACAAATGGTCAGAGACAATTCGTCGCATCGAGAGGCTGCCAGGACCGTCCGAAAGAGGCGTCACCGTCGCCGCAGTTCATCAAAGAACGCCGCAGACGCTACATCGAAAGCACCACTCCACCACCCTTCTCTTCCACCGCCCTTGCCTCCCAGACCTAAGGCGGCCAGCGCGGTCAACAAAACAACGAGCTGCACAGTTGCAGATGAATCAGTTTGGCCTTCATTGCCGAAATCACAGCCACCTGCAAATCCCAAGCGCACATCGACAGTCACATCACTCCAGCCAGCCGCTGACAAGCTGCCTGAGGAGGACACAGAAGTCATCAGAATGTTCCGAACACTGCTGGATGCCATGCGAAAGCTGTGCAGCAGCCTGAAGTCTCCACTCGCTCAGAGTGCACTACAAGTACTGGATGCTCTAAGTCCAGTATTTGCAAGTCTCCAGTAGCAACCATGGCTCGACCAATTTTCTCCTTCCGCAACGAGGTCCGACAAGCGTCGATAATGCAGTGGAACGCGAGAGGCCTGAGATCCCGCATCTCTTCGTTCCGTCAGTATATGTTCATGAATTGTATTCCTATGATAGTTATATGTGAACCAAACGTGCAACAACCTCCTAAACTATCAGGGTATGAATCTTTCGTTTCTTCAACGTGCGAGGAACGCAGCAAGGTGGTTGTTTACATTCGCACAGATTTCACTTATGTGCATCATGCAGTTCAACCGCATGATGACAATCAATATGTCTGCTTACGTGTTAAAAAGGAAAAAGTGTCATTCACACTCATTGGTGTCTACATATCACCATCCGGACGATTTGAACAAGACCGACTACGAGACATACTGACAACAACTACGGGCCCGTGGGTTATAACTGGAGACTTCAACGCACATCACTTAATCTGGGGTAGTTCGACGATCAACGCTAAAGGAAGAAACCTCGTGTCATTCGCTTCCAAGCATGACCTATGTTTCTTAAATGATGGCAGTCCTACATACCTGCGGGGCCTTACGTACAGCAGTTGCCTCGATTTGACTCTGGTATCCAGAAACTTCCGGTCGCAAGTGCACTGGTTTTCAGACATCGAAACGCATGGGAGTGACCACATTCCAACTTATATGCGAATAAGGGGTCTTACTAACTCCTTTCCTAAGACCACAATACGAAGAATTGATTGGTTCAAGTTTCAGCGACTCATGGAAAATACATGCCGTGAAGACCCTGACCAGAACTTGGAGGATGTCATCAAAGAGGCAATGAGGGAAGCTTCCTGTCTCCTCCCGTTCACCGGCAAGCGTTCAGATTTCGACGTTGAACTGGAAAAACTGTGCGCGCTTCGCCGAAGGGCGGAAAGAAGATACAGGCGGACGAAAGCAATATGCGACTTGAGGCTGGCACGACGCATACAGAAAAAAGTCCAACGACGTTTAGACAAACTTGCACAGGAACGCTGGAAATCATTCTGCGAATCATTGGATCCCCGAAAGCCGTTGTCCCGCATCTGGAGCACTATTCGTGGCCTGCGCTCGGCTCCCCAACAAAGACATCCTTTCATGGCTTTAGCCCTACATTCAGGCCACACCCAACTTGAAGTGGCAAATGAGTTTTGTACGCGAATCGCCGGTGTGTCCGCCTTGTCTGCTGGCACCATTAGGAGTGTTATCCCTGCACCCCGCATCTACGAAATGGACAATCTTTTCACTATAGAAGAACTTGACGCATCTTTGGCGGCTTCCCGACGATCATCTTCACCAGCACCCGATGGCATCACCTACGCCGCTCTAGCCAACCTTCAACAGGAGGCAAGGGGACAGTTGTTAAGCTATTACAACCACTCATGGCTGGCGGGCAATGTTCCCCAGGATTGGAAGATAAGTAGACTTGTGCCACTACTCAAAGCAGGAAAGTCACCATTTGATTTGACATCATTTCGCCCTGTTGCCCTCGCAAGTTGCGTAGGAAAAGTCATGGAAAGGATGATACTTACACGCCTAGAATGGTACCTTGAGCGGTACAACGTATACCCAAACTGCATGACGGGTTTTCGGCGAGGTAGATCATCTCTTGACAACGTGATTGATCTCACAACATTTATCCAGCAACAGAAGAGCCTCAAGCGCATACCACTGGCACTCTTCCTCGACGTCAAAGGGGCTTATGATAACGTAACACATAAAGCCATCCTAGACTCGTTGGAAGCTGTTGGAATTGGTGGTCGGATGTTCCAATGGATCCAGGATTATTTGACAAGAAGGTCCTTTTTTGTACAAACGTCAGATGGACCTACCACCAATTACTATACTCCCGTGGCGTCCCTCAGGGCGCCGTATTAAGTCCCACTTTATTTAACCTCGTGATGGTAGGACTTCGTGAAATTTTGCCAAGTACCATCCTCATATCCATATATGCTGACGATATTTGTCTATGGACTTCGGCTGTAACTCGTCTACAAGTACGTGCAAGAGTCCAGCAGGCTGCCACCTTGACATGCTCATATCTCCGCAAGCAAGGTCTTTCCGTCTCAACGGAGAAATGTGCATTGGTTGCGTTTACCCGCAGAGCTATGACACAATACCCCGTTACCATCAATGGACAAAATATTCCATACCAGAAGAACCATCGCTTCCTGGGTGTGATCATTGACCGGGACCTTTCGTGGAGTGCCCACTGCAATTACCTGAAGAGAAGGCTAACTTCCATTGTCCATATAATGCGGTTCCTCTGCGGAAAATCTTGGGGCGCATCTATAAGGTCAATGATGCAGCTATACAGAGCACTGTTTCTGGGATTTTTGCGCTACAGCTTGCCGTTACTGGCAAGTACGTGCAAGACGAACATCCGCACTCTCGAAAGTCTACAAGGACAAGCACTACGCGTGTGCTTAGGATTGCCGCGATGCACCTCAACCTACGGGGCAATTATGATCGCAAGAGAGCATCCAATTCGAACATACATCACCACTGACAATTTGAGAGCCCACATAAGACACCTCTGCCGAGTTCCTGGTCACCATGTTGCAGTGTTGCCACTTCAAAGACCACACGCGATCTTTTCAAAGATTATTTCTGCCCATAGAGAATGCCTCCCTTTTGGCTTCACTCCCGCAACAAGACCAGCGTCACCCCGTGGTGCCTACAACAACCACAGGTGTGCCTCACTATTCCGGGAATAACGAACAAGAGCCATCATTCAACAGTGGTTCTACGACAGGTGACATTGTCGCTACTCAACGAAAAATACGGCCAGAGGACCCACATTTACACCGATGGATCGGTCTCGGCTGACAGCTCCACAGGTGCTGTTGTCATCCCGGCGTACCAGGTCACTATAAAGCTCAAACTGTCGCATAGGACAACATCCACAGCAGCGGAGCTTGCCGCCTTACGTGCTGCTATACTTTATATTGCGGAGGCCCGACCTCAAAAATGGGCTGTGTTCTGTGACTCCAAGGCATCCCTTCAGAGCTTGCAATCAGCTTTACGACAGCGGGAGCACCAACAACTAGTGAATGAAATAAGAGAAGTGATTCACGAAGTTTTATCGAAAGGACATGACTTGGTGTTCCAGTGGTTACCGGGACATTGTGGTATTGTCGGTAATGACCTTGCTGATAATGCTGCCCGATCCGCCCACGCGGACGCCCAGACAACCCCAATTCCATTGTCGAGAACCGACGCTGCAAGGGGCCTTCACTCGTTCGCTAACACCATGTCGGAAACTTGGCTGAGTGACCCCAGTGTCAGGAACCGCCGCCTACACAAATTGGACCCATCGAGAAAGCTTCAAGTTCCATCGGACCTCTCCCGCCAGGATGCAACTTTACTGTGCCGCCTGTGGTTAGGAGTAGCTTTTACAAAGGCGTACTCCTTTCGCATAGGAATGGCGGATAGCTGCCGATGTGAATCGTGCGACACTGACGAGACAATAGAACATCTACTGTGTTCATGTGAACGTTTTGCGAGCGAACGCAATTTGCTACGCGAAACGTTGGAGACACTAGACAGTAGACCTTTTTCCGAAGAGAAGATACTTGGCTCACGGCTCTACGCGTCGCTGGCCAGCAAAGCGACGCGGGCACTGCTAAGTTTTCTGAAGACGACCGGACTACGCGACCGCTTATAAGCGTGCAAGGACAAC
>WOVY01009405.1:0-202736 GCA_013436015.1 Rhipicephalus annulatus | reverse complement strand
AATTTGGTGCCAAGCCTTGTAAGTCCGTTCACGGCGTCGACCGCGTTTCTATGCGTAAGCCAAAGAGATACGGCGACCGTGTATGAAAACACGCATGTTACGTGGGTTCTCGTTCTGTGGCTGCTTGGTAACACCCATGAAAGTACCGTACCAACACAGCACGCATAACAACTTCTGTATTTGCTAAGGTAAGCTAACCCCTTACCACGTGGTGCCGCATACGGGATGCGTACACGAACAACCGGAAGTGATAAAGATCTTGAAGAGCAGTACCGTCTGTCAGTCGGTGCGCTTACGGTATCGGTGCAGCACTGGACGGGGAGAAAGCACACGCTTGCTGAGCTGTATGCGTTGTTGCGAAGCGCACCTCCGACGACGTTACGAAGGGCGCCTCGAAATCTCACCGCTGCAACCGCTGTTGCGAACGACGGCGACGCCAACACGGTCCCGAAGGCGCCACTGCTTCCAACTCCGCCGGGAAGGTCACCAGCCGTTTGGTAGCGTAGGTTTCTCAGCTCGCGACTGCTTCCGCGCAGAGCTGATAGACGAGCGGACAAGACGACGGTGAGTTAAACAAGGTTTATGTACAGCATATATACAGAGGCGTTACAAATTCGGCACTGGGGCCGACAGAGACTCGAAGAGCCGAGCTCTCCTCTCTAACACATAGGTCTGCTCTCTAAGACCGCCGACTCACACACATGTCGCTTCCGAACGGGGACTTCTCACCTAGGACCGCGATCGCGACGCGCCGCAGGGCTTCTTTTATATGCACCGGGTCCAAACCAAACGTCCAACCAGAAGCGCCGCTGGTCGTCAGGGCAGACTCCTCCAATGGGGTCGCCGCGCAATGCGTCAGACCCCCAGACATGAAGACGCCTGTTGTTTACTCGACGGGCTCGCTCGCACGTGCGCTGACTCACTGCACGTGGGCGCCAGAGAGGCGCCGTCCGCCTGCTTTACGCCGTTGAGTTGTTCGCGTCAGGCGGACTGCGGGCTGGCCTTGACACAGATTGCCTTTTTCAGAGGCACGGCCGTTCGCTGTGGACTCGCAGGCATAACAGCACCCCCGCCGCCAGACAATGCACCAAAAAGACGAGCTGCTTCCACGGGGCTCGGATGACAGGCGCGCTCGTTCGCCAGGTCCCTCCAGGTTCGCCTCCAGGGCCATGGGGAGAATACAGCTTCACCAGACTCTGTTCCGGGAACACAATCCCATTCTTGATGACGGATCCCAGCTCCACTGGCTTGTCGCCACAACTTGCTGGCCAACTTCGCTCGTCTCTTCTGACCATCTTCGGTTTCAGCACTTGTCGATGGTTCTGTAACTTGGCAAGAACGGTTCAACAACAGACAACACACGACACACGCAAGTGCCCTCGGTCACCCGACAGAACACCAGACAAAGTATAGTACAACATATACCTAGCTAAGTGTCTATCGGAATTTCGTTCCCTCTACATCAAGAGGCACATGTGGGACACAAGACTCTTAAAATGACAACTCAAATTTTTTTCCCACGTACAACAACGTAACGAATTAGAACACAACATAAAGTTGGCTCCTTGAGCTCACTCTGGACGAGAGCGCTCAGCCCAGGTCGTGATGAGGTCAAAATTTTGCCCCGAATCGCCAGCGAGAAACCGAAAGGTTGGGAGGGTACTAGCTAGAACGCACTGCTCAATGCACCTGCATTAGCGTATAGGTTTCCTTTTTTTTGTAGCGAACGTCAAAGTTGCGCTGTCGGAGTATCACGCTCCATCTCAGTAACCGACCACTTTTAGGCGACGATACCTATGCGGTACCAAGAGCGGCTCACACTTGCGACGTTGCACAGGGGAACAACGATACGGCTTGCTACGGATTGACTCCTCACCGCTTAGCTCGATATCGTTTTCGATCACCCTCGTGTTTCCGGGGCGGTCCGAAAACACGTCTCCAAACTCGGAAACAATCTTTCTCAGGTCCTCCTTCCGGACTTCACTTGACCTAGGCTCTAGGTTTATCTGTTCTCTCGATCCCCCTTCGATTACCTCACTAGAACTCCAAACTTCCGCTCCCTCTTCCTCTGAGGAATTCAACAGCTTATTTACGACCGCTTGACGTTCAACGTATGGTTTCATCAAGTTGTAAATTTTGTCCGGCCGCCTTCCTAATTTCACTTCATATTTTGTATCGCAAGGCTTCGATAATACATTGGCAGGCCCTTCCCAATCAACCTCAAGCTTGTTCTTTTTGAACGGCTGTTGCAGCATTACCTGACTTCCTACTTCAAAAGCGCGTTTCTTCACAGATTTCTCGTAGTGCTCCTTCGACAGCACTTTTGCCGCGTTTTTGTGGCTTCCCACTAGCGCTTCAATCGAGGGGTCCTCACGCTGCTCTCGAATGAGTGTCTCTAGATCAACTCTCGGCAGCTCGCTCAAACTTTCCGCTACAGGCGAGAGCGTTGCAGCCCTCTCGCTCTGATTCAATGGCGCCATGTCTCCCCCTACGCATACCGCGCCGGCCGCTTCCGCGACGGGCCGCTCGCGTGACTGCTCACATTATTCACGCGGAAAATTTCCTTTCTGGGGTTCCGTCGACCCGCCGACAAGGTCACTTGAGAGTTCACCGCATTGAACAAGGTCAAGCTTCCGCGAAAGCTTCCGCGCTTGCGATCGCGTGAGGGCCATGCACGCTAAAATGGGGAAGAACGATTTGCCCTGCTCTTTGAGAAGCTGCTCTGAGTTGTTGGAGAAAAGATAAGGAAAACGATCATTTAGCGCGGCAGACACAGCCGCTTCGGTGCGAAGCTTACCGAACGGGCCTTCAATGACAACCGTGGCTATTGGTAAGGAAACACTCTGCTCCTCGGCGACTTGCCTGATCCACGCGCATTCTCCTGTAAAGTCATCCGGAGACACCAAGGAAGGATGGACAACGTCCATGGTTGCCGCTGAGTCTCTAAGTGCTCGGCACGTTTTCTCATTGACCCTAATTTCTTGGAGATACGGCTCCAACAACCGCATGTTTTTTTCTGATTCTCAGATTGTTGCGAAGGCAAACTTTTCCTGACAGTTTCTCGCGATGTGCCCTTCTCTTTTGCAATTGCAACAGATTAGTGGCTTCCGTGATTCAAACACCCGTGTGGTATCAGTGCGTTGTTTAGGAACCTTACTCGATTTCTCCGCTTCTGTTTGCCCTTCCCCTACACTGTCCTTCGTAAGAGACGGGTCCTTCTTGAAATTACGGTGCGGAGCGGGTTTCCGTTGATCAGGTTTCTTCGAAAAGCCCTCTTTCCTTTCATCCTTTTCAACGTGCACTGCCCTGCTATGCAACTTTTCGGCGAGTATAATACTCCTCAGCTAACTCTGCTGCCTTGTTTAGCTGTACTTCACCAAGTCTGTCCTGCAGCCAAAGCCTGACATTATCCTCGTTGTAGCGGTCAGAATTGCTCCAATGCAACGCATTCCACCACTCTATCGCGGTGTCATAAACACCTTCGCCCTTGAGCCATTCAATTAAATCGGCTTTAAGACGAAACGCGAAGTCAACGTGTGACTCATTCCCCTTTTTAGCATACCGGAACCTGTGCCTGAAAGCCTCGGGTGACAACTTATAACGTCTTAAGAGCACTTCCTTAACCTCGTCATAGCTCTCAAACGCTTCCCTCGACAAGCAAGTTATCGCGTCGGACACTTCGCCGGGAAGAAGAGCTAACAGGTTCTGCGCCCAAAGAGACCGCTCTAAAGCGTTTCGCTCACAGACGTGTTCAAACTTGACGAGATACTTCGCCATGTCCTCGCCTACTACGAACGGTGGCAGTTGGTCCCGAATTCTAAAACCGCTGACCTGAATCGTCGGAGAAGCTACGCTAGGCGCCTGCGAACACTGTAGTATTGCCAATTCTATACGTTTCAACTGGAGGCGCTCCTGTCTCTAGGCCTCCTCGCGCTCGCGACGTTCGCGCCTTTCAGCTTCTTCACTTTCGCGAGCTTCGCGCCTTTCAGCTTCTTCGCGAGCTTCTCGCCTTTCAGCCTCCTCACGTTCGCGAGCTTCTCGCCTTTCAGCCTCCTCGCGGCGTGCTTGGATATCCACCCAGGCCTCATCGACTTCCTCAGCCGACACTCCCTCATGCTTCATGATCTCCAGGATCGCTTGCTTTCGTTTCGCACGGCCCAAAGTAATGCCGAGTTCCTCACAAATTTCGATGAGTTCCTTCACTTTAAGGTTCTCCATCGTTCACACAAGCCTCTTGCTGTTTGCCCCTGTTAAGAATCTACTTGCCGTACCCACTATAAGCCTACTAGCAAGACGCGCAAGCAATTTTTCACACTCCCGTGTTTACCCCTTCCGCATTAACTTTGGTTTCAAAGCGCTTCGCCTTGGCTTGAAACGATCAAAGCTCACTTCAATGCTTCACACAGGCCTTCTCTAAACTACTACAACCTGATCTAGAGTAGTCTGGTGAACTGAGGGGAAAACATCAGGCACTCACCGCATCGATGTCGCTGACGCCGGCCGATCCCGCAGCTGCCAACCACTGTTGCGAAAAGACGGTGCCTCCGAAATCCTACCGCTGACCTCCACTGTTGGAAGCGCACCTCCGACGACGTTACGAAGGGCGCCTCGAAATCTCACCGCTGCAACCACTGTTGCGAACGACGGCGACGCCAACACGGTCCCGAAGGCGCCACTGCGTCCAACTCCGCCGGGAAGGTCACCAGCCGTTTGGTAGCGTAGGTTTCTCAGCTCGCGACTGCTTCTGCGCAGAGCTGATAGACGAGCGGACGAGACGACGGTGAGTTAAACAAGGTTTATGTACTGCATATATACAGAGGCGTTACAATTCGGCACTGGGGCCGACAGAGACTCGAAGAGCCGAGCTCTCCTCTCTAATGCCTAGTTCACACTGAAACATCCGCTTTCTACACGCGACCGGAATTCCCATGCCACCGAAATGCAGCGTCGTTCGCACTGGACGCGCCCCGCGCCGCCGAATATGCCATCTACTATGGGGCGAACGCGGGTTGGATGCGCTGTCACCCAGTTGTTGTCGCGGCTTGCAAACGCTACTACGCTATCCGGTGGTGTATACTTCGACGATTCTCGTACGCAAGAAGCAAGAAAAGACAGTACTGCTTACTTTGTTGGCAAGTGGCTGTCTTGTAATGCACGAAGAGCAGAAAAACCACCGACGCCAGCGGCGTTGGTGGGTTTGTTTTGCTCTGCAAGATCGCAACAAGCTCGATCACGCCAACAGCAAGCTCGGTCACCTCTTTCACGAAATACGGAGGCGAAGTAGGCATAGAGTAGGTTAAACTCCCGTTGGTTTCAACATTCAGTTACATGTACTGCAGCATAACAAGTGAGTAGGGCTTGGCGGCCATTTTTCAAAATTCCTTGACTAGCGCTCCTATTGGTCCGCGGTGACCGATTCGGCGGCAGCCGCCGCAAAATCGGTCCGAGAGCGATCGGCGCGAAGAGGGCCCTTTCGGCGGAACTCGCCGCCGCCGAACGGGATTCATAGTACTTTCGGCGGCCGGAATGCTCAGTGTGAACGCGGCCTAACACATAGGTCTGCTCTCAAACGGGTCCGCTCTGACACACATGTCAGCTTTCACCTAGGACCGCCGATCGCGACGCGCCGCAGGGCTTCTTTTATATGCACCGGGTCCAACCCAAACCTCCAACCAGAAGCGCCGCTGGTCGTCAGGGCAGACTCCTCCAATGGGGTCACCGCGCAATGCGTCAGACCCCCAGACATGAAGACGCCTGTTGTTTACTCGATGGGTTCGCTCGCACGTGCGCTGACTCACTGCACGTGGGCGCCAGAGAGGCGCCGTCGCCTGTTTACGCCGTTGAGTTTGTTCGCGTCAGGCGGACTGCGGGCTGGCCTTGACACAGATTGCCTTTTTCAGAGGCACGGCCGTTCGCTGTGGACTCGCAGGCATAACAGCGTTCAGCTTCAGAAACAGATAAGACGCTCGTACAGCAGACCGTCCCAGATAGCCGGGGATGCGATTGAAAAGAGACGTCCGAGTCGACATGATATCGCGGAGTTTTTGAGTGCATTTATTTAGGAAAGATAAAACAGCGCAAACATGACAGAACACACGCAAATACGCACAGCTGTAGCGCTGCATTCACGCGTCGTTCTGCGACTTCGGTCCCTTTTTAAACCGAGGCATTTCTTACGAACTTCACCGACTTTGAGCGTATCTATCTATCTATCTATCTATCTATCTATCTATCTATCTATCTATCTATCTATCTATCTATCTATCTATCTATCTATCTGTCGGTCTGTCTTCTGTCTGTCTGTCTTGTCTGTCTGTCTGTCTGTCTGTCTGTCTGTCTGTGACTTTCGCTCTCCTGATCATTTCGATAAAGGTCTCCATACCAAAATTGGTATGACATAACATGACTGTTTGGCGGACATAAGTGACTAGTCTTAACATGAAAATCGTCTCATGTATGTCGTGAATATCACGATTTTCATTTCATGGTCTTGCTGCTCTTCCGTTGGTTTTGTTCTCATGACATATTGCAAAACTGATATGGTATGACATGACTGCATGGCGAACGTGACAGACCATATCGTGGAAAAATTATCGCATGCATGTGATGTAAGTCATAACTACACGCCACGCTCATGATGCGTCGTGGTTGTTTCGCTATCCGCATGTACCAAATTTGGTATTACGGGATGTGAATGAATGTCGAAGGTGTATAATTGGTGCAAACATGATAATCATCTCATGGAAATCATGTACGGCATAATTTACGTCTGCCTTGTAACGTTGCGCTGATTTTAAAGTGACATATCCACCTCCGTCGTTCTTGCTGCACGTACCATCGATTCCCACTGTACATGAAATCTGCCATGTTTTGCTTCTTGCAGTTCATATTTCCTAAGTAGGCAGTCAGAACAGAAAAAAAAACAGAACCAATTCGCCCAAGCATCCGTTTCAGCTAAGTTCATTCTTATTGCAGCCTTCAGATATGAAAAAGGAAAAAAAAAACATTCTTGCGCTGAGCAACCCACAGTCGGGAAACACTAAGCTGGTCTTTCGAAATCAGTCGTCGTCATTGGCGGTTGAACTTTTCTAATCAGCAAAATAGTTCGCTCGAATGGGCAGCACAGTCAGCGTGGGAGGTTCTTTCAGGTGCTCCGCTATAGGTGCTCCGCTATAGCAGTTCGCCTCCGCACGGTGTGTACACGGGATCGAAAAATTCGAATGGTGTGTACGCGAAAAATTTCTTCGCGCAGCGAAGAAAAGTTTTGCTCCTTTAGACTTTCTGCTTTTTATTTCTCGCTTTTTTCATTCGTCGTCTCGCGGAAAAGAGCAATGGCATCCCACTGCTGAGAAATCGGCGCTTGTGTTTTTGGGCGCGAAGCAAAAGATGAAGGCGGCGACAATGAAGAAGAGGATCTGCCGCCTGGTTCTTGGCCCATTCCCCTTTGGGGGTGAGCGCCATCTAAACTAGATCTTTGTAGTCATCACAACAACAACAATAATGAGAATAATAATAATCGCAATCATGAAGGGAGTGCGTGTCATGTTTTTTTCTGGTGACGCCGCACAAACCAAACGCCAACTACAAGAGTTTCGAGGTTGAAAAACGGATCTAGTTGGCCGTGGACAAATTGTGCGAGCGGGTGATTACACGAGAGATCGACACGGGTCCAAAAGTTGACATTTTAGATTTCATCGAGTATTTTATATTTCGTGCGCCTCTCACCAGGTAACCCGACAGTCAGCTTCGTTTTATGATTAATGGCATAACTTACGAGAGAAAAAAAATCAAACTTCACCAACACGGAGGCACCAATTTCGTCACTTGTCATTTTCGAAAATTGCAGATGCTATAAAAAGACAAATATTTTTGTTTCAAGGAAGATATCTTTTACCTGAAATGCATGTCAAATGAAGAATGAATTCATACGGTTTCAAGTTTGTAGACCTTAAGAAAGTAGCTTTTAAAAATGTCTAATTTTGCGACAGTGTAAATAAGTTACGTATTCCCCCTTTTTTTTTCTCCGAAAGTAATGCAAGCAGCGTTTTCAAACTTGACACGTTTTAAGGATATAGTGTGTTCATTAGGTACATAAATTATTGCTGCCGTAGGGCAAATGTAAATATTTATATATTGCCTCAAAGTTCTCACATTGGCAAAAGTGTACTCCACTGAAATTTCAATAATAAAAAAAACCCATCTTCGATTTTTCTTAATCTCGTAAATAGACAACCGAAGGCCATCATACAGTAATATAGAAAAACATGTTGCAATATTTTGTTCTTAGCGACAATATTCGTGGTACAAATCGAAGCTTTTCGAGAATGCGCTGATAAGTTGAGAAATCTAGAAATCAGAGCGGAAAAGCGGCAATAAGCTTCAAACGCGAGTAAACGTGACCGCATTTGGTGAAGAAAGGCTGTTTTAGCTGATAGGAGTAACTATTTTGAACGCGGTATTCTACAGTATCTAAATTCACTCTTTTACGTAGAGCACTGAGACTTCCAATATGTGGGGCCTCTCTATTACTGACACACAGATGGAGCTGCTGTGACGGCCATGTGTTTGCAACACGTTGGGTAAGAGAATTGAATGTTGAATGAGTTCATAAACGATTCATAACAGATTTTTATCATTAGGGGCATGAAGACTGCCGCATTAGACTGAAGAACACGCTTTAGGGCAAGTTGTCATCCGTCGTCTGCTCTACAGATGAATTGCTGTGCGCCGCATCTCAGAGGCAATGCTTTAGATCATATGGCTCAAAGTAGGGACAAAGATTACGCCTCCCGTAATTTTATGGACAAAATTATTGTGAAATTTATTTTAACGTACTATACTTCAGTTTTGCATTCGCACTGTGGATACTTGTGCGCAAGTATCCATGCAAGTATCCACGCAAGTATCCACGCAAGTATCCAAGGAAGCAACGAATACCTCGTTGCTTCCTTTCGAAATGATCGTAAGCTGTAAATGATTGGTGTAAGCAGTCTTTCTAATGCACACAGCGCCAGCTTGTCACGCGAGGCAACGAATGACGTGAAAGTGATACATAGCGTAATGACCACTTATGCACGACCACGTAAAAAATAATAGAATAAGCTATTTTCGATACGGCATATTGTTTGCCATCCGTTCTTCGGCATTTAAAATTTTCTGTCTGCTACAAAATCGCCTGCTTGTTAGTCGGATAGCCTATCCTTCTAAGTGTAATTCAAGTAGGCTAGCTGGATTATGAGTTTGATATAAAATTTCCCCTAAGCATAACGGTGTTCAGTAGTTGGTGAGCGTATACATCTCTGTGTGCTCATACCTGCTGAGAGAAAGAGCTTAGTAAGCAGCGGTGTACGTGCGTGCTTCTTTGATATCTCGGATGAATTTTGAGCTGTAAAGGATAATTCAAGTTGAGTGAAAGCCAACTACCCCGATTCTTAACTAAGCCACCATTGTGCTAAAAACTACGGTCTTTGACCTTCTCCCTGGCCCAGTGGGTCAAGTTGTGGGGCAAGCTTAAAAGCGGAGCTTCCTACTGAGGTCGAGTCCACTGCTTTATTCGTGGCCTTTTTGCAAGATGCTGCTATGGCTCCAAGCTACCATAAGCAAGGCTAATCAGGCTTATCAAAGACTAAATCGGGAACAATTTTCGGCGTTTCTGTACGGAAAAACTTAAACATCAACAACGACTCGTCACACTGATCGGCTCGCAACAGCGTCGACAGTGCAAAGTTGATGATATATTATTTTCAAAAAATTTATTTTCCGGAAGGAGCAAATGCTTTGACCGGTCCTATAAAAAGTTTGATCAATCCCATCTGTAACTGAATCGACAAGTCAAAGAATAAAAGCATTAACAAGTGATGTAATATTATGGGGCCCCTTTTCAGCGCTTGCCTGCTCTGCAATACTACAGCACAAGACGCGAAAGCGTCGCACTGGGTACCCGCACCGCAAGGAGCCTACAAAGAAAATCATCACAATGGAAATGTTGGCGAAATTTCGCTATGTTGCGACATTGCCTCTTAACATTTTCATTCTTCCGTAAGAGCATAATTGAGGGATTAATGTTGTGACGGAAAACTTTGCCTTACTTGTTGGTTTCCCCAGCGTGCAGCTAAGAGTGACCACTGTCGAAAGTAGAGGGGGGGGCTCGCCCCCCCCCAACTTTTTTTAGTGAGGGGGGGGGGGCTCGTGCCCCCTTCGCCCACCCCGGCTGATAAGCCTATGGCTTTATATACAAAACTTCCGTTCATTGTTCTCATCACGGCAAAGAAAGAATGCTAAGAGGGCCGCGTGCCGGCGCGCAATATCGTTTCGCTCTTTGCAGGCCGACGTTTTCGAACATCACGTCTGGAAGCTGTTTGGGGCGCGAGGCAAGAAAAACTAAAAAAAGCGAGCCTCTTTTATCTCGATTCTAGGTGCCGAAAAATCGAAGTAGCCACGACACATACAGACGTCAGTGAGTACGCGTAGAAACTGGATCATTGAAAAAATAATAAATTTTTGGCTGGTGAAGGGTCACTGCAGGCAACGTTGGAATTGTTATGACTCCAATATTCTTCTTTACTTCTTTTTCCGCTATTTTATTCTTGAAAAACAAGCAATCAATATAGCTTGCTCATGCGGCTTCATATTGAGCACCGTTGTGGTACAAAAACATTGCATCCTATATATCGAAGCAGGTTGGTGCGTCAGAGCAAGCGATGACCAAGTAAGCGGCGTTGAAATGCAAGGCCTGATATGTTATAATACAGAGATTGTGGCTGAGTAGCGCAACACAACCTTATACGTGCACTCGTAACAAAACTCTCACTATTCTAAACAGTGCCATATCTTGTACGAAATATTGTACCGACTTAAATGGAGTCGATAATATATATTTTATACAACCCGAACATAGCCAAATAATAAAAACGCAGAAATAAAGTGGGGGTAGAGAAGAAATAAGCTTGCGCAATGCCGCAAATTAGAAGGTGGAACGGTGGAGAGTATAACAACGGAACCACATAGTCCATGAGTATGGGCTGTTTCATTTCAATGTGACTTTGTTATTGAGGTGTGTGTGTTTGTGTGTGTGTGTGTGTGCGTGCGTGCGTGTGTGTGTGTGTGTGTGTGTGTGTGTGTGTGTGTGTGTGTGTGTGTGTGTGTGTGTGTGTGTGTGTGTGTGTATACCATACGCACAGGCGTCTTATATATGCTGCGGTCTGTTACTGAAGTCCTAAGATGAAGTGGTTTACGGACTCGTTCTATGATGCTATGTTGTAGATGGAGACAGCCTTCAGGGTCTCTGCTTCGGGCGCTTTTCGTAGGCAGACTCTCGGAAAAAAAAAAGAAAGAAATAGCGCAGCTCCGCGCTAGTGACGAGAAGACTGAGGTAACAGCGGAGCTGTTGGCGTTCCCACTCGCGAATAACCTCACCTTCCTAGTTCCTGCTATGTTTTCTTTATCTATCTTCAATTCTTTTCTCTCTCTCTCTGTATTTCTCACTCCTTTTTTCTCGCTTTCTATTTATTCCTCTCCCTTTCGTTCTCTCTTTTCTTGGCATCCTTTCCTTTATGCCTTTCGTTCTTTCTCTTTCTCTCTTTTTCCCTATGGTATGCCTTTCTCTCTTCTACCCCTCATTCTTACTATTATCATCATGCTAATATATGTCCCCCTTTCTCTCTTCTTTCCCACACTCTTGATGTACCGCACTTTACAAGGCTGCTCAGATAGCCGCTTGCCTTCGGATGGTGTGCACGCAGGTGAGAATCCTTCCCCGCCAAGAAAAATTTTCCCGTTCAATTTCTCTCTTTTTATATCTTTACTAAAGTGGCCCTGCAACACTTTTTAAGTAGCTATAAAATAGATTAACTAAAAAAGCCTATTGCCCCAGCAGTTCGCCGACACAAACATTTTTAGAATCCGTCAAGTTCGAGCAGAGTTAAAAAAATTTGTAACACGCTGTAACCACATAGCTGTCACTGCTTTCTCTCTTCTCCGTCCCGACGAAAGCACTGGAAGCTTCGCTTGATGATGACAATTATTATTATTATTATTATTATTATTATTATTATTATTATTATTATATTATTATTATTATTATTATGACAACAACGACCTCGTGTCGATAGCGCTAACCCACAAAGGGGAATTTGCCGAGAACTGGGTGGCAGGTCCCCTTCTTCATCGTCGCCGCCTTCATATTTTGCTTCGCTCCCAAAACACAAGCACCGATTTCTCAGGAGCGCGATGCAATTGCTCTCTTGCGCGAGACGACAAATAAGGAAAGAGAGAAAAGAAAAGAAGACATTCTGTAGAGGCGAAAAATTTCTTCCCCACTGTACACACCGAAAAAATTTCTGCCCCGCGTACACACCATGTGAAATTTTCAATCTCGCGTACACACCGTGCGGAGACCAACTGCTATAGCGGAGCACAGCATAGGTAGGTATAATACTGTATAGCAAGATGGTGGTAAGCGGAAGATGGAAAAGAGGACAGACGTCAGAGTGAGGAGGAAAGAAAGAAAAAGAATATAGCCTGAAACAGCGTAGAAAGACAGAGAGAGACTGAGAACGAAAGGCAGGAACTAAAATATGGAGAGGAAAAGAGCGACATAAAAAGAGCGACTAAAAGATATTGAACGAGGAAGCGGCAGTACAGAAATAGAGAATTAAGCATAGAAAGGGAAATAAATATGGAGGTGAAGGCGAAGAGGTGGGGAAGGATAACAGCTCCGCTGCTACCTGTCTTCGAACCTCTAGTACGAATGTGCCCGACTCTTTTCATTCCTGTGTATACGCAACACTCCTAATGAATCTATTGGAGTGCGATAGCGCGGTTGGAAGCTGTGAACGTACTATTATGAAGCATTGTGCTTGAGTACGCCGTTAAAGATCCTCCTTGCAAAGCAGCGAGAAAGACGAAGATGACAAGCCGTGAGAGATGCTGTTATTCTGTGGTAATGGCCGCTTGTGGATACGGTAATTTACAAGCCTGTGTCTCACCCCTCTACTCATAATCCCCGTGACAATTTGATGCATGTAACTAACGTTTCAGGCCGCTGGATGTTGTATACGAGCGGTGTTTGCATTACGCACGCTATATAGGTACGTTTTAAGCCCCCGAAGACGACCCCTTGTCTGTGTAGTTGCGGCAGTATGTAAATAATGGCTTTAATGAACACATAAAGTTTAGTCGATGTAGAGAAATATTGAAAGAAGTAAGAGAAATATTGATCAGTAGGTACGTATAAACAACATGACAATGTACGCCGAGGGTAAGAACTGTTCGTAAGTTCGCAGTTTTATTGACCTAATGAATACCAGCTGATAATAAAGCCAATAAGTGCGTTGGGAACATTAATTGCACTGTATAGTGGTAATAAAATTATGAATGTAAAGTGGACGAAAAGACAATTTGTCGCCGGCAATGACCGAACATGCAAGCATACGATAAGGTTTCAGGTTCGGTCCTTTCCAGCGGCAAGCTGCCTTATCGTTCACTTGTTGCACATTTATATCACAATCTCCACCATGCAATTAAAACGGCATGTTTTATAACGTCCCCGATGAATTCCTTAGCTTCATTATCTGCTGGTTTTCATGAAAGTTGTGTCAAACAAAAGAAATGAGCCCTTGAAATTTCCTTCAGACTTTTTGGCCGCATATATTGCTATTTAGTGAAGAGGAGAAAGAAGATACGCTCGGGCGTCTGTTTCTGTACAAACATTTCAATACTAATATTCCCTAATTAAGTTTGTTGTATTAAATATATTCCTTGCTTATACGCGAAGTATTGCGAAGAAAAACTGAAAAAAAAATTCACGCAACACTCGGTCAATCTCCTTCATAGGATATGAGCGATGAGAAGAGGTGAAGAAGATGACGGCGTGGAGCGAGCTTAAGAAGATTCGTAGCTCGTGATCGGTCCGGGATCTCTGGCAGTCGACGAGAAGTGAAGTGAAGTCGACGAGAAGTGAAGGAGAAGACGATCAGCGAGAATATCGCGAACGCTCCGCCATCAGCAAACGACTGCGAATTCGACAGTGCCGTGCTCAACCTGCTGGGGTGTTCTTGGCTGAGGATTGAGTGGTTTTAACTTTCTGTCTTAGAGTCCGATTCTATAGTTTATCTGTTTCTGAGTCTAACCACATCCCTAGTGCTCATGTCAACTACTTCTCCTGGCCAGGCGCGATCCGCCTGGTCAGCGTCCCTGCCTTCTAACGAATTACCGCTAGACTCCTTTTTCCGCAGTGGTATCGACAGCATTCCTGTAGCACTGGTACCTACGAATGGAGGCTTCATAAGACTTTCAAACCCTCAGGTGGTTCAAAAGGAACTTAAGACAACTTCAAATCATTTCCAGACCATCACAGATGTGCGCCCATTTGGGCGAGGAGGTATCGTGTGTAGGTCGCCGGATCAGACCTGCGTGCAGGATCTTCTCAAATGCACCACCTTTGCTGCTACCCCGGTGAGTGCTTTTATTCCGCCACACCTTGCATGTACCAAAGGCCTTGTACGGGGAGTCGACTCCAAGCTGAGTCCAGCTGAGACCCTAGACAGGCTCTCTGGAGCAGGCGTAATTTCAATTTACCGGTGTAATCGCCTAGTCGACAACCAGAGGGTACCAACCGAATCTGTTATCGCGACATTTGTGGGCACAAAATGCCCGTCAGAAATAAAATTATGGCCACTGATCTTCCGAGTAGAACCCCTCGCTTCTCGTCCGATTCAGTGCAAGAACTGCTGGAGATTCGGCCACAGTGCGGGAGGATGTAAATCTAACGTTCGTTGTAGCACCTGCGGAGAGAGTCATCCTTCAAGCAATTGTACTGCAACAGTGGAAAAGTGTTGTCTCTGTGGGGGCAGTCACTGCGCCGACAACTCTGACTGTTCCGCTCGTTCCCGGGAGGTTCAAATCCTAGAAGTTATTGACCGCCGCCGCTGTTCTCGAAGGGAAGCCATCGACATAGTTAGAGACAGGGCTTTTGGATACTCTGGTATTGCAGCGCGCTGCACTTCCAGTATGGACTCAACCCTATCGCAGGCTATTGAAACTGCTGTGGAAAAGGCAGTGAGTAAGGCAATGGATAAACTAATATCTAACCTTTCCGACTGTTTAGTGCAAATTCTTTCAAGCCAGATTGGACAAACAGTACAGACTAGTACAGAACCTGCAGTATTACACATTACCAGTGACGCCACACAGCTATGCAATGTAGTGATGGACGAACTTTCTGCATCTGCAGGCAAGGCTAAGCAGCCAGGAACACAGGTGCACTTGGACCGACATTCGCCTCGGCCGAGTACAAGTACTGATACAGATATGGAACTCGATATACGTTCTAATAAACGTACCAGATCCCCTATCTTCACCGATCTCAAGTCCAAATCTAAACGGAATGAATCAGCTATTTCGCGTGAAGATGCTAACAAGGGCGCGACAGGCGCCTCTGCGGTGCGCTCAACACCATAGGTCAGTTGAGGGTACTACAGTGGAACTGCCGTTCTATATTCTCAGCCTCAACCGACTTACATTACTTTTGCAATAATTTTAATCTTGATATTATAATTCTCCAAGAAACTTGGCTTACACCAGATAAAAATTTCCATCTTGCTGGTTTTCGTTCTTTTCGATTAGATCGCCCATCACGTGGTGGTGGTTTAATGATCCTTGTATCAAGTAAATTATGCCATAGGGCGAAAATTTCTTTCAGAGTGTTAGACTTGGATTGTGAATTATTAGCATTAGACTTGTGTATCCCCGGATACCACCCTTTTTCAATCGTAAATTGTTACTTCCCCTCCGGTGTGCAAAGCACGCGTTATCTTGACAGCGTTTTGGTAGCATGTAGAAAGGAAATCGTACTCACAGGAGACTTTAATTCACACCATTTGTCTTGGGGTATAAGGACAGATTCTTGTGGTAGGCGACTGTGGGAATGGACTATTGATCACAACCTTTCCTGTCTGAATAAAGGTCATGTAACATTTGTCCGAGGTCAAACTAGCTCAGTATTGGATTTAACGTTTTGCTCCAAAGCAATCAAGATTTCGTCATGGGCTGTTCTGGATTCGGCAACTAACAGTGACCATCTTCCTGTAGTTTTTGACATTACTTGTCCAACAATAACTTTAGATCAGCCAAAACGCACATACATCAACCATAGCAAATTTCAAGCCTGCCTCCGTTCTGCCATTACCAAGCTTGGAAATGCCAGTACTAAGGAGATTGCATCTACGATTGGTTCAATGCTGGAGGGATCTAGAAAAAATTCTGAATTTTCTATTCCATCCAATAAACGATCCTCCTCTCGTTGGTGGAATGATGAGTGTACGCGCGATTATAGAAGACGAAAAGCCGCTTGGAAAAAACTTCTTCTTAATCAGAGCCCAACAAACTGGAAAGACTATCAATTCCTTGCTGGCGTATTTAAGCGTACAGTGAAGCGCGCGAAAGAAGAATACGAGAGTAGACATTTTGATTATCTTTCTAAATCAAAAAATAAGCGTGCTTTGTTCGCTTATCTTCGGACAAGAAAAGTACTACCAGAACCTTTAACGTTGCAGTCATGTGTCTTGACGCCAGTAGAAATGAACACCTCTCTAGAAGACATAGCACAAGGTTTAGAACGCCGCTTCACTGCGAATTTTTCGGCTATTCAGTCCGTTTTGGTAAACTTGCATGAATTTCCAGAAGTTTCTTTAGCTGAATTGAATCAGACAGTATTATGCTTACCAAGGACGGCTCCCGGACCAGATGGGATTACGAACTCTATGTTGAAATGTTTACACCAGGAATCGCCTAATCTTTTGCTAGAACTAGTGAATTATTCTTTAGGGAATGCATGGATACCTCCAGAATGGAAACTTGCCAAAATTGTATTGTTGCTAAAAAATGAAAATGATGCATACACGTTGGATAACATAAGGCCGATCGCACTGACATCAAACTTAGTGAAATTGGTTGAGAGAATCATCAATATACGAAATAATGAACTTATTAACATGAGGTCTATTCTAAGTCCCTGTCAAATTGGGTTCAGGGCTGGTTGTTCAATTTGGGATGCCCACGTTGACTTAGAAAGTAGGCTTCAATTAGCTCGGCTGCATAAACAATATGCTGCTTTAGTTACCTTAGACATCGCTAAAGCATATGATACCGTGGAGCACTGTATTTTGATAGATCGATTAGAATACCTTGATTTTCCATCATACATAGTAGCGTGGGTTCACAATTTTCTCGCAGACAGGAAATTTTATTGTTTTAAAGATGGGTTTTCATCATCTACTCATACCCAAACGAGGGGAGTACCGCAAGGCTCGGTGCTTTCCCCAGTGCTATTTAATTTACTAATGAGCACCATCCCACGTAAACAGGATATAACAACTTATGTTTATGCAGACGATATCGCATTTTTTGCAATGGCAGATAACATTCAGACCTTATATGAACGGCTGCAGACTTACCTTAATATATTGGAGAGCTGGCTCGATGACAACAGCTTTTTACTTAATCCGAGTAAATGTGCCCTCCTTGTTTTCCCGCTGCAATACCCTGTGAACATCTCTCTGTCTTACCATAATGAGGATATACCACAGGTGGAATCTGTTAAATACCTTGGAGTAATTTATCACACGTCGCTTAACTGGCAATCTCATATCGAATATATCGCCGGAAAAGGTGTGCGGGCCATTGGCATATTACGTAGGCTAAGCAACTACCGCACAGGTATGAGAAGAGACACATTATTAATGATATATCGCATGTATGTTCGTCCAATTTTGGAATTTGGTTGTGTGCTTTTCTCTGGAGTTCCAGCTTACAAGTTGCGGCCTCTAATTCTTCTGGAAAGAGAAGCTTTGCGCTTATGCCTTGGCCTTCCCAAAACAGTCGCCAACAATGTGTTGTATCTCGAATCGAGGGTCCCTCCGCTTTCTTGTAGAATTCGCCTTCTGACTGTTCAGACATTCTTAAGAATTTATGAATCACCATTACGACATTCAGAAACAGCCTTTATTTCCACCCCGGAATCATTTTTTGCTGCTAGATGGCCGCGATTTCACACGCCACAAATTATATTTGTGCAAAATTTACTGGAGCCTCTAAACTTACGTATATGCGACATCATGCCGAGTCGTTATAATTCAGCCCCTGTGGAAATTCAATTCGACGACATTTTTCCTAGTAATGCCAAATTACTTCCCCATAATATTTTGGATGGTTTACTACAAGATCACCTGCGCCGTATTACAACGAACGTTATTATTGCTACAGACGCATCGCAATACGACGAAAAGTCCGGGGTTGGTATTTTCAGCCCGATTTTAAATTGGATTTATTCCCTTCGACTACCTGATTTCATACCCGTTTTTGTGGCTGAGTTTCTGGCAGTAGTGCTCGCCTTACGCAAGCTAGATACAGCAATTACATCAGCTGTCATAATAACAGATTCCCTATCTCTCTGTGCAGCACTTTCTGTTGGTGCTGATAATCACGTAACAAGGGCGTTCCGTGTACTAGTACCTGTGCATTTGAGAAAAGTGCGATTAGTTTGGGTGCCTGGACATAAAGGTTTGTTTCTGAATGAAATAGCCGATTCCTTAGCTAAGTCGTCAATCAGCGAACCAATTCTACCGCTCTGTCCATCATCCGCTTATGTGACCGCTGCTCGATTCCGCAGACGTACGCTTATGCAAGTCTTTAAAGGTTCAGCACTAACAAACTCTACAGAATATCGCCATTTATTATATCCCTGGCGAAGAGACTTTTGCCGCACTCGAAAACAAGAAGTAGCTATCACAAGGCTGCGTTGCCGGGTGCCAAATCTAAATTTCTATAAACACAGGTCTGCTCAGGCACCTTCACCACTGTGCGCATTCTGTGATGAACTGGAAACAATAGATCATTTCTTTTTGACCTGCAGGCGGTTTAACACATTACGAAAAACCCTATTAGAAATACCTTTGCGTGGCATTGGTATGAACTTATCTCTGCCTGTCATTTTGTCTTTTGGAGCTTCCATTTCTGGTTTCTCTAATGGCACAGTATGCGCGGCCGTCCGGGACTATATTGATGAAACTAATAGGTTGACTAATTAACCAGTTTCATTATCTTAACATGTCCACATAATTATATACGTATAAAATCAGATTATTGGTCTATTCTAAGAATAAATTTGTTTATGTAAATATTTGTATGCATTACATTAAGCACCACACTTGCCTATAGGCTATCGGTAATCTTTCTGTTATACCTCCATCATTCTAAATCTGAACAGTAAATTTTAAAGCCACTCAATTCTTGGCCGATCCCCCACAGTGGGTATGCGCCACTAACAATAGGAGAACAACAACAACAACAACAAGTTTCGCAGCGCCTTCCAGATGCGCGAGCTCTTTTGCTGCTGCTGCTCGGCGGAACATCCGACATCAGTGACGTGTCCATCTGCACCAAGCCATTCTTCAGCTGCCGCGCCTCCAGCTCCTTCAGCTCTGCACTGGGAGCAGCCGCCACACTTGACGTCCTGAGGTCAGACAACGTGGTATTCTTGCAGACTGACCACTCATGACTGCAGTGATCCCCACCCTACGACTTGTCAATATTGATTTCCTGCATCTGGCCGCACTCCAACACCGCAGGCCTGGTCGATGGCGGCAATGACTAAGTGTTCAACGATACCACGTCCTCTGCAGAGACACAGGTTAGCCGTGGACAATGATGATGACGGGACGGGGCTCTCGGCTTCGATGACGGCAAACGACTTTTGCACGTCTCACCAAAGCACGGCCACGTCGATGCTTATCGTTGTTTTGATGTGCTCCGCACGCGTGCCGGGGCTGCCCGCCTTCTCCGGTAGACTACTCTTGGCCTCGGTACACGTTGTTTTTCGGACGCCAGACACCGCAGTGATGTCATGCAAGTGTCTTTTAGCCACTGGTGACACGTCATGGTACCTCAAGACGTCTTTGGAAGTATCTGAATTGGTTTTCATCCCATCTCCCAGCCTGCCTGCGAGATCGTGGTGACTCTGCCCGGCAAGTGTCGGTGCGGACCATTTCGTGTAGGCGAAGGTGTTCCTCGTTGACTTCCAGAGCTGATCGGCACGGCTGATCTGCCAGAGCTTCTCGTGGGCAAGTTGGACGTCTTGATGGCGCTGACAGTGCTTGCCGCTCCTGTTGAAGAACTTCACAACGGCTCTGCCGGAGTGGCCGATGGCGCTCTTCTTGCGGTGCTTCATCTTGTCCGATCTGTCATCTCTCTGCTGCGACGTTGATGCTCCAGCGTCTGTGCTATTCCCGTCGGTGTAGAGGATGGGCCTTTCGAAGGCAGCGGAAAAGACGGCAATTTTCGGGGGGCATGCAGGTCGAGAACAGCACATCTCGTGCAGCCACACTCGCTCACTAAAAAGCCGCTGCATCCGACTGAACCTGCCACCACATCACCATCTGTGTTGACGTCTTACATCGAGAAGAGAATACCAGTCCGCTGTTGAGCGCGCCACTTGCCGCGTGGTCTCCATCAGACTCTCTCGCCTTGTCCACTCCTTCATCCCACCAAGATAGGTCGAATGAGGAGCACAGTGTTCAAGATTAAAACCTGTTTTCAGAAATGTGCGTATATAATGGTATTTTGCGGCCAGTTTGATTTCACATGAAGAGATTATGCGCTAGAGCAGCTTTATTATAAGCGACATCACAAGAATTATGAGGTTTATGCACGGTGCGCTCTGTGTGTTATTGTGTCGAATAAACGACTCCAAGTAGCCTAGTTTGATGAACGCGATTTTTGCCAATGAAATCCGTGACTTGCGCCAATTTCGGAGTGCTCTGAAATAGTGACAAAGACAATTTATTGCGGCGTCGAAATAAATTTGCGTCTGCATGAAAATCAACGATGTCTTCTTCTTCTCTCGCCACAAAATTTACCTCATGTGCACCACATATATGCGATGCGCATGCAAAGAAAGCGAGATGCTAAGAATAGTTTCACACTTATGATTGTGATCGAAAGTTGGGTAGTTTTAAGCAAATATAGCGAAGGAGTGAGATTCATCGCACGGTTTAGTATTACGCTGATCTTGCTCCCTTGCCGAAGTTCCTAAGCATACGTGAGAGCAACAGATTGACGCGAGACGGCAGGAACACGCATACATAGTGTAAGCAGCCTTCTGGCGGTTATATTTAGGCGTTTCACAAGCGCTGACGTGATGAGAAGCGCCGGAACTGGCGTTACGGTGTCACACCTAAATAGTTTCCGAGATAATATATAACAGACTGAAGAGAAAACACCCTCATTTATATCCCAAAGCGTACAGCTCAGATGACTCGGAGCGCCATGATGTTGTGCATGTTGTACAGAGCTGCAGGCAGCAGTGTTCATGCGCACAACGATCGTGGCAGCAGTTGAAAGCGCGGTACACTGCCACGGCCACGGCGCTGGCGACCGTTCCGCTAGCTTCACTTATACCAAATTTGCGCGGGTTCGAATCCCGGCTGCGGCGGCTGCATTTCCGATGGAGGCGGAAATGTTGTAGGCCCGTGTGCTCAGATTTGGGTGCACGTTAAAGAACCCCAGGTGGTCTAAATTTCCGGAGCCCTCCACTACGGCGTCTCTCATAATCATAGAGTGGTTTTGGGACGTTAAACCCCACATATCAATCAATCAATTATACCAAATTTGGTATTATGGGACGTAATTGGATGACGAAGGTATGATACTGTTGCAAACATGAGATGCGTGTCATGTTACAACATGACTACACGCTATACGCTCATGATGCGCTCGCGGCCGTTTCGCTAGCATCAGATGTAGCAAACTCGGTATTACGTGACGCCAATGGATGACATAGGTAAATGACACATCCAAACATGATAATCACGACATGCGTGTCATGTAAGAACATGACTACATGCCACTCTGACGATGCGCTCGCGGCTGTTTTTCTAGCTTCACAAATGTCAAATTTGGTGTTACGTGACGCCAATGGATTACGAAGGTATGTGATTGGTGCAAATATGATAATCATGAGATGCGTGTCGTGTGAGAACATGAGTACATGCCATAGTTAAGGCGCCATTATATTTCGACGTGACGCGGTGCGCGTGCTCGCCGGCGTTCATTTCGTCGCGTTTCGCCGGCATTGCCACGCCAGGCGACGGTCCTGCCATATACTTGCAGGCGCGCGCCGCGCTGCGTTGCATTGACGCGTGCCTGTTTCAGCGTGTCCGGCGTCCCTCCGTCACGAAAAGAGGGAGACGCAGTGTTGTCTGGGTGACGCATCAGCGCGAAATGCAGCATGTCGCATTTTGCGCCGGTTGCCGTCAGGCCGCGCTGACGGACGCTGGTCGCGCCTGGCGTCAGAGTATAACTTGCTCGCGTTTTGCTAACATATATATATATATATATATATATATATATATATATATATATATATATATATATATATATATATATATATATATATATATTTATAGCGTCGCTGTGCCCAGCGTGCGCGTGCGCCAACGCGACATTGGAGTATAGTGGGCCCTTCATGATGCGCTCGCGGCCGATTTGCTAGCTTCACATATACCAAATGTGGAGTTACGTGATGTCAATTGAGGACGAAAATATATGAGTGGTGCAAACATGATAATGCTGACACGCGTGTCATTTAAGAACATGACAACATACCAGGCTCATGGCGTGCTCGCGACCGTTTCGCTAGCTTCACATATACTAAATTTGGTATCACGTGACATGAATAGATGACGAAGCTAAACGACACATCCCAATATGAGAATCATGACATGGAAGTCATGTACGGAATCATTCACCTCCACCTCGTAACGTTGTGCTAATTTCAAAGTGACCTATCAACATTTCTCATTCGTGCTTTGCATATCATCGATTCCCACTGTACTTGGGATCTGCCAATTTGTTTTTTTTTTGAGCTCGTAGCGTCAATTGACGAGAGAAGAAAACAAAAATTTACCTCACTTTGAGGATTTATTGCGAATTCCAGACCGCGTTGTGGCACTATAATATTTGGTTCCCGTGTTCTCGGGAGCCTGGAATACCAATCGGCAGCGTTTTCTCACCATGCTTCTTGGTGACGCTGGGCCTGTCCCCCCCTCCTCCTTCCGCTGAGAATATACTGTAACGGCTCTTCTATTTCGACAGCTTCGTGAATAAACGAGCGAAGCTGCGCCGCGCGTCAGAAGCGCACTGCCAGGAATCAAGTATTGTCAGGACAGTGTTTTTTGGTGGAGGCGGAAAAGGGAGAACTGGCGGAAGCTGTCCGCGATAACCCGGTCGGACGGAGCCGACGGGACGACGCCAGTCCTGGCTTCATTCGGCGTCCCGTCGCATTCGCGCTAACGCGAGGTGACATATCCGGGTTACTGAGCCATGCACCCTAATCCGCAAGGGACCCTCCTGTCGACGGGAGCAGCCCTTCCGGAAAACGCGTGTGTGCTTCGCTAACTCCCCTTTTTACCCTCGCACGCACACGTAGACACGCACACACGCAGACTCCCCGCTCCCACCAAATACCCATAACAAATGCATGCACCACCGTACTTTATCTCAGAATGTGATTTCTCAAAAGGATAAAAAAAATGTTGCCATCTTGTAATTTACCAGAGGACTCTGTGAATTCCTATGCGCATTTCTGGGCATGAAAAGCTGCTTAGTTTGACAAAAAATGAGTTGACCATTCCTAGTGAACCGAAAATATGTACTTCGTAGTCCATGCTTATAGTAACTTTATATATATATATATATATATATATATATATATATATATATATATATATATATATATATATATATACTACAAATTTTTATTCGCTTTTAGTGAATCTTGAGCTCGAAAGCTGGAAGTTTGTAATAGTTTGTAATCGCTTTCGAGAAATCTCTATACAGGGGCAACGCCAGTGGGGGGAGGGGAGGGGCGTACGAGGGGTTCTTCAGTGTACCCTGCTCTTATACATTCTTTCCTTCTTTTCTTCTCATAGTGCATGTACTCGATGATGGTATGATTTCGATACAACGTATACGTTATATCGAAATGCATATTGCTTCGTTATTTTGGATCAACGATTCAGTGCCACCTCGCGCTGCGCGAGCGTGTGCATACATTTAGCTGCAGAAATATACGATCACATCTTAAGTTATTCCTGAAAATAGGTATATATGCACACACCAGCACGAACAGTGATCCCTGATAATGTGGGCATCTATGTTCGAGGGAATGGAACATTTGTCGCGTAGTAACCGTAAATCGATGCGTTATCGTATAATCTTTTTTTGAAAGAAATACACTTTCTTAGGGCGCAGGGAACGTTTTAGGAAGAAAACATACGTTTTAGAAGGAAGATCGGAAAACGTTTCCTGCGCTCTAAGAAGGTGTATTTCTTTCAAAAATGCATTACCAACCAGCCCAAAAAGCCACTCTTCTGCTCCATACTCTGGTGCGTATATTTCAGTATTACGTGAAACCAATCACTCCTTCTTTGACATTATGTGCCCTGTGTGGTTTTGGAGCGGGCTGATTATTTAATTAATTGATTTATTTAAAAGTACTTTACATGCCTCACGAGGATCATCGAGAAAGGGGTGCATCACAAGGCAAGAAAGAAACAACAAAATGAACCAATAGATGAGTGCCAAAAGAGTATACAATATTAACGTGCTGGTAATGCGATGTAAGGAATATAATAAAGTGAGGAAAATGATAAGAATGTTCAAAAGATAATGAGCAAATGATATGAATTGTTACAAACGGAACGGTGCATTGGTAGCGTACAAAAAAACACTTCAAAATAAATGAAAATAGCATAAGTACACACAACACATCAAAGCCTAAACTAGAGAAGACTGTTCGCGAAGGAGTTCTAAAATTAGGAGATATACAACAATGATAGTTTGAAACAGCTTCCAAGAAAAAAAATACAAGTTTGTGGTAGCGCACAGCTTGACACGAGCGGGAGGAAAAAAAGAAAAAAAAGTTCGCACGGCGCGTTACAAAATAGAATGTAGACATGATGAATGTTAATGCTTGTTATGATGAGAACTATAGAGTTAAGAGTTCTCGAAATTTGTCTTTGTTCGTTTGTGTAACAGTTTTGTCAGGAAGTGAATTACATAATAGAACAGGTCGTGGTAAGCCTGATGAGTTGTAATGCGTCTGTAGTCCTCTAAATGCGATTACAACTGAAGTCATTGTAAAAAAGCCGGGATGTACGGGAGGCGCGCGTACCAATAGCAATTTTGATGGCTTCGATCGATCAACATATCTGTGGAACAAGAGTGCTACGTCACGTCGGCTACTTGGAGTTTGAAGGGAAATGCTCAGTTTTATTTACGTTATGCTTAACATTTGGTTATAATAGCGCGAAATACATTGACAAGCTCGATTTCGAGTAGCCTGTAACATGAGAATCAAGTATGAATAATATGGACAGCTTGTGGGAGACGCAAATTGAAGCTGCGGAAATACAAATGCAAGTCTACGAACGCTAAAGGGGCATTTATGTACGTTGTGGCGAATGTACCCAAGAGATTTGGAAGCGTTAGCGCATATGGTTGTGATATGAGAGGTCCAAGAAAGGCTTGGTGTAAAATTTACACATAGATATTTGTATGATGAAGTCTAAGACGCTAAGGTTGTATTTATGTAGTACGAGAAGTTGTTATTTGAAGTTTTACGCGAAAACATTATTATTTTACATTTGGATGAGTCAACTCTAGTTTGCCAGGCATCCAGACACATTCGTAATGATTTTGAGTTCACGTTGTAAAAAAAAAGATGATCGTTGTGTCGTATATAATTGGTGGATATAATATACAGTCATCTGCGAATGCACGCATGTAGAATGAAATGTTATTATGTAGATCGTTGATGTAAAGGAGAAAGAGCAACGGTACTAACACATTACCCTGTGTTACACCCGAGTGGACATACGCAAGCGATGGCGTATCATTGTTAACGATTGTGAACTGCTGATGGTTTGTTAGAAAGTTGCGCATTGAAGAGAGCGTCAATCTGCCTGATATTACAACTGGCAATTCTTAAATTAAGCGGCAATGGGCTACGCGTTCGAAGGCTCTGGAGAAGTGGAGGAAAATTGAATCTCTTTGGAGACTACAATCTATGTTAAAATGTATGGCTGCAGCACGGTGCAAGAATACTTTAGGTGAGCAAACGCCGGAACTATCCGGTGCCCGATATTGTTCTGCTTCGCAAGGAGCCCGAGAGATGGCTCTACTAACTTTGCCCCTTCTACCCTCCTCTCTCTCGGTGTAGGAAAGTCCCGTACGTGAGAAAGTAGCCGCGCTCATTTATCATCGCCGCAACACCCTCGCTGCACTGTCAACTCCTCCCTTATCACCTCCTCTTTCGCAGCGTCACTTTATGCGTGTCGCGTGGTTGTTATCGCGCGATAACCCGGTTTTCTCAAATTTGGAAACCGTCGCCCACGTGCCGGGTGTGCGTCGAGGAATTCGCCAGCAGCCCGCCACGGTCTTCAGTCCAGCGAGCCATCTATCGGCATGCCGCAAACGAGAACATCATTGGTCCCTCCCCGCCAAGCGTTTCCTTCGCAGCGTTCACTCACCTGAAGTATTCTTGCTCCGAGGTCTGCAGTAAATTCTAGTAACTGGGTGTGACAAAGCAAGTGCTTTTTAAAGGCATGGTGGTTAGCAAATAAAAAAATGATTAAACTCCAGATGGTGATGGACATGGGAAGCACTTATATTTAAAAGCATTTTGCAAAAAAAATGCATTTGAATGAGATCGGACGATAGTTTTCCGGGGGATTTTTTTCTGCCATTTTACTGTTGGTGTTTTCCAGTCTGAGGGGAGTGGCTCTGATGATAATGAATGGCGAAAATATGACAAAACAGTTTAGTACATATCTTTACTGTATTGTTGAAAAATTTATAGTTGATATTATCAGGGCCGTATGAACTGGATAAGTTGAGGTTATTAATGATACCTGCGAGAACATCCTCTTTTACGTCAATGGACTTCATATACTGGTAATTGAGATTAGTGACTTGCGGAATGATTGAATGCTCTTCTGTAGTGAATATGGATGAAAAAAAAACGTATTGAAGGCAACAGTGGACTGCTTGTCACTAAGAGGAGCTTCATTACTATAGCATTGCGAAATCTGGGGGGCGCCATCACTTGGTGAAATGGCCTGCCAGAACTTCTGGGGGTCGTGTTTCAGTAGTGATAATGGAAGGTCATGCCAGTAGTGTTTATCTTTAGGCTTTGCTAAAGCCACGTCGAACCGTGAGAGTAAAATGTCTAGAAGAATAAGGATGGGGTGGATCACATTCGGAAAGCATGTTCAAATCATGAATGGTAATCAGCCACTAACCCTCAAGAGGAAAGCATGCAACTGTTATATTTATTTTTGATTCAGATATTTATTATAGATGCAGCTGTTATATTTATTTTATTTATGAAATTAATAAAGAGAATATAGCAGCTGCAACTTGGCGGTGCTTGCCTACGGAGTAGAAACCAGGAGGCTTACAATGAGGGTTCAGCTTAAATTGAGGACGATGTGGCGAGCGGTGGAATAGAAAATGGTAGGTGTAACCTCAAGCGACAAAAATAGAGCAGAGTGGGTCAGGGAACAAACTGCGCTTAACGATACCATAGTTGAAATGGTCGATCGCGTCCCTTAAGAAAGCCGAGAAGTGTCCCCACTTAAAGTGTTTTGTATCTTACACCTTGACTCTTACCAACCCTGCCTCCACGAGACAAGCGTTCGCCGAACGAGCCCTGTAATTTACCAGGAGTACTCCATTCTGTTTTTCTTCGTTCTTCTCTCTTTAACAGTCACGCTGCTGCAACTACTACGTGAGGTATCGACAGCATGCTTACGAAGAAATGAACGGCAGCGCTGATGGCGCAAACAATGGCGCGCGCGCGCTTGGGTGCAGTCAACGGAGAAGCCAATCGAGATGGTGGTGGTGGTGGTGGTGGTGGTGGTGGTGTTGCAGCAGGCGGGGTTAGCCTGGCCTGCATGGCCGGCAATTGTTCCGCCTGAGCATCTCCTTAATTTGGAAAATGTCACCACGTGTCAGACAGCCCAGTGTCTCGCAGGAAGACCAACAAAGTTCGTTGCACGTTCCTCCAAGTTGCCGCGGGTCCTTCAGGAAAGATGATGTCATCAACTGTCCGGTGCCTATGACAGCCTTTTCGCAAGGTGCGGATCATCGCTGCTCTTTGCGCATCAAACTGTGGGCAAAGCCAAATGAAATGTTCAATATCCCCGATGTCACCACAGAAGGCACAGAACGGGTAAGCGTATCTCCCAGTCTTGAATGACCAGGCCGGGGTGTATGCGGAGCCGGTTCTAATGCGGTACAACAGCGTCGCTTCTTCACGAGAAAGTCCATGAATTACACATGCTTGGTGTGGAAACCTGTAGATCGCCTTGAAATGATTGCGTATCACATCTTTGTTGTTCTGGTAAGTCTTGGGAGTTCTTACTCTTGGAAACGATGTACGTGCTTCGCATGCAAGGGCATCAGCCTTTTCATTGCCCTCAATGCCAACGTGGGATGGGATCCACTGGAACTTTATATTAAAACTCTTGCCATTTAGGTGTTTGATTAGTGCCAGAGATTGCTTGGTGAACTTTTCTTGAGGTAGGCCACGATGCAGTCTTTGTAGCGCCGATTTGGAGTCCGTCAGCACTACAACATCTCGTGCAGAAAAGGATCGCAGTTTTCGCAAAGCCGCCGTAATTGCAGCGCTTTCTACCGTTGTGGACGAAACCACGCGATCCAGGCGGCCCGACCATGACACGCCCAGGCTGGGTATGCAGAAAGCCGCTGCGCAGCTATCAGTCTGTGTGCACACTGATCCGTCGGTGTACACTTGTAGGTGGCCACGGTACATGGTGCTCAAGTGGTCCAGCGCAAGAAATTTTGCTTCCGCGGCTGGAATGGTGCGCTTCGCTGGTAGATTGGGTACGCTGAAGTTGCACGCAACATCCACAAAAGACCATGGCGGGTCCATAGGGTGCCGTTTAGGCAGTTTCAAGCCTAAATATTGAAATGTGTTTAGTGCCGCGTTGAAATGTGAGCCAGTTCTTGCTCTTAGCCGCCGGAGAAGCGCCGTGCCTGCGAAGGACTCGCCCAGTCTTGACAGCTGCGTCAATAAGGCCTGAGACGCCAAAAGGCGGAGCGGAAGAGACTCGGCTTCATTGGTGACCTTCGTGTTTGAAGCCGCCTGAGGGACTCCCATCGCCAAGCGAAGACCCTTTCTGTGCACTGCCTCTAGGCGTTCGAACTGGCTTGGTGATGGTGATATCAGGGGCAGCTGATAAAGAATGCGGCTTGTTATAAGCGCATCATTCAATTTAAGCATGGACATAGGATTGTTGCCCCAACGGACCCCTGCCATGCGACGAAGAGCGTTGATCCTTTGCACTGATGCAGTTACTATACCATCAACCGCACGTCGCCATAATAGCTTGTTGTCGATGGTAATGCCCAGGAAGCGAACACTTGTTGCACAACGAATTGAGTGGCCTCGAATATTCAGCGACAGACGTGTTGACTTCCGTCGCACTCCCGGGAAGAGCATGAAGGCCGACTTTTCCGCTGATAAAGATAGGCCAAGTGTCAACAAGTGACGCTCAATGATTGAAATAGCGCTCTGTGCTATCCGGGCCAAACGTTTGTGCTGGTACCCTGAGATCCAAATGCAGATGTCATCGGCGTAGATGGATATTTTAACTGCTTTCAGAGCTGAGTGCAGAGTGTCGGGAAGCCTGGCCATGGCAGCGTTAAAAAGCAAGGGAGATAGAACACTTCCTTGTGGGACGCCGAGGGAAACGCGTCTCTCTTCGCTCGTTACATTTCCAAGCTTAACACGGACACAGCGGTCTCTGAGAAATTCATGTACGAACCGAAGAGCATTTCCCGACACACCCATGGCTTGGAGCCCGTTCACGATGCCTGCCTGAAGCACACAATCATATGCCTTGGCAACGTCCATGAAGACGGCGAGTGTCGAGAGTCCGCTGACGCGGTGGTGTTCGATGTGGCTTAATAGGTTCAAAACACTGTCCTGGGCACTCAGTCGTGGGCGAAATCCGGTCATACACGGTGGCCATCGGCTTCCTTGTTCAAGGTACCAAGTTAATCTTGTACATATTAATCTTTCCATCAACTTAGATACGCATGATGTTAGAGATACCGGTCGATATGACGCGAGGCTCGCAGGATCCTTTCCGGACTTTAGGACTGGCACCACCCATGCTGTCTTCCAAACAAGTGGGATCTCTCCCGTGCTCCAGACATGATTAAATATGTCCAAAAGAGCCCTTTTTCGCTCATATGGTAGATTTGTCAGCATTTGATTGCTGATCAAATCGGGACCCACGGCACAGCGTCTTCTTAATTTGCTAAGTGCCATATCCAGCTCTCGGAAGGTGAATGGCGTATCCATCGTGTGGAAAAACTGGGGTGACAGAGGAATCGCCGCTCCTGCTGATCTACCAGGTATGTACACGTCTGCGAAATCCTCTGCAAGGGTTTGCAAATCTATCCCTTGTTTCAAAGCGAGTGCTTCGAATGGCCTGTTTGTTCGGATCTTCCCAGAAAGACTATTTATTACTGCCCATATCTTTGTCAAGGGCGTAAACGTTGATAAACTCTCACAGAAAGCGGCCCATTGATTTTGTCTTAATTTTTTTGTATGGCGACGAATTGCAGCGTTTATCCTGTTATATTCGGTTTTCGCAGACGGATTTCCTTTTGTTCTCATTATTTTCCGCTCCGCTCGTCTACGTGCTGCGCAGAGGTTCTTCAATTTCAAGTCTGGAGCAGGAAAATGGTCAGGCAGTTTCAGCAATGAAGTTGCTGATCGCTTGCTTTGCAACATATCTGCGAACAGCTCACCAGTGGATTTGTCCAACACTTCTCTGTAGGTGTCCCAGCGTGTTACATTGCAGAATTGCCGACCAGCAGTTCGAAATCCCAGGATATTGGTGAAGATGGGGAAATGGTCGCTGCCCATCTTGTCTGGAGCCGTGGTCGATGATACCAGAAGGTCCGTGGAGTGAAGTACAAGGTCTATTGCACTCCATGAATCAGGTGGCCTGAAAAATGTAGGTTTACCATCGTTCGCCACACATAAGTCGGCAGCATCTGCAGCTGCTAGAAGTTCCCTGCCTCGAAAATCTACACTCTTATCTCCCCAGAGTGGATGGTGCGCGTTAAAATCACCACAGATTATTCGAGGAGCGGGACATCGAGTGCAGAGGTCCTTTAGGAAAGTCTCCATAGAGACCTTTTTTCGTGGGCTTATGTACACCGATACCACACTCAGTTTTCGGTTTCCCAGACACACTTGCACAGCAGCGACTTCCAGTGAGTTGGAACAGAGGTCTTGCACTGGTAGGGTGACGTGAGGTATTTCCCGCCTTATGTATATCATTGCGCTTCCATTTGCAAACGACGTTATGGTCGGGTTGCCGTGTCGGATGTACCCTGGGAGCGTCCTTGCATTCGGTAGACCGGCTTCGGAGAGGGCTAGAATCGGTATTGGAATGTCGCGCAGGAAAAGGTTGAGTTCGCACAGGCGTTTTAGAAGACCGGCGCAGTTCCATTGCATTATTAAGGGCACTTTTGAAGGACGAAATAGACCAGGTGGGCGAGACAGCGCCATTATTCTACTGTGTGTTTGTGGAAGCAGAGCAAAGTAACACTGACTCTAGAGCCAGGACTGCTCCCAACATATCCTTCGTTGAACTCGCAGGCATCTTAGCGACGTGTGAACGCAGTGCTGTGAACAGAGCGCGAATAACGTGCTCGAGGTTTTCTTGCTGTTGGCTTCCAGATGGTACTTGAGATGGGCTCAGTGCATCAGCGTAGGTGCGCTTGGCGGACTCTTTCGTGATACATTTCTCACCAGCGTTGAGCACTTGCGTTGACTCAGTACCAGCTCTTGTCGGATTTAGGCGTGGAAAATTTCCTGCGCACTCGTTATCCGAAACGCCAAGTTGTGGCGCACCGGAAGTCTTCTTCGTGAGCGATGGTTCGTTCACAGTCTTCGGGCCGAGGACAAACGTCTTATTTTTTCGCTGCGCAGCTCTTCGTGCTGGACATCGGCCGTAGCTAGCTGGGTGGTCGCCGCCACAGTTTGCACACACAAGTTTTTCTTTACTTGTACACGTCTTAAAGTCATGAGGCCCCCCACAGCGCTTACACCTTTGTTCCCCACGACAGTGCTTGGCAACATGTCCAAAACGCTGACATTTAAAACAGCGTGGTGGCGTCTCCACGTAGTCTACCAGCTCGTGTCTGGTGAAGCCAAGGTTGATTTTCTCTGGACGTTCCGAATTGGGAGCGAATGTGAGAACTACAGAGTCAGTGCGCCTTGATTCCCATTCGGTGGATGAGGTTTGGACTCGTCGTATGATTCTTCTTGCGTGGTATACTCCCTGAGGTCTCAGGTAGGTTAACAGCTCTTCGTCCGAGTACCATCTTTGGACCCATTATATAATGCATGTACTTTTCATGTAGCTGTGTGGTACACGGGCAAATATGGCAAGGCCGCAGATAGTATTGGTCTCTAGAAGCATATTAGTTTGGTGTTTTGTCTCTATATCCAAGAGCAAGGCTCCCTGTGCTGTGAAACGGCTCTTAACTGGGGCTCCACCGAGAATCGTTTCAATTTCCGAGTATAGGTCAATAGGATTCACTTGCCTCAAGTTAGCTCCTTCGGATGTTGGAGCAATTAACACAGGAATGGCCACCGTCCTGTCTTCGCGATGTCGCACAAGGCGGAAACCACCCTCGTCCATGTCTTGATCTGTGAGGTTCGCCCCGTTGTGGTCCCCGACGACAGTTGATTCGTCTTCTGATTCAAGGCTGTGTTGCCGCTTGCAGTCAGGTATGCTTGCGCAAACCAGCTGGTGCTTCTGACCTGGTGTCACACCTTGGGAGGTCATGGCGGCGCTCTCCCCGATGCTTGTTTCGTTTCTTCTAGTACATTTCGACGCGGCGGGCTGCGCAGCACCCGTCGGTTGCCGATACGGCAGGTACCGTTTCGAGTCGTCCGATGTCTTGAGCAGTGCTGAGTCGTAATATAAACAAAAATAACCGATAAATGCAGACAGAGCTACTTAGCCAAGCAGCAACAGCTTCGTCGTCTTCTTCCACTCCCGCCAGCGTTTGCATATGCGGTTCTGTTGAAGATTTTCCATGTGGTCCACAAAAATAGAATTTTCACTGTGCACATCAATGGCCGGTATTTAATTACAGTGAGCATTCAAAACACCTGCAAAAGTATTCGGTAGCATTTCTCAGACCAAGACGCTCGTGCACTTCTCAGCCAGATGCACCCCATCGTCGAACAACGCTAATTCAGCTCGCCACTCGCCAACGCACCAGCAACGGACAGCGCCGCCACGCGGTGCATAGAATCCAGTTTCTCCGCCGCCGCTATGGAAGGCCCGCGTTCACGACACTTGGAAGGCGAATGTGAAGAATCGGGGAAGAAATGTGGGCGCGTAGAAGACTGTCGTTACTTTCCTAGATCAAGGGGTTTTAACACGCTCTAGTGAGCCTGGTGCGTGCGTCCTCCATAGAGTGTTACCATACTTTCATGAGAATGGTGCCGCGAAGCCGCCATTTTTTCCCCGAGTCCCACGCCTCTCAGTGTAGCCACCTTTGAGCTGTGACTGTGAGACAGTAGTGAGACGACGCGGCTAAAATTACGGATGTTGCGCCGTAGTGGACGCGGCAGATGCCCTCACTCTAAAGCGGGGAAAACGTGCATTAAGACACCATAACCCGCACTTGGTGGCGCCACTTCATGCAAAGAACCTGAAACACTATCAAGAGTGTATTTCTCTCTTACTGCGATCAAAATCTTAAACGATAATGGCTTGTTATTTCTTAATTTATGCTTACGGAAGATGATGGCCTTTTAAATACTTTCAGCTAATCGGCCAAGGCGCTGTACATATTCAGGACAACGGGGCGGTAAAAACTGTGTAGCTCACACAGACCCTTTCATGTACTACGTTTTGAACTGGGGGCTCACTCGAACTCAGACTCACTAAAAATTTTCATAAAGCGGACTCCCTCTGACTCGCACGAACAAACGTTTTTTTCAATCAGACTCACTCAGCCTCCAACACAGTGATAATATCACTCACCCGCACTCACGGCTCGATCTGAGTCTGAATGAGTTCAAGTGAGTCAACTCATGAGTGAGTTGGCTCACCTACGCTCAGGACACATAATTATAACCAGTTTCTTCATTAGGGGGTTTCGCAGGACGTTAACTTAGCATTAGAGGTGCTTACTCTATTCGGTATTCCGGTAAACAAAAGGGCAGGCGTATTACCAGTTAACGTGCCTCTTAGCTGCCACCACTTCAAGTGGCGTCATCTATAGAAGAAATGAGACAAATAGCTAGCACGTACTTTACAACCTCTGAGTTTTCGGAAACGTAACTGACTAAGCCTACAGCATAGAATATTTGAGTAAATCTCTCAAAAATATTGGCGAATCGACACAAATACTTTCGTTTCGAAGACTAAAGCCATGAATCTCAAGCAAATCTTGTATTCGAAGCTAGCGAGCTACAGAGCACGCGATGGCCACTCCATAGACACGAGGTGGAAGGCAATCGCCTTCAGCGGCACAGCCATGTTTTACAGGCGCGCACATGCGCAGTTAACGCCCGTTATTCTATTACACGCTAAGAATTTTGCATGCAACGGACAACCGGACAGATTAAAAAACCTCTATTGAACGAGCTGTAGCGTATTTAGCTCCATGCTTTCAAATAGCCTTCACTATACACCGGCTAAACTGTAGGAACAAAAATCCCCGCTGCATGAAAAGCAAGTGAACACTACTCACGGAATTCGATGATTAGCAGCCAGCAGCCGGGACAGCAAAACAAAAAAAAAACGGGGAAAAATATGCACTCTAGAATGAAACTTCAGCAGTGACACAATCTTATGTCTCAGTAATAACTAAGATCAAGCCGGATGTCGCCCTGCTTTGTGGCGCTGTCCCTAGAAATGCCGTACGGCTTCGAGTGAGATCTCATCCACGGTTCTCGCTGGTTCAGCTTCGTCTCGACGAAGAGCGGCTGTGGTGCGTGTTGTCCAGGTACTGGCCGTAGGAAAAATACCCGGCTGCTCGCCCTCAGCACCCAAGTGTGCATGTCCCATCTCCAGTGATGCTTACGGGCGTTCACGATCGGCCCACAATGCACCTTCTGTAGGCAAGGAGCGCAGCGGATGTGCTCCGCTCGCGTTGCGCGCTCGTTCCCACGCGTCAATGCGTCAGCGTCATAGACGTGGTAGCACAAGGGTATTTTGCTTGTATTTTATTTGCGCGATATCTGAGAAAACAACGGCGGCTTTTTTTTGTCGAGCATAAAACATGAGTAGCTATACAAATGCATGAATAAACACACGCATGCAAATCGACTTTAATCCTGGGAACGAGGCAAGAACGAAGAAACAATAACCAGATTGTTAAGGAAAGGTGAGAAAATTGCATAACTGGGCACACAGTATGCGGAATTCTATCCCTGGCCTCGCCGAGAAAATAAATGTCATTTTTAAAGTACCCTATAGAGCAATTTTATTTCTTAAATAACCTCTGTGATTTTATATGTCAAAACCATCATATTATTGAGCGGCACACCTCAGTGGGGTACTTGAATTCTATTTACGACCATCTGGTGTTTTTCAACGAGTATATACATATAAGTATGCCACTGTTCTCTGCATTTCGCGCCAATTAAAATGCGGCCGCTGTTTCCGGAAATCAAACCCCTCTTCTAAAGCTTAGTGACGTGACAATATGCATGTTATGCTACCACGGCGGGTCAATATATTGGTAGGTATGCATCTCGTTACAGTGTGTTACATTTCAATCAATCTTGTTACAGCGTGTCGGCAACGCCAGTGTACAAAACGTCGCCTCGTTTTAATGAGACTTCTCGTTGCAATAAGCGTACGGGTTGTGCGTCTTCGTCATGGTGCTTTTCTTGATCCATAGCTAAACATTTTTAAACATTTTTCTCTTTGTCCTACCTAAGATTATTGGCAATTGTTGTTTCAATTGCCCGCTAACGTTAGAAGGGTATATCTCAATCTTTTTTTTCATCCATTTGTTTTTTTATATCTATAATAAGAGATCCGCAATTTGAGGCAGACATTACAAATTCGAAAAATATTTTTTTATAAACGACGTTTTTGTCGAAAAGTTATCTACACTTTTTCGTTTTGAGCTTTTCCCGAACCTGTTTCGGGTACTGATCCTGAAGGTAATATTAGGAATTGTTAGAAATTAACGTCCCCAAAGCACCATATAATTATGAACGAAGCCGTAGTCAAGGTCTCCGGAAATTTAACTGCCTGGGATTTCTTCAATTGCACCTGAATCTGAGCACATGGGTTTCAAACACTTTCGCCTCCATGGAAAATGCGGCCGTCGCAACCGGAATTACACCCCGGAATTACACCTCAATTACTAGCCTAGCTTCGGTTTCAGTGTATGCCTCCACCGTGCCGTGAGGGAACGAACGACTCTGTGTGCAACACTGGCCATTTCCAAATATGGTAGAATGTCTACTGCAAGTACATTTGCGTAATACCCACTGCGCCATAATTTTTCCTTTAGCGAATCAACAAAGGGGCTTTTGCACGTGCGTACAGCAACACGCAAACTTAAGTTTGAGCGCTGTGTAATGACTGGGCCTTCCTAACACCAACTCGCTGCGCAATTCACATGTTTAGACGCCTGGCGCGATACTACGCTTCTACCACTTAATATTGCGTGAATTAAAGAAATCGCTTCTGCTTCATGAACAAAAAAAGTGTAAAGGTAAGGCTCTTTTTTTCCTGGACAAAATAATAAACAGAACTTCTACTACATGGAATTCATACTGTTTTTTTTTTCGGGTCAGAATCGACCATTGGTGTGCCGCTGTGGTATAAGACCTTATTGCCCCGAAGAGAGCCTGGGTTCTACTCTCGCTTGTACTGAACGTTTTTGTTATTTATTTTATTGGCAGGATTTTTTTTTGTCACGGACACAATGATGTTTTCTCGCTCACAACCGGAGATGTTGGCTGCGACGCCAACACCACACTTTCTTTGAAACGAGCTCGTTAAGGTTATCACGTTCAAATAATATACAGCGCATAAATATTACAAATAAATATAGGTGAAGAGACAGTCGTTTATCTTACAACCTAATTTGAGAGCATGATCAAACACTACATTTAAAGGTAGTTATAACCTTCAACCGAAATTGCCGGGAGAGGGACCAGACCATCGAATGAAATTCCGACCATGTTGCTATAGTATAGCTTTTAACTAAGGCGTGTAAAGTGAATAAATTGCATGCCATAATTTAGTTTTGATTGAGGTATGAACCAATTATTGTCGACTGGGACAGACCTCCTAAAATTCCGGCTCAATTCAAAAGGGGTACCAAGCTTGGCGTCACAGAGAGAAAAAGCCTTGCGCCAAACGTAGTCTATGGCGTTCAACGTGAAAATTACGGTCATTGTAACACACTTCCCTTATTTTTTGCTGGACAGGAAGCTTTTGCCTCACGCGAAACATGGGAGCTTGCACCCAGCATTTTTTCGCACTTGTTCCCAGCGGTTCCGCCCCATATATTGAAGCTGAAATGTTTATAATCAATTCACCGATTCCCCCTCCCCTTAACGAATGGCGCCACTCTTATGCTCAGTGCACAGTTTGTAGGAGCCACCAGAAATAGAAGAACAAGACGAAAGTCGCGTGTCGAGCAACGTTGTCGATACTCATTGTGTCATCACAGTAATATTCGATTAATTGTCAACTGTCTCGCTACCTTAAAAGCAGTGTATATTTCTGCTTTCATATGATTCTCTAAGAACCAACACAAACGTATGTGAGTGGTCGTGTTTTGCCAGTCACCAGTTTTTGTTACATTTCCTTTATATTATCAAGTTTCGAAATGGGCTTAATCCAGCATGGCGTACCGATAAATTCGGAGGTGTCGTGCACCAGAGGCCTTTCTCGCTATCCGAACGTTCTCTTCTCTGATCTCCCTATTCCGCGCTACCCAGAGGCTCATACCCAAATAACATATGCAGTACATTATTACAGCAACGGATAGTTTTCTCAATCACAGTGTTCTCATTTCAGAACCTCAGAGATGGTAACGGTGCCGCATGTATAGGTGTCGCTTCTCAGTGCAGCAAAGTGCACCATGAAGTAGCACACCATGAGTCTACAGCATCTATCAGTACCTTCATAAGAAAAATTGAATAAGTGACTACTTGTAAAGAGGGCCTCTAGCATATATCACAGGCACCTCTGGAGCAGGCGCGCTCAAACCACCTGAACGTGCACTTATGCAGATGAGGTGTTTTTAAAAAGGCTGCTTATATCATCCCTTACGCAGCCTTTATTCTACAATAAAAGCAATTGAGAAAACTGTTGAGACGCTTTTAGCGAATGCCCTTTGGTTGATTACCTCTTTTGGAATGTGCTTATAAAGTCGCAGCGGTTGGCACTGCATCCTTTGAGTTATACCGCTCATCATGAGATTCTGATGGTTATGTTTTACATTGTGATGAGAATATCCGTTTTTTCTTTTTTTGAAATAGAAGCAATCAACAGCATTCTGAAATAAGTGGAAAATTCGAGAAAGAAGGTGAAGTTGCTGTAACAATTTGCACTCTGCTCTCTATTTGTAGCCGTCACGAAGACTTTTCTGATGATCAGTGTAAAGCATCAAGAAAGTTTTTTTTTTGTAACTAGTACAAAACATGAGTCCTGTTCAAGATTGGAAGCTTGAACGAGTTGATATGGGTTTGGTTGTTTTTGAGGTTGGATGTTTTTCCAAATGTTAAGTAGAACTTCACCTATTTATCATCTGTTCTTTCCCAAATAAAAGTTTGTGGCGAGTCAGCGCTTGTCCATGTTCTTTTCCTTCGCCCTCGTCCCACGTGTTCTGTTCAACCAAGTTGAATACTTAAGTTCTAGAGCATTTGTCTATTCAAGTAAGTCAACTTGTTTGAGGCTTTTACAAACGTTTTGGGCCTTTTTCTACCTAGGCAAGATTACAGTGGCTAAAATGGTAGCGGTTGTCGTAAAATGTTTACGCTGAAAACGCTCATTCACGTAGAATTTACGTACTTGAAGATAAAACCGAACGCAAGCCGCGCGAATATAGGGAGGACATTGATTTTCATCCAACTTGCAATGAGCAACACATCCGGGCGATTTATACATGAGACCTTGTCCAGTCCACAAATGTGACGCGAGAATATGGCTGGAAACGCATGACGAATGGTTAAGTTCGATAACAGTACAACGAGGAAGCCGGCGGGAAGAACATCGCAGTGAATCGTCGTGGCACGCTGCCGTAAAAGACGATGCACCGAGAGTAGAGCAAGATTAAGCATGATCAGACTGTAGCACCGCTAGTTCTTGCGACGGCCGCTTGGCCTATCTTCTTCTGCTGGCGGAGTTACAGAGCTCTGAAACTAAGTTTATTCTAGTAACGTCGGTACCAGCAATCAAGGTATAATGAAAGGGGCTACGTTTCAATTTGCCGCACGTTGATCTCACTCGGCAGAATGACCATCTAACTTTCATTAGACAAAATGTCCGGTGAAAGTCTGTGCTACTTAATCGCATGCTTTATTATAGTGCAATAACGAACCAATAAGTAACTTTGAAATATTCATTAGGTGCATCGTTTTGGATGAGTAACGTTTGGTTTAGCTGTGGAGTGTTCTTCTGGGTGGCATTGCCTGAACAAATTCTATGTTGGTATATTACATGATGAGAGCTTGACAGCCTAATTCTTTTGTTTAACTTGATCGTATAGTAAAGTCTTAGATAGCAATAGAAGCTAAGATGGGAAAAAACAACAGGACAGGCAAGGCACTGTTGCTAAATTGACTCTGAGAGAACATGTCCGTAGAGCTAAAGAGCAGCACGTTGTTCGAACATCAGCACACTCTTCAATCAGTCGTTTACATCAAGTGAAAGTAGATCGTAGGCTGTGTATACTTTATGCTGATTCTAGATAATGAATATGAAAGCCTGTCTTCTGTAAAAGTACTTTGGCATGTCCATTCATGAATATGCAGGGTGCCCAGACCCAAAGTTCTACAAGTGTTCACCTCAGCTCGGGTGGGACGCAGAGGCCCAGTGTCTGTGGGACTCACCAGCCCACTTCAAGGAACTGCAGGGCTGGCGGAAATATTGTCATCGCGGTGAGGCCTTTTCAGCATCGCAGGTCTCTCGTTGCATACGGCGATGAAGTCTTATCAGTCGGGCATCGACGAGCACTTCACGACACATCTAATGTTGCTGGGTGGTGAAACGTATGACCATGCCAAACTTACGTCATTGCGACAGTCTAGCATTCTTTATTTCTCACGACACCTACAGTCCTTAACACGGCAAAACTGAGCGTTTTGCAATAAAATGTTTTGAATTCTTTTAAATGCTCACTTTTTAGAACTCACCGCCCCTCTTTTGAAGCAGTACCGAATATTTAAAATATCAGATCTTTATTCTCTTAAATTGCTCTGCCGCTATAAAAGCGGTACTTGAAAAATCCGACACAGTTCTCTAACTCTCAAACCTTGAATAAAAAGGAGGTTCCTAGACACGTTCGATAAAAACCACCTTGGCACGTTCCATTCTCACGCAAACACTATGGAACGCAACGCATCCGACACACCATCCCAACAACAATAAATATTTAGAAATGCAAGGAACAGATGTTTTAATATACACAAAAAAGAAGTTATAGGGCTGTTCTAGAAAGTACTCAAAGTTTATTTGGTAACAATGGAACCTATACGTGTTTTCATGTTGTTTCTCTTTGTCATTCATTGTTAATATACTCTGCCAATATGTCTGTATAATATACACGCATGCATATCTGTATTGGTTTGTGCATAGTAATTTTTAACGACGACTTGAAGTGTTTAGCATCTTTGAAAAAAAATACTTTCTTTTTCTCTGAAATGAAATGCTGTACCCTCTAGTTTCACCGCCGAAAGGTGTCTGGGGCTTTGTCAAGCTGTTTTCCAGCTTTTTTCGCGGCCTCCCTTCTTCGCCGCGAATGTTTTCTTTTTTGATGGAAAAAGTTCTTTGATTGAGTGATTGATTGATTTAATACCGGATATTTCAGCTGGCAGCGCTGGTGATGTTTTCGCTTTACTGCTGTTGTGTCCTTGTGCAGTCGAAGCAGGCTTGGTAGTGGACTCTGCACGCTAGAGAAATTCGAGTTGTACTGGGCGATAACTTTGGCTCATAGTTAAGAATGAAGGTTTGTGCGAAAAAAGACACGTAACAAGTGGTACAGAGGCGTGCGTTTTGTACACGTCTTCTTTCGGGCAACATTTTAATTTCAAGCATGTTGAACACACTTAGCCAAGAAAGAGCTTTGCTTCGGATCATAAATATAAACCATGCTGGGGTAACTGAACAACATATTTGAGTGCGCAACCAATAACGTACGAGCTGAAGAACGTGTCCATTCAGGTCGCTGCCTGAATGTGTGCATTCGAGAACATGAAAGTTCTCCAAAGGGAGCTCCGTACTCGCAGTTGGCGATGCACTGCAAGGAGTGCGCTTGCCAGTCAGAGCTGTCTCACGAACAAATAATTGGCAAGCACAAGAAGTGGATGACGAGATTGATATTGGAAGCGTGTCGAATTTAAAAAAAGAGTTGAGAAGTTCGTCAGCGCATGGCGTCTGTTCTGTTGACGGAATCTGAATTTGCTTTTTCTGACGCCTCATGATTTAGTGCATCTTTGTTGTTGCTTTTGCTTGTTTTTTTGGAGAGGGTCTTAAAACGTGTTTTTTCGGTTGTTTGCAATCGTTTATGGGAGAGGTTTTTCATTACTTCGCGTTGTTCTTGACCTTTGGGGGTGGTTTGTGGTGACGTACATGCGTCGTGTGCTTATATAATAGTGTTCGTTTCAAGATAAAAATTTTCATTTCTTAATAAGCGCTCGTTTTGTGTCTTTTCCTAGTGTTCGTATCATTTGGTGCTTGTTTCATTAGGAATATATTCACTTTTTTAGTATGCTCTCTGCTTTTCGCGCAAGTCATCGCACGTGCACTGTATTTGATGTATTTAAGAATGCTTGCAAGATAACTTTACCTAAGTCAGCTTTTGCTACGTAGACTAACATAATTATTCAAACGCCATTTAATTCACATAATAGCGAATTCAGCTCATGGTTTACACTGATAGAACTATTTTATGGCTTCAAAATATTCCGCCTGCTGAATATTTGCATTCGTTGATGGCCATTTCAAGGGCCAAAGTCATGGAAGCTTTCAGTTGGTAAGAATTAGCTACTTTGCCGTCAGCCAGCTGTTTTCGCTGTGATAATGCCCACACTGAGTCTCCACTGGCCAGTATTTGTGTTCGTGGTTTTTTTCAATAAGCGTATGAGCTGAGGCATGTGAAGCTGGTATAAGCAGCAGTTAATCTTGCAACAATTTTATAGGAATGTAGTCTGCATGGTTTATTTTCATGAGTCTTAATTTGCACATTCAATTTGGTTTATCATTTCACAAAAAAGAAGACAATGGTGAACGTTAATAGCAATATTTGGTGTTTTACACCCAAATTGATATTGTTGTCGCGTGTTTTACGTCCCTAAACTACGATGTGATTACGAGAGAAGCATGCCCTAGTGGAAGCTTCCGAAAAGTTTGACCGTCTGGTGTTCTTTGACCTGCACTAATATTGCACAGTGCATGAACCTCTACTACTTCGCCTCAATCAAGATAACAATGGTGAGTTAACTGAACAGAACTGCTAAACTACCCAGTGTGTGCTTCGGGATTCTTTAGGCTACAAGTCAATAACGGAGAAAACAGCGAAGACAAGTGTTGTTCGTACCTTGAACGTTTACCACTGGTAAGCGAAAATCTTGTTTTCCTGGCGCAACCAGCGCTACAGAGATTATAGGGCCGTTATTCGCGTTGATTGCTCTTTCCGTGTCACTTTCAAATGACGTAGTACTTTTTTATTTCATGTGCTTGCTCCGAAGTCCGAATCATCGACACTCTCTTCATATATATCATAAATAAACTGAAGATTGACCTTCACAAAATACCCAATAGGCAAAAAATGTTTAGGGAGTTTGATTATTTGACTACTCAGTGGTCTTTTTTTTGTTTTGGTTTCCATCCTAGAAAAAAAAACAAGTTTATTTGTCGAATGATTTCCACGCAAGTGAAGAAGCCGAGTGCATAGTTTCTCTTGATCAAGTCCCGCAAGTGCAGTCGTCACTGTTTTGTAGGTGGAAGCACCACAATGGATCACATTTCTCTACAGCAATAAGAAAATTCTATGCGTCCTATGTTGCCCAAGTTTTCTTTGGTGTATTGTACGTTTGCTTCCTAGTTATACAAATAAAAGCTTGCACAAGATTATTCGTAGACTCATTGATGGGAGACTTCATGAAAGTTCGCGAATTCGGAATATATTGGGACCAACTGTTAAAGGTTTAAACATCTAAATTGCTAGGTCTGCCTTCTTGGACACCACAATTACGATCACTGCACCTTAACAAGAGGTAAGGAAGCTTTTTACAGTGATCAATCCTTTATTATTCCACTAAACCGTACCAGCCATTTAGAGGTATGCAATACTCAGTGATATTGTAAAGTGTGATATTTCAACGTGCTTTCTGACCATGTCAAAACAGAAGAACCCCGGAGTGGGGCTGGCTGTGCATTTTCATTTGTAGATTTATGTATTTAATTTATTTTATTTATTCATTGCCTATAGTACCCGATGGGAATTACTGATAGACAAAAAAAAGAAAGCACTCAAGGTAGTATAATAGAACATCAAGAGCAACGATAAGGTTAAGCTAAAAAAACGATGGTATACATTCTGCAGCAACCTGATCAGTAATTTGACACGAGCGTGCGATTTGAAGGAGATACACGATGACAAGAAATTCATTTCTGTTTATTGCTCCATGCATGTTCTTACACGCGCCTTTGTCAGTATTACTGCAAGCGAAAGGTCGTCTGTGTTAGATATGTTAAAAGGTACTTGTGTTAAAGCCTGCTAATTAATTGTTTCGTGTATCATACACACTTCATGTGGGGTAAGGTTATAGGGGCACTTTCGTGTGGGTCCTGTAGAGCTGTAACTCAGTGGACTTCTCATCGCTGCCCTGGCGAAGACAGGTTCACTTGCCGAAATATAGGCTCAAGCGACAATGCCTGTAGAATTAGTTTTCAACACTTTGAGGTGAGAGTAATACACAGGCAAATTGCCACGTGTACAGTCCTACAGTTTTCGACGATTGAAATGCGACAAGCTATGACTAAGTAATGCTCGTACATTTCAGTCCCCCACATTACCATTATTTCTACTGGAACATTTACACCATAGCCTATACCTAACCTTTGGCGGCCAGCTTCGTAGGGACACAAGGTTTTGTTCTCGGGGTATCGCGCGCCCTAGTAGTTAACTGAAAGTTTTGATGTCCCTTCTCACTCCATGAAGACACCACTCAGTGTAATCCACAAAACTTTTTTATTCGCAGCCTTTAAGGAGTGCATCTCTACAGAAAGGCCGAGCGGTCCCGGTCCAATGTTTTTTCCGCTGCACGTAAGATTCCTTATTACCTTAGACTGTTATACTTTACAGTTAGCGTGATAGCGGAGGTTAAGAGAATGGCATTACCGTGCAGGAAACGTTCGTTGCAGACAGCGTCTGCATAGTGTAGTGGGGTAGTGTTTACGTGTTTTACGTGCCCTAGAACGGAATTTGGCGACAGTAATCGGAGGGTTGAGAAGTAAGAACAGTGAAAAGGAAAAGAAAATAAGAATGTCGGCCTGTGTCATCGCGTATAAATAATAATATTATTATTATTATTTGTACAAGTTAATAATAATAATAATAATAATATTAATAATAATAATAATAATAATAATAATAATCAACATGAACCACACACTAAACGAGAAAACATTATTGTTGCCGATTTCTTTACATCCATCTTGAAGTTAGGCCATGAAAAGTAGAAAATGGGAAGCTACCTAAAAATCTACATCCACCTATCGGTAACACTCGGCTGTCGAAGCTAAATGAAGGCAAGCGCAGCCACTTTAGACAGTAGTTTGCTGCGAGCAAAGTGAATTTTTCAAAAACTACTTAAAAATCTTTTAAAAGCGGGCGTCCGAGAGCGCCGTCATGTTTTACATACACTACGTATACACCTACGCTAACACGGTAAAGTTAAATCTCAAAAAAAAAAAGCCCGCGTACGGTAAGCAGTGCGGGTTACGTACGCATCTGCGCCTGCGTACTTCGATCCCACTATCACGGTACGCCCGGTACCCCGGTAAGCCCGGTATACACTGTCTATTGTGTAGAGATAGCAAAGGCTATGTCTTTCATAACGTATGGGTTAGCACGTGCACATCTTACGGCTGGAAATCAACACTGACCGCGACGTGTCCTGCTCGTATAGGCCTCGCAACGTCGGCCAGGGGGCGCTGCGCCACACGCGTTTTAAGGCGGTCGTTCGGTAACCCGCTCTTGCCTTCTGCCTGCACCAGCGGCTTCTTTATTTTTGCAGGGCCCGGGAGAAGGAGCAAATTTCATTCGGAAGCGGCCGTCGGCGCCGCAACCGGAGATGCCGCCTCATCGTCTCTCGCGCGAACAAATGCCGCGGCTGCATTCGAAGCTGCTATACGGCTCGGTTTTCAGCTGTATTCGCATTGTTTAAAATGTATTGGAAACTTAGAAATGAGAATCGTGAAGCACTTGTTGTTCTGGACACCTAGCTCAATTCAAAGGTATGTGTCATACGCGACTACTTGATCGAGGCGCTCGTGCGTCGTCTGCTAGGGCGACACCAGATAGCTGATGCCAGTAATCTGCGGAAGATTGTTTTGTCACCGTGGCGTTCGCTTGACTGAGAGTTGCTTTTTTCACTAACTGAAAGTCGATTTTTGAGAGAAGCCTTTGCCAGGAGCTAATATTAACAGCTTGGGTGCCTAATATTCCCCGATACTTGCTACTGTGTAGTGACGTAGCACATTATGCGTCAGCTTGGAGTTCATGCACTAAATAGCACAAAAGGGCACACGGCTTCCAGGGATATAGGTGATCATCCGTTGCCTTCGGAAAGCATTACGTGTGTTGCCAGCGAGAAAAATCAAGTGTCAGAAAATGAGGAACTATGGCAGGTGATTTCAATATTGGAGAGTTCAAACGATGAAATCATCGTGAAATAAACAAGAACACCTCCATATGGGGCGCGATTCCTGTGATCGGTCTGTGTGTTTAAACAGGCGCTGTTAAAGTCTAATGCCGACTCTTAATTTTAGTCAAGGTCAAAGGCTTAAAAATGCGGCCTGTGGGCAGTTGCTTGAGCTTGTCTGTGTATTCATAGACAGATTGCTGTAGCCTTAATATCCGGCTGCTCAGCTCCGTTTATTTCTGTGTCTCTCTGGCATCCTAATTCGGTAGAGAGCAGAATGGAGGTCAAACTGCTGCATGGTGACCATGGGCTAACCTTCAGCTTTTGGGCGTAATGTTAGCGTTGCAGACGACAGGGATCGTGAGGCAGCGTTCTTTCTGATACTGATTTGTTAACGTTTTAGATGCAGAGCACTCCAGCTTAGTGATACCAATTTCCATGTTGCCAAACATGACGGGTAGACTTCAGCCACCTTTACTTGTAATCTATAAAATGCTCGGCCTGTAAAGAAAGGCTACATATTAGAGTCACGTTAGTATGAAGATTTATGAGGAGACCAATAGTTCTACCTAATTACTGTAAGCGCGATGTTCCCGAACACCAGCGGAAGTTGCAATTTCACGGATGTGCAGCCGTACGGTGCATGAGGGCGATAGCTTTAAATGCCTCATCAAAAGCGAAAATGCCTCATCAAAAGCGGCGTCCGGCGTCTTCTCGCATCGGCGGCGTGAACACGAGTGATACAAAAAATCATCATTACGTGAAAACGTCATCACATGCGTCACATATCATAACTTTTTTTATTTATTTACTTTTATTTATTTTATTTATTTACAAAATACCGCCAAACCCCCCATGGGGATTATTACAGGGGTGAGCATCACTGTCAGAACTTTGGAAGTTTGAATCAAGAAAAAGGAGAATAATAAAGGACACATAATCACTGAACACAGCATTACGGATCATATAATCACACACATATTCACTGAACACAGCAATACGTGATTTGTCACGTATCGGGTTGCCACATAACCTCACGACATCATATAACATCTTCGCTCGGTTGAAATGAACCGAAAGTGAGGCAGTGCATATCCAGCTGAGGGGCAGAATACTAGCTTTGTCTCGTGTCCTTGAGGCAGTAAAAAAACCATGTTGGGCGCAGAAATATACCGGAAGGAAGTAGGAAACATTCAGTGTATTGAATCGCAAGAAAACTAGGATAATTTTTACCTTTCAGTCGTCTCAGGAGAATCTATAAGGGGACCGGCAAGTTTTTTCTGTAACTAATGAGGAATAAAAAAAGACAATGTTGAACAGCCGCCTTTCTATGTCATTAAAAGTGAGGTGACGATGCAAAGTCAATGTTGAACAGCCGCCTTTTTAAGACAATAAAAGTGAGGTGACGGTGCGATTTCTATAGGTATGTGACCAGTAAAACGCGCATTTGCTGTGACAGTCGTGCCTTCTCGGAGCTGTTGGCAAACCAATACCACGCTTTTGTGTGCATTTGTGTATAGCGTTCGGATTTCGATTGATTGAATCCCAAGTTTGTCGCGCGGCTTTAAATATTATGAGGAAGACAGTTCGAAGAGACTCAACTTATGTCTGTTTTTTTTAGGTCGTGGCCCCATCACAATACGCAGTGTTCAGTTTCACAAAAGTTTCACTTTTTCAGAAGTTTTCATAAGATGTTAATAACGTCGTATCTTGAGTTCAATGCCACCTTAGATTTTTTACAGCTTCTTTGAAAGCATAGTGAGACGCACAAATAAAATTACTTTGCGTTCACTTTAAGCATTCATGTTACCTGCAGAGCAAGTTTCAGTTCGGATAATATTCACGCTTGATCACGTATCGTGTTTACAGATAAGAATGTCAATTTGGTTGTTTTGACAGCTCGCTTGTTTGCTCCTAATATGGAATACTCACAACGATCGGGCATGTTTTCAGTTACGACTAGATTTGCCTCTGATAACCGCATCTAATTTCGCAAAACAATCGAAAAATTTATTGCTGCCCTGATATTGCTGCCCTGGTGACAAACTGTCATAATCCACCCTTGACGCCTTTATCCTCGCCATATTTATATGCAAGTATACGAACCGCCATAATTCACTTTTGATGCCTATATCCTCGCGCTATAGAGCAAGGATAAAGTCGTAAAGAGTGCATTATGGCAGTTAGTACATTTGCACAGGAAGCGGTAGGACTTCATGATAAGTTTCTAGCTCTTCGACATTTTTAAACTTTTGCAGTGGCTGACAGTGGCTGACGCGATAGCTTTCGTAGGCAGCATTCGCTGCACAACAATCGGCCGAAAGAACTTAGTTCCGTCAAATATCTTGTTCTTTGGGAGTTACGGCGCCTTTCTTATAGCTTGCAAGAAAGCAACTCAGAATACTGCACTTATTTTAAATGTTCTTCCAGCCTCATCAACATAGTTCATTTTACGGCAAAATATGCGTTGCATAAATATAAGATTCTCTTGCATATGCTGAATATTCTGCCGAGAGTCCATCAAATCACACTTCGGCAACTGTTATTCAGCCTGAATTGGACTAGACTGCTGTTCACAGCAAACCACTTATGATGCAGAATCTCGATCGTGTTTATGGTGAAGATTAAAATCTGTTGAAAATGACTGCAGTAAAAACAAGTTAATAATGGATAGATCCAGGTGACCCTAGCTATGGTCATCACTTGAGATTTTTTATTCATAGCGTGAGGGAAAGTGGGGGGGGGGGGGCGTACTTACACCTAAAATAGAATAGTGCGATCCGACGATAGAAAAAAAAGGAAAACGAGCTCTGCCAGAAAAAGCTGTCCAGAAAAACGTTAACCTACTGGTAGAGAAAATTAGCCGTTATGTCACGTAGCCTAAGCTTTGTCACGTGACGGCCCTGCCAGATCATTATGACAACACCTATTTTGCGACTTAACATGTTTTCATATAGATCTTCATCTCGTGATGATGATTTTTTTCAACACCAGCTCCAAACGACGCGAGCCAGCTTTGACGCAGAACGCCGACAGTCATATCTCGCGTTTTATCCGGCATCTGAGCCTCTCATCTAAAAGGTAACTATGCTCATTATATATATATATATATATATATATATATATATATATATATATATATATATATATATATATATATATATATATATATATATATATATATATATGTCATGAGCATAATTCTGATCATACTTTGGTTTTCTCGCGCCTACGAGGGACGTGCAAGCTGTGTTCCTGTGATTGTGCTCTCTAGCTCGTGATATCCACTTCCACCAAGCAGGGGCAGAGTTAAAATTCTCGCTCGTGAGATGAGTGATTTTAAATTGATTGGTTGATTGATTTGTGGGGTTTAACGTGCCAAAACCACCATATGATTATGAGAGGCGCCGATGTGGAGGGATCAGGAAATTTCGACCACCTGGGGTTCTTTAACGTGCACCCGAATCTGAGCACACGGGCGTACAACATGATGCTGATGAAGGCCAGGCTCTAGGCCGAAACGTCGAAATAAACCACGTTGTGACTGCTGTTACGATCGGCCCTGGGGAGCCAAGCAGGAAGTGGACAGTTACGATCGGCCCTGGGGAGCCAAGCAGGAAGTGTTTGGGGGAGAACCGGTTCGTGACTCGCGGTGGCGGCCACCCCCACCTCCCCATTCGGGTTCCTCCTCGCCGGGAGAGCTACGCGGTCTGCTGTGCGTTCGTGACCATATTTGGTAACATTTTGGGGCGCCGGGACCATATATGGTGTTGGATTGTGCCACTCCTTGTGTTGTGAGAGGTGTTTTCCCCTCCCTCGTGGCCGAGGTGCCGGCGACACCGTATTGGCTGACGATGCGGACAAGACGCCCAGTGTCAACAACGTGGCGCTATAAAATGCCGAAGACGTTTTGTATCGCACGCACTCTTCTCTCTTTGGGTCACTTGACCACTTCTCCACATGTAAATAAATCTCTGTTGTTCGTTCGGGCGCTTCTTCTCGCTGAATTGTTGGACGATGGATCCTGCGACGGGGCCAGCTACCGACAACGAGACCGGCAGGACCCGGAGTCCCAACAACTGGATGGCAGCGGCGGGATGCTGATAACCCCGAAAGCGACCACTGGACGGAGTGAGCCCGAAGTTCAACAACGGGACGACAGGAGAAGGATTACACGAGCTCATCGACTTCCAAAGGGAATCGAACGGCACTTCTGAGAGGCACGACGCCGGAGACATGACTGCGAACTGGGTGAGTGCCGGCTTTCTCTGTTAAATTTTACCAGGCATTTACTCTATGTGTTAAGTAAAAGCTGGTAGAGAGGGGCTGTCTTGGTCATTGGGTTAACAGGTAACTTGCGTCAGGCAGAAATTGTGTGATAGCTTGGTTAAGCTCTTTCTGTCAGTGGCGTCAAGGTTAACAGTGACAGGGCAGGATTCCGTGTAAGAGCTTTTGAAGCTTTATTTGTAGACTAAGTTAACGGAAAACTTGAGGCAAGGCAGGTATCTAGAGCTGTCGTTGCCGTCAAGGTTAATTAGTTGCAGGACAGGAATCTTTGTGGAACAGAGACAGCGGTACTGGAGGCAGCCATGAATCTGAAGTCCCTGCGAAAGTCCATGTTGTTGCTACTTGCAAGGGAGTTGAATCTGGAGGTGTCGGACTCTCAAAGAAAGCCAGAGCTGATAGAGGCGATTCTCGCATTGGGGGCGGAGGATGACGAGCTGTCAGAGTGTATCGAGGAGATTCAGGAGAGGCAAGCGGCCGAGGCTGAAAGAAAGGCGGCCGAGGCCGAAAGGAAGGCGGCCGAGGCAGACAAGATGCGAAAGCACGAGCTTGAAATGAAGCGCCTCGAGCTAGAGATTAGCCATAATAGTAGAACAGGAGGCAGCGAGGCATCCGGTACAGCAGAGCGGGCCAGGTTCAAAATGACGGGCCTAATGAGATCGTACAAGCTAGGGGAGGACATTGGGCTGTTCCTCGTCAACTTTGAGAGAACTTGTGAAAGGCAAGGTTTCAGCCAGGATACATGGTCTCAACGCTTGTTGTCCCTACTTCCGGGGGAGGCCTCAGAAGTAATCGTGCGCCTCACGAAAGAGGAGGCTGACGAGTACAGTGAGGTAAAGTCGAGCCTTCTCAAGAAATACAGGTTGTCAGCGGAAGGTTTCAGACAAAAATTTCGCAACGCCGTAAAAGAGAGCAATGATTCATACCCGGAGTTTGCTTACAAGTTAATGGCCAACATGGGGGAGTGGCTGAAAGAGGCAAAGGCATATGGGAATCATGACAAGGTGCTCGAGTGTATCGGTCTGGAACAATTCTATCAAAGGTTACCAGAAAAGGTGAGGTTCTGGGTTCAGGATAGACCAGACGTGAACACCGTAACAAAAGCCGCAGAGCTCGCTGAAGAATTCGTTACGCGCCGCGCCCTCGGGGCAAACAGCGAGCCTAAAAGGGAAAAATTCCTACGGCCGAATAAGGCGCCGTTTAGAAAACAACCGACAAGTCTCGCACAAAAGGGTGAGGAAAACAATTCATCTAACCATGGGGCGTCGGCAGAGGCAAGCAAAAGGAAATTTGAGGCGAGAAAACCGGCTGCTTGTTTCAATTGCCACGAAACAGGGCACTTCGCGAAAGACTGCCCGAAAGAAAAGGTGGCCTTTTTATCTATAAATGAAGCCGACGAGAACATGAAGTTGTTAGAGCCCTATATGTACGACCTTACCGTGAACGGCAAGCAGTGTCGGGTTCTTAGAGACTCCGCAGCCACTATGGACGTAGTTCATCCGTCTTTTGTTCAGTCCGGACAGTATTCAGGAGACTGTGCCTGGATTAGACAAGCCGTAGAAGCAAACAGTCAGTGCCTTCCCGTAGCTAAAGTTGTCCTTAAAGGCGCATTTGGAACATTGGAAACAGAAGCCGCGGTATCGCCATATCTACCCCCTCAGTATCCTTACTTATTTTCAAATAAGTCAGATCAAATGCTGAAGGAGAAAGGTCTAACGTTGGGAGAAGGCATAGTGCAGGCACTGACTAGATCGAAGGCACGTGCGCTGGCTGCGAGAGCAACATTCACTGAGGCAAACAAGCCTCAAATCGACAACGGGCCTGGTTGCGAGTTGGACACCACGGTAACAAATCGACTTGTGCGAGAACAGGCGGCCGAAGCCGTAGTCGCGGACGCAACCATTCCTAAAGGCGACGATGAACCTCCTCCCGAATTGGAAGGGGTCAATTACGCCTCGTTGGCCGAGCAAATAGAAAATGCCGTTGCTCCCAAGCCGATTCCTGGTACTACAGAGGATAGCACAGAGGGTGACACATCCCAGGTACTAGGAAATACAAAAGAGTTGTGTGTCATGCCAACTTCGGATAATTTCAGTCGGCTGCTGCAGGTGAGCCCCGCTTCATTAATAACCGAACAAAAGGGTGACCCAACGCTTAAGCAATTCCAGGACAGTTCGAAAGAGGGAATCGCCAAACGAAATGTGAGATTCCAAGAGAGGAGCGGCATACTCTATCGAAAATATCTAGATAGGCGAGGAGTAGAATTTGACCAGGTAGTCGTACCTCAGGCGTATCGTCAGGATTTGCTTAGTTTGGTGCATGGAGAATCATAGTCAGGCCACTTAGGCGTAAAGAAGACGAAAAATCGTCTCTTACAGGAATACTACTGGCCTGGATGCTTTAATGATGTAGAGAGGTTTGTAAAATCTTGCGATGTGTGTCAGCGAGTGGGTAAGCCGGGAGATAAGGCGAAATTTCCAATGAAGCTGGTACCCGTAATCACGGAACCCTTTCGTCGGTTGGTAATTGACACAGTAGGTCCTTTGCCCAAGACAACTTCAGGCTACCGTCACATCCTGACCTTAATCTGCCCAGCTACTAAATTTCCAGAGGTGGTCCCGCTAAAAGAGCTAAGTTCCGTCGAAGTAGTGAACGCACTTCTGTCCGTGTTTGCCCGGGTAGGCTTTCCTGCCGAGATACAATCAGATCAGGGCACCATTTTCACGAGTGCCTTAACGACAACCTTTCTAGAGCGGTGTGGCGTGAAATTATTGCATAGTTCAGTCTACCATCCGCAGTCGAACTCGATAGAAAAGCTTCACTCCGTGATGAAGCGAGTGTTAAGAGCCTTATGTTTTGAACGGAAAACTGACTGGGAAATGTGCTTACCTGCAACGATGTTTGCACTAAGAACTGCACCACATGAGACAACAGGGTTTACGCCAGCGGAACTTGTTTACGGCCGCAGACTGCGGTCTCCTCTTCGTATGCTGAGAGAGTCGTGGGAAGGTCAGGGTGATGATCCTGTAGTAGTGGAATATGTCCTCACCTTATTGGATTGTCTAACAACAGCCCAAGAACTGACCGAGAGTGCGATGACCAAAGCACAGCAGAAGGCTAAGCTTTACTACGATCGGACCGCTAAAGCACGACACTTTGCTGTAGGAGACAGGGTCATGTTGTTGAGGCCCTCCCAAAAGAATAAGCTTGAAGTGCAATGGGTCGGCCCGGCCGAAATTACTCGAAAATTGTCTGACACCAACTATGTGGTAAAATTACCAGGAAGTCGTAAGGCACACCAGGTGTATCATAGCAACTTACTCAAACCCTACAAAGAGAGGGAAGCCATTGTGAACATGACTTTAAATGTTCCGGAAGAGGTTCCGGCAGAAATCCCTGAATTAGCTCCCGAATCGGACGAAGTCCCGATCGAGAAAAGAGTTGAGGATTTAGTATCAAAGTCACAACTAACAACGAAGCAGAAGCAGGAATTGCGTGGTCTTTTGACCGAGTTTCAGGACAGATTTGTAAGCAAGCCAGGCCGGACATCCGTCCTCACTCATGACATAGAGCTTACCTCGTCGGAACCGGTAAGATCTAAGACATATCGGGTGTCACCTCGCCGGCTTGAGCTAATAAAAGCAGAGGTTAACAGGATGCTGGAATTGGGTGTGATTGAGCCGTGTGAAAGTGATTACACTTCCCCGTTAATTCTCGTGGAGGTACCCGGCAAAGATCCGCGTCCTTGCGTAGACTATCGTAAGTTAAACCTCATCACCAAGGATCAGACATACCCAATTCCCCACATTGAGGAACGCGTCGAGAGGGTAAGCAGCGCGCAATTCATCTCAACGCTAGACCTAGTGAGAGGTTACTGGCAGGTGCCGCTCACCGAGAGGGCGAGCCGGTATGCTGCATTTATTTCACCATTGGGGACATTCCGCCCTAAAGTGTTGAGTTTCGGCCTAAAGAACGCGCCTTACTGTTTTTCCAACTTAATGGATAAGGTTTTGCGTGGTCAAGAGGACTTCGCATTGCCTTACTTGGACGACGTCGCCGTGTTTTCCTCGTCCTGGCCAGAACACTTGACGCATTTGAGAGCAGTACTGACACGCCTACGCGAAGCAGGTTTAACGGTAAAGGCGCCCAAGTGTCAGCTAGCACAAGCAGAGGTACTCTATCTCGGGCATGTTATCGGTCGAGGGCATCGCCGTCCCTCTGAAATGAAAGTGGCAGCTATCCGAGACTTTCCCCAGCCCCGAACGAAAACCGATATTCGGGCTTTTCTTGGAATAGCTGGTTACTATCGTAAGTACATCCCTAGATATTCCGACATTGCCAGCACTCTTACTGACGCGTTGCGCAAGACCGAGCCCCAAGTGGTCGACTGGGATGAGGAGAAAGAAAAGGCTTTCCGCGTTTTGAAAGCGGCCTTGTCGAGCCAACCTTTGCTTAGTTCACCGGACTACTCGAGGCCTTTCATAGTACAATGCGACGCTAGAGATAGAGGCATGGGGGCAGTTCTTAGTCAAAGGGATGAGGGGGATCAAGAGCATCCTGTCCTATATGTTAGCCGGAAACTCACCCTTCGCGAGCAGGTTTACAGCGCTAGCGAAAAGGAATGTGCGTGCTTGGTTTGGGCAATCCAGAAACTGGCTTGTTATATTGCCGGAAGCAAGTTCATTGTGGAAGTGGACCACTGTCCTCTCACCTGGCTACAGACCATGTCCTCTAAGAACGGCCGCCTGCTGCGTTGGAGCCTCGTTTTGCAACAATATACGTTTGAAATACGCTACAAAAAGGGTGTACTCCATGGCAACGCTGATGGCTTAAGTCGATGCCCCTGACGCGAGAGGATGTCTCGAGAACTCTGGCATTTTTTTTTCCTGACCTAAACAAGAGCTAGTGATTGTTTTTTTTTACTCTTTTAGGTGTACTTGCTTTAAAACGTTGAAGACACGGCTATCCAGGGTTTCGGGTTCGGTGTGCTTCCAGTGTTGTTGTTTTGTGTCACCTTAAAGTGTGAGTAACATTTTGAATAAATTATGTATTTCCTTTAATATCAGTTAAAGGGGAAAATTGCCTGGTGGAGTTTGGCGGAATTGTCCGGCGCTCACCGGCTGAGTAGTTGTGTTTTCATGTGCGTATGTGACGTCTGTTGAGCCCACAATGAAGCAGGTGTTGCCCTCTACTTCATCAAAAACGGTCGTCACCAAACCGACTGCCGGCGCTGATCTCTCCGGACAGTGGCTGCAAACCTCAGCCCATCGAGATCTTCACCCCCCCCCGCGCGAGAGACTGTTACGATCGGCCCTGGGGAGCCAAGCAGGAAGTGGACTGTTACGATCGGCCCTGGGGAGCCAAGCAGGAAGTGTTTGGGGGAGAACCGGTTCGTGACTCGCGGTGGCGGCCACCCCCACCTCCCCATTCGGGTTCCTCCTCGCCGGGAGAGCTACGCGGTCTGCTGTGCGTTCGTGACCATATTTGGTAACATTTTGGGGCGCCGGGACCATATATGGTGTTGGATTGTGCCACTCCTTGTGTCGTGAGAGGTGTTTTCCCCTCCCTCGTGGCCGAGGTGCCGGCGACACCGTATTGGCTGACGATGCGGACAAGACGCCCAGTGTCAACAACGTGGCGCTATAAAATGCCGAAGACGTTTTGTATCGCACGCACTCTTCTCTCTTTGGGTCACTTGACCACTTCTCCACATGTAAATAAATCTCTGTTGTTCGTTCGGGCGCTTCTTCTCGCTGAATTGTTGGACGATGGATCCTGCGACGGGGCCAGCTACCGACAACGAGACCGGCAGGACCCGGAGTCCCAACACTGCTCAAGGAGGATCTACACTGGACTATATGCAACGCTACGGCCACTCAACCACCATACCTGCCTAGATATATATATATATATATATATATATATATATATATATATATATATATATATATATATATATATATATATAGACTTCTTTAAGGTAATTGATTCGTTTATCTAATCGAACGGGGGCTCACGGAAATTTCATCGAATGAACTGCATGCTACGGCACTTGCGATACATGAAACGCTTCCGCATAGACTCCCAATAGTGTATGCGTAATGCTTACTGTATCTTTACGAAAGCTTTTAGCCAACAACGCAACTCTATGGCCCCTACATCGCTACTAAAATCCTTTTCCGCAGAATTTTCTACCATCGGCCACTCTTTGTGATAAATGCCTTTGGATGCATAAGTTATTTCGGTTCTTTGCATCCATTGAAAATTTGCGAGAAAAGGGTGTCTAATCCTATTCTTTAAACGTGCGTGCGACGCACATATCCAGCATTCTATGGAATTGAACCCAGAGTGGTGCCAGGGGTGTGCATGGAAAGGGCTTGAGCTTTACCCTCCAATTTTAGCCTCCATCCAATGTCCCCCAAAAGAAAATATTTAAACACAGTCTATGGCTAAAATCTCCACTTTTTCGCCCCCCCCCCCTGAAGAAACTCACTTATCGTGGGTACACAGAAAAAATTTTTTACACCTTTATGGGTGTAAAAAGGGTGTTTTACAGATTTACACCCTTTTCAAATGATTGTAGCACCTTTTTCTTTGCTGGTACACCCTCAGAGAAGGGTGTAATGGGCCTAAGAGTGTTATTATGCCGTTCGTGAGGGTGTTGAAGTACAGAAGGGTGTACACCTGTAATTGATGCAATAAAAATTGTTCTGTTTAACGTCCCAAAGTTGTCATATAATCATAAGAGACGCCGTACCAAAGGTCTCAAAAATTTAAACCATCTGGGGTTATACTTAAGGTGCACAAAAGTCTAACTACACAGGTCTCGCACTATTTCTCGTCTACCAAAAATGTGGCTGCCGTGAACTGCCGGGATTCTATCCTGCGACTTGCGGGTCAACAGTTCAGCACCATAAGCACCAGACCGCTTACGCAGGAGTGCACGTGCAAGAATCGAGCTGCATGCATGCTTGCAAATAAAATACCACGCATAGCGCAAGGAACGCCTTTCCTATAGGATAACAATGTCGTAGGGATGAAAAAAAATCAAGGGAATGATTGAGGCATTGGCAAAATGTTACAAAACACTCTAAGAATAATTGAGAAAATGTAAAAGAGACTAATTTTTTCTCGCACTGTATGATTCGACATGCTTTGCCACTTTATATTGTCCACATTATATGTGAATGAAAGAATGGGCTGTCACGATCTACGAACAGCACATATTCATGTGTAGATGCAATTGAAAAAAAAATCTTGAATTGGTTACAAAAACCCTTGCTCGGTCAAAGGTCGTTTCAGTGCAGGTCGTTTTCACAAGATTATCGAAGACGACACGTGCTTGGTCGAAAAGGAAAACAGTGCACAGTACACCTTCTGCAACCATGCGGGAGCACGGGAAGTGATTCTTAAGGTCAAGAAATCAAGGTCAGAGAATGCACGGTCAGTGCACGCAGCGCCGTCGCGAAGTGAAGGGGAGAAGGGTACGAGAGGAGGGAGAGACATGCCTCTCGCCCCCGCACACACACACACACACACACACACACAAACACACACATATATATATATATATATATATATATATATATATATATATATATATATATATATATATATATTATCAGTCTGACAGAATACACTGCAGGACAAAGGCCTCTCCCAAGTTCCGCCAGTTAACCCGGTCCTGTGCTTGCTGCTGCCAATTTATACCCGCAAACTTCTTAATCTCATCTGCCCACCTAACCTTCTGTCTCGCCCTTAGGGGGAGATATATATATATATATATATATATATATATATATATATATATATATATATATATATATATATGTATCTCCCCCTGAGGGGTCAGGGATATATATATATATATATATATATATATATATATATATATATATATATATATATATATATATTGTGGGACACTGTGACCCACGCCGTAAAATTTGTATTCGCTATATCTATTCAGTTTGACATCCCTTGGGGGGGGGGGGTGTATGAGGTGATCAGCAGAGGGCGCTGCCCTCCCGTCGAGTTACAGTGCCGCCTCTCTATTTCTCCATGTACCTATAGGGATTTACATCGCCCCCTAAGTGACCAAGGGCCACCCCCACCCCCCTACCCCCGTGGTGGGCACGCCTCTGCATGGGCACTATCAATCATTGCAATAAAATTTTGTGTGTAAATGTGCGCGTCAAATAATAGTATATTTCGAATTCAAGAGCATGAGTGTTTTAGGTGATTATTACCGCTATTGTTCATTTGCTAAAAATGCATTGTACGTGCAAGCATTTTAAACTTCGCGCGCTACATTTATACGTTTTGTTTGTTCGTGAAGATAAAATTATTTTGCCCCCTTAGTTTTTTTATATATATTTGCGTTTACTTTTTACACTTAAATGCATCACTAAAGCATTTTAGTGCACCATTTTACGTCTGCGGAGCTGTAACCACGATACTTGTTCGGGCGTGTTTGCTCGCTGCCGTCGCTGGTCGGGCGCCTCGCAGCTGGTCGGTTCTGCATCGATTTTTCTCGTTTTTTGAGGTGTGCTTGCGCGCTGCGCTCGTGTTTTGTGTTCTGCCGGTGCTGCCTATTACGAAGATGAACTCTACTCAAGCGAAGACGTGTGGCGTCGCATTTTGCAACACTCGCCAGGTACGTACCACATTCCTGCTGTCGGCGCTTTGCCAACACCGAGAGCGTGATAACGACGCCATGCTACGTTTTTTGTTACATGTGGGCGATAAGTGAGGTTTCTTAACGTAGCGAACCTGTTTGTGTGTGTCATTTCATCAGGATGAAGGCGTTTTTGTGGGAAGTCGAGCGTGGGCGAGCTTTTTCTTTCTATTCAAGCATGCTTCGGTGTGTGAAGCACATGGCGCGTGCGTGCGCAGTGGGAATTCGGCGGCGGGTTTGTGCGAGTTGTGACGGCGCCCGCCTCTGTCGGCAGTGGTGTTGGCAGGGAGCCCTGCTCGCGATGGACCAATATTTTGGTTAAATAATTGTTGGGCGAAGACGGCGTTTGTTAGCTGTAAGGTTGATTACGCCAAGGGCGCGTATGTTTGGATCTCTTAACTTGAGGTTTTTTTTTTGCATGCCTGTTCATATTGTGTGCTACAGGCGTCAACGGGTTCATAATTTGTACGTTTCATATGCTGTACGTCTAAAACAGTTTGAAAACAGTTTTATATGTTGTGCGTCCTTTTTTTAAATTGCTATCAGAAATTGCTGCGGGTAGCCGAACATTTGCCGGTGTATGCATCCACGCCGGCACGCATCTTTGAACTACCGTGTTACTCGAGTTCGCGTGCTGCATGCTGCGTCGTCTTCGATACGGCTCGCAAGGCTTGCACGTATGTACGCTTAGGTGTTTATGTAGCCCGTTTAGTCAAATCTGAGCTCACGTTATACACCCGCAACATAGGTTGCCTGATGCGTTCGGAACCCATGAATTTTGAGCCGTTCGTTAAATTTGAACTGTATTTCCGAACAAAATTTTCATGGCTCATTAGGGCCGATTAACTGTAGCTTCACTGTGCGAGCCCTAATTCGATCAGTAGTTCATGCGGTAGAGCACATTTTATTTTATCCAGCTTTTTTTTTGCTATGCTTAGAATTCATTATTTTGTGGTGGTTTATTTTATATTGTATGTGCCTCCCCCAAAGTTTGTGTTCAAACTTTGCTAAGCACTTTTACTTGTACGAACAGTAAGGACAGTTTAGACCACCACCTCCAATGGCATTTATTAACAGATTACAAGCTTATGCCCGTCTGCTCAGAAACACACACGAAAACATTGAAAAACCACACACTGGCCACGAATAAAAGCACAGTCTTTGTCACTTGTGAATAGGGCTCCTGTGTGGGGGCCAAAACGTCATGCTTTCAATTGAGGTCAGCATGTTGCTTTGTCTTTACATCAGATGACAAGCTTAAGTACATTCTATAGGCATGCGCTACAGTTATAAAAGGAATCTGTGGAGTTTGGAGAAACGAATAAATCATTTAACGCTCAAAACTAGCACACAGGACACACACAGGATTGCTCAACACTAGCAATAATGTTATACATCATAGTACGCATACATAAGGCATGCACATGTTACTGTGAAAATGGAAAATTGGACAGTATGTTCATCTGACAATCATGAATGTAGACTGCATGTTTCCAAGCTGTTGGCATTGACACAATTACACAACTTCAGAAAGCAGTCTCATCAAATGTTTATTGTGTATTGCTAAATCGTTACCAATGCCTTCCAGTATTCTTGTTACTGAGATTGTTGCAGAAGCTTGCATGCTTTATTGGGATGGTATTTAGCTCAAGATGGGTGCGTTGTATTAGCATTTCCACATTCTTTCCCATTATTTATTAGGCAGCCTGTATTGAGGGGTATGTTAGGGATGAGTGAGGGGCACTGCCTTTTTAGCCACCTGGAATCATTGAATTAACAGCCATAATTTAGCAGTTGACAATAGTAATTTAGTGAAACCAATTTTCTATGTTATTGGCATAATCGTCCTAATGTAGGCAGCCGGAAGAAAGTTACATCAGTTGTGTTCAAACTAAAATTCGTAATTTATTTTATGTGTTACCTCCAATGGATACTTGATCAAAGCGCATACTGTCATGTAAGCACTGCCCTATTAATGAATTGGCATGTATACGCACTATGCCAGAGCACTATTCAAGAATATTTTGTTACACATCTGTTATGTGGAATATGCATAATCTTTCGTAAGGTTGCAGCTTTGTTCGCCAAAAACGCCCCGCCGCGGTGGTCTAGTGGCTAAGGTACTCGGCTGCTGACCCGCAGGGCGCGGGTTCGAATCCCGGCTGCGGCGGCTGCATTTCCGATGGAGGCGGAAATGTTGTAGGCCCGTGTGCTCAGATTTGGGTGCACGTTAAAGAACCCCAGGTGGTCTAAATTTCCGGAGCCCTCCACTACGGCGTCTCTCATAATCATATAGTGGTTTTGGGACGTTAAACCCCGCATATCTATCTTGTTCGCCAAAAACATTGAGGATGTTTTTGTTGTAACATGTCTGGTTTTCGTACATCCTACTCTTTTAAAACACAACGTTCCAGTTCATTCTAAATAGAGTTCCAAATTGTGCTTCGCTAACAGACACATCAGTAAATTGTTTTTTTGTTTCTCTTGCAGCCTATACATGCTCGTTGAGGAAGAGAGTGTGGGAGACGTCTGGACTAGCCCATCATCAAGGCTGGCTCGTGGAAAATTTGACTGCTGGTGCACATCAGCGGCAAATGGCTTCTGTTTCTTCTGAAAAGCGAGCTGCAGAGAGCCACCTGGTAGCTGTATTCAAGGAGCACAAAGGTTCAGGGTGTTGAAAGTTAACCCTTTTGTTTTTTTCTTAAAAGAGAAGTCAGCGCTGTAAGTTATGTATGTAAAAGCCACCTCTGCTGATAGCTATGTATCCAGGAGGATGCAATGTGAGACAATAATTATCACTGTCAGCGGTGCCATTAAGTTGTGTTATTCAACTTAATAGTGACCGCAGAAGGAGATCATGTATGTGTTAATTATTTGAGCCAGTCACATTTCTACATATTATCACTTGTAAGAGTTCTAGCATGCCTGTGCTCAGATATCCTGCTAGAAATTTAGTAGCGGCTTGCATTATTAAGTGTGCAGGACAGTGAGCACTAGCACAAACTCTGATTTCATGCACTAATCTGACCGTGGGTGGAAGGCATGGGCAAACATTAAAAAGCTTACTTTTGCTATTCGCTGGCAATAACAAGAACCGACTGCTCGTTCCGCTATGGAGTGATATTTTGCTGAGCCTCGCTGCCTTGCATGCGTAATCATGAAAAGCAAATTTAAACTTTCAAACGGGATATCTAGGAGCATAAACCTAATCAAAAAAGTTTTCCAAGTGGGACTGTGTAGAAACACGACTGCCTCCAACTTTTTAATGCAAACATACCTGCTTATTTGCGTTACTAAAATTTCAATATTTTTGATTGATTGAGCAGATGACAGCATTTTTTTATTACTTTGTCTCCCCCTGGACACAATCTGCCAAGGTGTTTTTCTGTTCTTAAGGCTAAAATTCAATGTAACTAAGCAGTGCATTTATGAATGTGTCAGTGCTACTTACTGAGCTCTTTATTGGATATTTTGTTTTTTCCAAGATCTACTGAGTGAGTTGCTCGCCAGACTTGCATGTCATGTTAATTGACGCCTGATGTGCAATTGGCCATTTAAAAACACTTTTTGTGTTGTGATAAAAAGTAGCACATAAATGATTTTATCTTGAGTGTAACCTTCACTGAATATTCTATTTTAATATATTTTTGTTACCATAGTTATTTCATCGCCTTTGGGAAGTTCAATTCATAAGTGCAATCAAGTGTTTTCCCACTGTCATACTTCATCTTACCTAACTTTGCCAATAGCAAACCATGTCGGATATTTTACAGTGATACATATTCATGTTTAACATTGTTAATGATAACTGATAGAAGGCATACTAGAATATTGTAACGTGAGTCCTTGGATCGGGGGGGTCGAATAGTGAATGTTGTCAACTACATAGTAATATCTGCTTGCTTTATTTCATGTCAAGTGTAATGAGAATAATATTTACCATGGTTAACGTGTTAAAACAACGATATAATTATCAGGGACACTGGAGTGGAGGGTTTCAGATATTTTGACCACCGGGGGTTCTTTAAATTCATCCACGTCTAAGCAGACAGGTGTCATGCATTTCCTCCTTAATCGAAATCGCAGCCAACACAGCCATGGTTTGACTTTGTGGCCTTCAGTTTAGCAGTCAAGGGTTACTTGAAGCATATATTAGTTGTGGGCTGTGGTCTTGCTTCCATGATGCATCTGAAGTACAGCAGTTTGGTGCCAACCAGGCATCTCTACTAGTGTACTGGTGTTGTGTTTTTGCATTCATAATTTACTGCAATATTTAAGTATTTTATCAAGATGCATTTCTGAGCAGCTCTGCGAAGTGTGTGGCGGTGTTTATTACAATTCTAATTTTTTGCAAGAGGCAATGATTGTTGCATGTATTCCGAGTTACATATGTAGTTAGAAATTTTTCTTCTTTTATACTCTGTAAGAGTGTAAAGCTCAACAAGTCACTGTGATATACTTTGCATATTGTACATCAGATGGCTAAATTTTGTGTGCAGAGCCTATATAAACAGCTCATAGTGTTATGAAGGCCTTGAAAACTGCCTTAGGATCAGAAAAAACTGTTGCAAAGAGTGGGATAGTCTGGGTGAACAATGGAAGTTCCTCAGATGGGCTGGCTGACGTATCGATAGGAGGACTTATGTTCGTCCAAAGTGCATTTCCTTCTCATCCTTGGCATGTTAGTTTTAAGGGGGTTAGTATAGACGTAATCTCCTGGTGGTGGTGCGTGTCCTTGTTGGCAATTGCCGTCACAAAAGAAAAAAAAACTAGAAAGCAAACAAGTGCAGTCCTCACTTCATTTCAATTCACAATATTCTCGGGGAGTAGAGAAAAAAAAGGAAGCAAAAAAGAGGAAAACGCAAAGTAGGAGCGGTGTGCGGCTGCTACAGACACGAAAAAAGCAACGAGCTTGAAAGTTCGAAGCCAGCAGATGGTCCCGGCGTTTGGCCATCACAAAGGGTTACCGACGATAAAGGCCTATGCTGTTCTCGAACATCTATGAACGGGACTCATAAGAAAGCGGTTACAAAAAGGTGCGAGAGAGAACCAGGCGGCAACTTTTAAATGCCAAGATGTCAAAGGTAAGCGACACAGGAAGTGTTCGGAAGAGAATGTGTTTAATTGGGAAAGTCATCGGTTAAAATATGCTTTCACTATCCCCGTAGGTGGCCCGCTCAACAGAATTGCCTCAAGAATTTGGCGACATGTTGGCAAAGAAATAGAGAAATTCAGAATGCAAAGGAAATAAGCATAAACGAGAGAAACACAGAAAGAAAAGAAAAAAATGAAAAAAGGCGAGTTGGAGGTAGATGACACGCTAACGTTAACAGACGAGGAAAGGAAAAAAGAGAGCAGAGAAATTTGTGGCTTGGCAATGACTTGATGGTGCACGGTAGGAGTGTTTTTTGAACCGACAAAAGAAGAAAAAAAGCTGTGGTTGAAGGGTTCTGGAAAATAAAAACTTCGTAGTTGTGTGTATATAGACACATGTATATATATATTTATGATTTAAAAAATTTTGAGAGAACATCAACAGTACAACTTGTCTAGGAGCGATTCCATGTAATACTGGTTATGTCTATTGGAAGGTTGAACCTTTCTCATTTGTAAATGCTGTTGTAATTATGATATGGCTTTCAGCGATTCCGAATCGCGACGTGCTACATTGATTGGTGATCGGTGTAGGTGCTTACATTTGTGTATCAAATATCATTCCATGTAATTCCCCTCTCATGGTGAGCAGAAATTTGTAGAACATAAAGCTTTGCTTGGTCGAAATTGTGTCCCTGTTGGTTGATGTGACTGGCTACTGCTTTTGATAAATTGTGTTTTGTGTCTGCACAGTGGCCGTTCAGTCTTAGGTGAATTGGCTGGCCAGTTTTGCCTATATATTGTCTGCAGGTGGCACACTTAAAACAGTATATTAGGTTGTTCGAAGTGCAGATGAAGATCGATGGGCCCTTGTGAATGTAGTCAAATTCTGTGCTTTTAAAGTTGTTAGCCAGCTATATATTTTTACAGGTGGAGCATCTGAACCGGACACAGGGACCAGAAGTCCTAGTGTTTGCTTTAAGTTTTGCGGGAATTAGCAATGCGTGGCACGTGGCATTTGCTACGCTAACTTGAAGACATGCTTGTTCACGCAAACTTAGACTAGAACGTCTGATCCCTGTGGCTGGCCCAGGTGCTCACCCTGCAAATATATACAGCCGGCTACCAACATAAAAAGCACAGCATCTGACTTCATTCACAAGGTCACATAGAGCTTCACCTACACTTTTAAACAACCTAATGTACTTTTCTGAGTGTGCCAGCTGTAGAAAACAATATATAGGTGAAACTGGGCAGCCGATTCACGTGACTGAACGGCCACCATGCAGACACAAAGCACAATTTACCGAAAGTATTAGCCGGTCACTTCTACCAACAGGACCACAATTTCGAAAAAGCAAAGCTTATGTTCTACAAAATAATTTCCGGTCACCACGAGAGAAGAAATACATGAAATTATACTTTATACACAAATTTATGTCCCTACACCCATCAGGAATCAATGTTGCACGTGGTAATTTGGAATCGCTGAAAGCCATTGCATAATTGCGGCCGTATTTAGGGGCTAGAAACGTTCAACATTCAAATAGACATAACTGGTATTACATAGAATCACTCCTAACCAACATATTGTAATAATATTATTCACTCTAAATTTTTAAAATTTTAATTATACATATACATGTGACTATATACACACAACTACGATGTTTTTATTTTCCAGAACCTTTCAACCACAGCTTTCTTTCCTCTTTTGTCGCTTCAAAAAACACTCCTACCATGCACCATTAAGTCATTGCCAAGCCACAAACTTCTCTGCGTCTCTTTTTTCCTTTCCTCGTCTGTTAACGATAGCGTGTCGCCTACCACGAATCCGCCTTTTTTTCATTTTTTTCTTTTCTTTTGTGTTTCTCTCGTCGTTGCTTATTCCCTTTGCATTTCGAACTTGCCTATTTCTCTGCCAACATGCCGCCAAATTCTTGAGGCAATTCCATTGTGCGGGACACCTATAAGAATAGTGAAAGCATATTTTAACCAATGACCTTCCCCAATAAACACGTGGTCTTCCGAACACATCTGGTGTCGCTTACCTTTGACATCTTGGTATTTAAAAGTAGCCACCTGCTTCTCTCTTGCGCCTTTTTGTAACCTCTTTCTTATGAGTCCCATTCATAGATGTTCGAGAACAGCATAGGCCGTTATCGTCGGCAACTTTTCGTGATGGCCAAACGCGGGGACCGTCTGCTGGCTTCGTACTTTCAAGCTCTTTGCTTTTTTCGTGTCTATAGTGGCCAGCCATTGGCAGCACACCGCTCCTACTTTGGGTGTTTCCTTTTTTTCTTTCTTTTTTTTCTCCACCTTCTGAGAATATTCTGAATCACTACCACCCAACTTGAAATGAAGCAAGGTTTGCACTCCTCTGCTTTAGAGTTTTTTTTTCAGGCTGCGATTGCCAACAGGGACACATGCCACCACCAGGAGATGACGTCTTTACTAACCCCCTTGAAACTAATATGCCAAGGATGAGAAGGCTAGGCACCTTTGACGAAGATAGGTTCTCCTATCGAAACTTTGGTCAGCCTGTCTGAGGCATTTCCACCTGTCGGCTCTCATTTTGATTTTGTTGTGAAGAGTGTGTTTTTGAGAAATGGATGCTGTCTCTATTACCTAGAAAGATGCTGAAAAATAAAACTTAAAATTTTAATATGTGGTGAAGCTTCAGGGGGTGAGGGCTGATCTGTTAATCATCTTTCTTCAGCCACTGACCTTAGCTGTTCGAATATTGGCAGTAAAATGCTCTAACTGAAGTATGTATGAAATATCACAATAAATGTGTTTGCTTTCAGTTGAAAGAAAACCTGTGTTGTGGTACATGTACTTGACATTTATATTATGCTAATATATGTCTACTTTTAGGAAGTGGGATAAGATATTTATCAATAAGTGGAAACGATGTCTACCAAAGCAGCTCTGTTATTTTTGTATAATCAGAAAGTTTGAAATGAACTAAGGTGAGACTGAACTCGCATGGTTTCGCGATACCAAGTGTAATTGCAAATTAAGTTGCTGTAAATATGTATGTGTGTGCATCCTGCATGAGACGTGTACACTGTTACGGGTAATAATGTTTTCAATATAATGTGTTTGTGTGTCTACACAAACGTATGCATACCAAGCACCCTTGCTGTATCGACTCATTGAGCCACTAATTGAAATACACGAGATGTTTATGCTATTTAACACTGAACTATTTGTATTTATTTATATAACTATAAAAGGCGGTCTAAATTTCTATAGTCGGCTTTACAAAGAAGGCTTTGAGGAATATCATTGCATTTCAGTAAGCTTGGTTATACACACACACACACACACACACCTATATATATATATATATATATATATATATATATATATATATATATATATAATGAGATCAAACAGACAATATTGCCAAGGAAAGTATAGGAGAAGTTATTCGACCGAATTGTAATGCAAATGTGAAGAAAGAAATGTAGGGTGAAAAGATAACTTTGCCATGGACAGGAACCGAACCTGCGACCTTCGAATAACGCGTTACTCGAAGGTCGCACATTCTTTCAACACCCTCTTAGAAGGGTGTTGAACACCCTAACATTTTGCTGAACACCCTTCGTATAGGATGTTCAGCTAACACCCTTTCAGTAGGGTGTATCTGAAAACACCCATAGGGTGTTCCTCTGGCGACAAGCCAGTTTACACCCTTAAGGAGTAAAAAAATTACTTGTGAATTCTTGGTTTCCTGGAGTCTCTGAGACAACAGACCATTCTCTGATATAATGTAAAAAGTGCGCCGCATTGCGAGAAGTTACATTAGTTGCCGTCATTCGTCTCATACGATTCAAATTAAACACTCTAAATCTACTTTTCTGGGGGTGCTTTGTCCATAGGATTCTTTGACCGGAAAAGTTGCCGATGTCTTGCAGGAGTTTATTCAAGCTTCAAAAAGATCCAGGCTGTAGAGGATATCATTGTTCCTAAATAACTTTTATTCTAAATTGCTTTACTCATTATTTATTTATTGTGTCTGAAGTTATATGCTTCATTTTTGTATCTGTCAACTTTATTTGTCTATTTCTCATATTTATGTTTTCCCTTGACCCCTCGTATTAGTTTAAAAAACATGAGCTAACAAATAAACAGTATTTTGTTTGAACTAGCTGGTTCTTGGCCAATCCCCCAGCATTGGTGTATGCCACGAATTTCAGGATCTTCCTTCTAAAGTCATGTGCTGCGATTGGAGTGCTTTACAGTTTTACTACCCAGTTTGCATTATTTTTCTTTGATATTTTCACAATAAGATGGCTCATGCCCGCTATGCAGGATCGGTCAATGTGAAGAGGTCGATGAAAGAACTAACAGAACGGGAGCAAAAGTAACCCGATTCAGCGTACTCAATGGGCAGTCAAAATAAAAAGTACAATAACAACAAATGTCAAGCAAAGCTAGAAGTACTGTTTTGAAATCATGGTAACTTTTTTCTTGTTTACTTCTCAGGCCAGTATGCTCGCAAAATAATGAGTTGCTGTTATTGCTCCCGTCAAAATTGCGTGGAAACCACTTCGTTGAACGAGAAAGAAGCTACTTTAGCAAAGAAGATATTTCTAGACTTTTCCGAATTTTCTTTAGCCGAAAGGGTTAGTGGGTAGTCAATAATTTCATACGTAGTAACAAAACGCTACCCTTGATAGAGTTACAGCACCTGAGGACCTTGCTTTTTCTGCCAGTCGTTGGACTGGACCGCAATGCACCACTGTTACTCAACGAAGACCATTAAAAAATGAATTGTACTTCGAAAGATTAGTGGGGTTGCAACAACTCTTGTTAACAAGACTAACAGCATAATCTACCGAAAAGTTTGTCGTAACTTGATCGCACCAGTATTTTTTTTATTCAAACGATCCGCTCAGTCATCTTGACCAGGGGCGGAAGAAGAAATTTTGGTGGGGTGGGGGGGCTGTTTGATTTCGAGGCGGGGGATTTCACTAAAATGATCATTTTTTGATGTATACGCCATTGCGAAACAAAACTTCGGTGGTGGGGGCACAGGCCTGGTAAGCGACACCCTGCATACGTCACCGCCTTGACTTAGTACGACTCAAGCTAGTTATAGAACGTTGTTGAATAATAAAGTCGTTAAATGGTGTTCGCAAGTCTTCACCATAGGCATTCTAAGCATGCTCAAATCGTCTTATGAAGAGCCGCAACTTACCTAACGCCGCAAAGGCTGACTAAATAGTGAAGCTGTTAGCTTCGCTATTTAGTCAGCCTTTGGCGAAAGCGCCTTTCGTCCGCTTTCGCCAACGCTTGACACGCTCTTTCTCCTCTCCTACCGGCACAACCTGGGTTCGAGCGCGCGCTACCAATGGTCGATTCATTACGACCACTTCGCAGCGTAAACGAGGCAAAGACAGTGCATTAACAAGCGCACTTTGTTAGTGTGCCTTCTTTGTATACTTTATCTCGGTTGCTAGCAAGTTTTCATAATGAATTCATGCCAACTGGCCCGCCTATCAACTGCACTGGTCGATTCCTTTCACTAGCACAATTGTATAATCGCGCTTCTGCCCTCTTCTCTGCATATCACTTGCTTCGTTCCCGCAATAGGTTCGCCTTTGCACTCCTTTTCTCTACCAGCCTAATTTTCTCCACGTCGCTGCCCTTTCTCTATCAGACTCAAATCGCTACACGCCCCGCCGCGGTGGTCTAGTGGCTAAAGTTCTCGGCTGCTGACGCGCAGTTCACGGGATCCAATCCCGGCTGCGGCGGCTGCATTTCCTATAGAGGCGGAAATGTAGGCCCGTGTGCTCAGATTTGGGTGCACGTTAAAGAACCCCAGGTGGTTTAAATTTCCGGAGCCCTCCACTACAGTCCCTCATAATCATATGGTGGTTTTGGGACGTTAAACCCCACATATCTATCTATCTATCTATCTATCTATCTATCTATCTATCTATCTATCTATCTATCTATCTATCTATCTATCTATCTATCTATCTATCTATCTATCTATCTATCTATCTATGTAAATCCTTTGAATGGGTGACGTCATTTTCAGCCAACCGCAGCATTTTCAGTGCATGCTTCATTGTGGGAGGAAAGTATATTTGAGATTTATCATCATCATTGTCATGCTGATCACCCTTGTGCTACAATCACTGTTCGCATGAAAATCGGGACTAGTAAATTCATACAGAAACGTAGCCATATTGCGAAAAATGGTTGCTGCAAAAGTGTAACTCTTGTTCACTCAGCAGCATTAGTCTTTCTAAATCGTCGGTCCCGGGTTTAGCTTTACTTTACCAACTTCCGTGAGCCATTGGAACGTGTTACCTAACTATTACTAAAGATATATTTTCTAGTAAGCAATCAAAGGCGGCGGCGAATTCATCACCACGTGCCTGGCTCCAGTGACATAATATATGACTCATGGGAACCTTCCCTTTGATCGTCGTCGGGTGCGGTGTGCGCACCGTTACCGTTGTATAGGTGATTCTCTCGAAGGAGAAGCGTGAGAAGCGCTTTCCTGAACGGACAAGCAAAGAACAAATAAGAAATTGCAGCGAGCATCTGGCAAATAGAGAGGCGTCTGCCGTCGGGCAAGACTCGTATTTCTAGGGGATATATCCGCTATTATTTTGTTTTGTTTTTGGCAAGCCACGGTGCCCTGTAGACTTCTCAGTGCGCCAGGCAGGATCACATTATTTTTGATTGGCGTGTGAATTTCCTGTCAGTCTGGTGCCTTTCCGTAGCAATATAAAACATAGATGGCGGTCATGGCATCTTCAGGCTATAACCATCGTCTGCTACAGTAGCGGCGTCGCACCATCACGGGAACAGTGCAGCATCCGCCTACTAAGCTCTAACCTCACGCTTCCGCGCAGCAGTGTTGCTAACTGTAGGGTTATTACCGTACTTGTGTGGTAATTTTGGGATTTTTGGTGTGGTTAGCTTAGTAGGGCGCTAATGTGATTTTGCTAGAAAACGTAGGGTACTTTTCACATATTGCTCATCGTTAATCACGTAAAAATATAGATGATCCACGGGACATTTTCGAGTGTTACTGTTTTAAAGAGATCAAGAGTTTTCATTGAATAAAATTGGTATTGTCTACATTCACACCACAAGCACAGGGCTGACACAAAAGATAATATGCCATACTGCCCTGTGCTACCATTGTTTTTTTTTCATGCATGTTTTTTTATCCGTCGCATCTCACTGGTTCGTTGGGCTTTTTGATGACAGTTGGTTTCACTTATTGAGGCAAAAACTTTTATAAAGCACGAAAACCACCATCGGTGTCCACGCAAGTGATGCAAAAATAGCGAGCTTGTGATGTCATCGTACGTCACAAGCCTCGAAAATATGAGACACTACGATGACATCTTAGTAACTTGACTCGGATATCACAACGAAGTGCTGAATGACGAAGTCATCGCATGAACTCATCACACCGGAGCGGAACCCGGAGGCACGTGAGGTGCAGAAAGTATTGAGGGTTAATGAGACTTTACATCTCGAAACCATTATATGGGTACGAGAGATGGTGTAGCCGAAAATTCAGACCAACTGCAGTTGTTTAACTTAATTGTACCTAAAGCTACTTACCTGAGCGTCAAGCATTTGGCCTCTATTGATATGGGGCTGGGAATAGATCCCACGACCTTCGGGACAGCAGCCCAGTACCGTAACCAACAGACCACCGAGTTGGCTTATGCGAGGAATCCGGTGACGGCGCAGCGAAACGGTTGCAGATATACAATGTGAATGGAAATGATCTACCTATTAGGAATAGTTTATAACTTTTATCTTACTTCTTCAGTTTTATTGAAACAAAAATATATTGCTCGATCACTACAAGCTGGCTATTTCTTGCGTCTAGTTTGTGTCAGTCGCTGTATCATAGTCATGAGCTCAACAGATGTCTAGGTTTCACATGTGTTTCGCAACACACGTTCTAGGAGAATGGTTGGGACATTGAGCCCCTTAAAAATGGTCCACAAGGAGCCCTGACGTTCTGCAACTCGTTCCTGTTGGGTTGGGTGAGCAATAAATGTATCATGCAATGTGAAAAGTTTCATAATAAATATATAAAATGCCAAATCTCATAAAAATATATCATGCCAGATGAGCACCCAGGGTTCAAAACAGTTTGCAGCCTGTGGAGTTGACTCGACTCAAGGCGAAAAAAGAAGGAAGAACTTCAGCAGACGCCAGCCATTTGCACGGCTCCGAATAAACACATAGGAATTTCAACATGTAAATCATCGTTTGAAGAGTAGAATATGTCACATGCATGCCATTGAAGTCACAATCATTAGGCTGAGGTGTCAAACTCTTTTTCTGAGATTTTTTTGACACAGAGCTGGTCTGGCAGCGTCCCTCAATTCTTGGTTTCCTGGAGTCTCTGAGACAACAGACCATTCTCTAATATAATGTGAAAAGTGCGCCGCATTGTGCAAAGTAACATTAGTTGCCGTCATTCGTCTCGTAAGATTAGAATTAAACACTCTAAATCTACTTTTTGGGGGGTGCTTTGTCCATAGGATTCATTGACCGGAAAGTTGCCGATGTCTTGCAGGAGTTTATTAAATCTTCAAAGAGATCCAGGCTGTAGAAGATATCATTGATCCTAAATTACTTTTTTCTAAATTGCTTTACTCATTAATTTATTTATTGTGTCTGAAGAGATATGCTTCATTTGTGTATCCATCTACTTTGATTGTCTATTTCTCATATTTATGTTTTCCCTTGACCCCTCGTATTAGTTTAAAAAACAAGAGCTAACAAATAAACAGTATTTCGTTTGAACAAGCTAGTTCTTGGCCAATCCTTCAGCATTGGTGTATGCCACAAATTTCAGGATCTTCCTTCTAAAGTCATGTGCTGCGATTGCAGTGCTTTAGAGTTTTACTACCCAGTTTTCATTATTTTCTCTTTGATATTTTCACATTAAAGATGGCTTATGCCCGCTATTCGGGATCGGTCATAGTGAAGAGGTCGATGAAAGAACTAACAGAACAGGAGCTGGGGTAACCCGATTCAGCGTTCTCAATGGGCAGTCAAAATAAAAAGTACAATAACAACAAATGTCAAGCAAAGCTAGAAGTACTGTTTTGGAACCATGGTAATTTTTTTCTTGCGTACTTCTCAGGCCAATATGTTCGCAAAATAATGAGTTGTTTTTAATGCTCCCGTCCAAATTGAGTGGAAGCCACTTCGTTAAACTAGAAAGAAGCTACTTAAGCAAAGAAGACATTTCTGGACTTTTCCGAATTTTTTTAGCTCAAAGGGCTAGGGTAGTCAATAATTCCATACGTAGTAACAAAACGCTACCATCGATAGATTTACAGGACCTGAGGACCTCGCATTTTCTGCCATGCGTTAGACTGGACCGCAATGCACCACTGTTACTCAACGAGGACCATTAAAAAATGGATTGTACTTCGAAAGATTGATAGGGTTGCAACAACTCTTGTTAACAAGACTAACAGCATAATCATCCGAGAAAGTTTGTCGTAACTTGATCGCACCAGTATTTTTTCTTATTCAAACGATCTGCTTAGTCATCTTGACCAGGGGCGCAAGAAGAAATTTTGGTGGGGTGGGGCGGCTGTTTCATTTCGGGGTGGGGCATATCACTAAAATGATCATTTTTTGTTCTATACGCCATGGCGAAACAAAACTTCGGTGGTGGGGGCACAGGCCTGGTAAGCCACTCCCTGCCTACGTCACCGCCTTAACTTATTTCGACTCAAGCTAGTTATAGAACGTTGTTGAATAATAAAGTGGTTAACTGGCACTCGCAAGTATTAACCATAAGCATTCTAAGCATGCTCAAATCGTGTTATGAAGAGCCGCAACTTACCAAAGGCCGCGAAGGCATACTAAATAGCGAAACTGTTAGCAGCAGCGCGCCTTTCCTCTGCTTTCGCCAACGCTTGACACGCTCTTCCTCCTCTCCTACCGGCACCACCTGGGTTTGAGCGCGCGCTACCAATGGTCAATTCGTTACAACTTCGAAGCGTAAACAAACGAGGTAAAAACGGTGCACAAACAAGCGCAGTTTCTTAGTGTGCCTTCTTTGAGTACTTTATCTCGGTTGCTGCACCTGCACTGGTCGATTCCTTTTACCGGCACAATTATATAATCGCGCTCCTGCCCTCTTCTCTCCATACCACTTGCTTCGTTCCCGCCATAGATTCGCCTTTGCACTTCTTCTCTCCACCAGCCTAATTTTCTCCACTTCGCTACCGTTTCTCTACCAGACTTATTCGCTACGCACCCCGCCGCGTTGGTCTAGTGGCTAAGGTACTCGGCTGCTGACCCGCAGTTCGCGGGATCAAATCCCGGCTGCGGCGGCTGCATTTCCGATAGAGGCGGAAACGTTGAAGGCCCATGTGCTCAGATTTAGGTGCACAATAAAGAACCCCAGGTGGTCTAAATTTCCGGAGCCCTCTACTACATCGCCTCTCAAAAGCACATGGTGGTTTTGTGACGTTAAACACCACATATCTATCTATCTATCTATCTATCTATCTATCTATCTATCTATCTATCTATCTATCTATCTATCTATCTATCTATCTATCTATCTATCTATCAAATCGCTACGCTAGACTCATATTCAGCCTTGCCTGGATGCTCATTTATACGCATGGCTACTCGCACGTATTGCGAAGCATCAGAGGCGTGAATTACGTAAGGGGATGGCTTGGTCTCCCTCTTCCGGCAAAGCCTTTGATGAATATACGTTATGTGATCATCTCTTTGAAAAAGAAATGTCTATTTGTTTGCAACCACTTATACCTTGTATTCCAAGGTACTATAACAAAAGGCGCCAAGAGCACCGATAAAGAGAGATATTGGTGTTAAAGGGCCTTGACACGATGGTCAAACAAGTTAATGTTCGGCTAACACACTCATGAGTCGACTTACACAGACTTACTCGGACTTAAATCGAGCCGTGAGTCTGAGTCTGCGTGAATCCGGGGAGTAGTATTTTAGTGAGTCTGAGTCCGAGCGAGTACCCGGTGCAAAACATATTCCATAAGTGGGTCTGAGTGAGCTTCACAATTTTCGCTCACCTATGCGCTAGGCTTCCCCATCACCCACTTTCTCGCGTGAGGCATCATTCTCGCAGCTGGGCCTGAAAGCGCGGACGGATCTTCAGCGATCGCCTCGGCTTTGCGCAGCTCCTGTGTTAATATATGTAATTGGCCTTTTCCGTGTCCGAACAGCACCCCAAGTGGAGATTACCAAAATCCAAACTGGTGGCTCTTGGGACTCCGCAATCGCTATAGCGCGAGAACAAAACGACGACACAGAGACAAGAAGGACACCAAAGATTCTTGTCTCTGTGTCGTCGTTTTGTTCTCGCGCTATAACTATCGTCATGCCATACCAACTAGCCCAAGCTGCCACACTTTCAAGTTCCGCAATTGCCTTCCTTTTGCCGGTGAGCAATCTCTGAGGCTTGCGTTCACGCTCTCTTTGGGGAGAACATTTGCATATTTGCGACACCAGATGTCACTTGGTCCGCACGTGTCGTCGCGTTTTGCCCACCGAAAATGATGCGCGTGCCTTCTCGAGGTCGGCGCACATGCACAGACTACCTACCCGGAAAAGGCTCATTGGGTGTGTCTGCGAGCAATCTTCGTGAACACTTGTTGAATCTGCACTTTGTGCGAGAGATCACGTGCCTTCGAAACATATCAGGCGTTACAACTTGGTTGGCAAGTCTTTATTTCGACGCTTCCACGGGCACGAGCCTCACGTCCACTGCCTCCTACACACACTATTCGTCTTCTTTCAGCGTGGACACTTTTTTCGGCGCCCTCCGCGATGTTCTCGACCGCGGTATCATAGACGACCTTCCAGACTCAGGTCCGGCAGCCAGGTAGGGATGATCTGCTATCGCTGCGACCACATTATCCTCGCTAGTGGGAGAAAAAGCACAGAAATCAAAAACGTTTGCTCGCTGCTACAGTGCAATCAAGTTCGCCCGATTACTAGTGACAAAATTCAGTGGAAGCAACCAATTTCATTTTCAAAATGAAACAAAAAAACTGGAGTGCTATGAATGAAGGTTGCGAAATTCTTACTGTTAATTCTAGTAGCAAGGAGTAGGTCGCACATTCATTTGCGGAATTAATTATTGAATCAATATATTGATTGACTTTTTATAACAGAATTTGGGCGAGTTTAGCAAATGCGCATTTATAGCTTGTAGCGCGTTCACGAGTGATTTCGAGAACATCATCTTGTAAGTATCAATACTTCTGATTCGTACTCTTCGTACGAATGAGAAGTATTGATATCTATCACTTGCCACTCTTCATTCGTAGCGCAAAACTGGCATGGAAAGTAGTGCCTAGAGTTACCATATATAATCTTTAATGTCGCCTTGCATTTGCTTACGCGTGCATAGACATCTGGTAGGCAGCGTGAAAAAGTGCCTTAAGCTTCGCGGGTGTGGCTTATATGAGGGCCTTAGATGCTCCATCAAACGCGACAATTGACCGTCCAAAAAATTAAGATCACATGATGCGTCCCGATATTGCGTCGTATTGTTACAGTCAGCCGAAATAACGTAACACATATTATGCTAAAATGTTTGACGTCACATTATGACGTCATCACATAAGATCGCTTGGTCAAAGATGTGCTGATCACAGAGGTACTGCAAGGCTATACCTCAAAGTTGCAGAAAGTTTTTCGAGGAATGCGTGGTAGGATAAATACATTGGCCAAAAAGAAAAAAAAGAGGAAGATTATAAGTTTGGCTATTAAGTCGTATTGGCTGAATGCATAAGTAACGCTGCGACTTTTTTCCTTTTCTTCCGTGGAAGCATGATTATCTAGACAATGTTTGCATTGCATGTCACCAAAAAAGAAAAAAAAAATAAGATGTACTCAATTTAGAGATGCCAGGGCCAATTTAGCGGTGAATGCGGTGAATGCGAAAGGAATGCGAAAGGTGAATGCGAAAGGAATGCGAAAGGAAAGGAAAGCAACTCTATTCGTTTTTATACAATGTAATAGTGTCAATGCCACAAGTGGTGGTGCATGGGCTCGCAGTTCGATGTTTCATGCACAAGATGCGAGCGACAGTGTTGTGCACATTCGGCAAGCATCCAAACGCCATAGATCACGTGACAGAATTCTGAAGAAAACCATCAGCGTTGTTGAGAACGCGTCAAGTGTCTGAATGCACTTCTTTGTACATGGTACATTCTTGAGGCTGATTCACGCCTACATAGCAACGGTCGCGCCACCATTTTAACGCAATAGCGTTAAAGAGCTCGTTTCGCAGAAACTCGGTGTCGATGATAGCGTCGGCATCGTTAGTTGTGAGCGAAAAACTATCATCTTATGTGGAACCGAAACATCAAGAATGATGCAAATAAAAATATAAAAAATCATAAAGCTGAGTGGGGACCAAACCAGGGTTGTTTGGGTCCCAGTGGGGATCGAACCCGGGTCGTTCACGTGGCAAGTGCTTGTCTACCACACGGCTATGCTTATGCTTTACAAAAAAGTGAAACGGACTTCCTCTGCTTGGAAATACAGTGAAAGTAGCTTTCATGCTTCACAAACCCGGCCCCGCCGTGGTGGTCTAGTGGCTAAGGTACTCGGCTGCTGACCCGCAGGGCGCGGGTTCGAATCCCGGCTGCAGCGGCTGCATTTCCGATGGAGGCGGAAATGTTGTAGGCCCGTGTGCTCAGATTTGGGTGCACGTTAAGGAACTCCAGGTGGTCTAAATTTCCGGAGCCCTCCACTACGGCGTCTCATAATCATATAGTGGTTTTGGGACGTTAAACCCCACATATCAATCAATTAGTATGGTCTTCTGGTTGCATGAAAGCCAACTTAATTTTCAATAATGATCCTGGCATTCAATTGAGTAACCTTATGCGTCAATATCGCATGTCTTCAGTCTCACTTTTTTGAACTAGAGCCAGAACTACCGACTGCAGACTAGTTTAGTTTTTGACAAGACATTTTCTGATTATTCGGAAAGCTGGAAGTGAGTGCTTGACTGGCAGTGCTTGGAAGAAGAACATAAGTGACACTCGGAGCCCGGGCCATCAAAAACAGCTGAGCGCTAACATTAGGTGCCATTCGAATATCTCCCAGGCAGCACGAGGCAGCAATTTTTGCTGGCTGCATGCTAGGCAGTAATTTTCCGAAGGGGCCCGAGTGTTTTTTTAAAGACGATTGTCTTTGTTGTGGACCTTCGACGCAAAATTTTTTATCTGTCTGTTTGTCTGTCTGTGTGTACATTTGTCCGTTTGTCTCCGCCTCTAGGTACCGGATACTTTGAACGGACCAGCCGATACTCCAAACGGCCGACCCCATCCGCAGCACCCACCAATGTTACTCAAGATTTAGCGTTCACACTTATGCGATTGTCAATTAAAAGCAATTATTCCGCATATCTGAGGCACCATAACAACACGTGTTTATTCTGTATGTGCATCTTTTACTAAAAAAGGCATATATAAGTAATTCAAAGTACCATAGCGCTTATCACGCGGCGCTGACGATGCAACGCCTGCACGAAAAGGCGAGTGTTTCCAACGCTTTGCTAAGATTACACGGTGGTGGTACCTACCCGTCGCCTTGCGTTCTACACCTTATCACCTCTGACACGGGCGCGTACGCCTGACTCAGAGCAACGCGCTACGTTTTCTAAGAAAACTGCCAGATAGCCCTTATGTCTCACTTGTGACATGAGTTGATGCGCTCGTTCGTCTCCGCTGCATTTTGGAGGCACTCTAACGCAGCGTCTCCAGAATACCATTCACCGATTTCTTGCGCAGAACATCAAATAAATGTTTTGTTCACTCTCTCCACACGTAAGACTATCGTCTTTCGACAACATTTGCAGATAACATGCAGATACGGGGCCGATTTTTTCCCTCCTATTTAGTCCTGATTTGTTGTGGATTTAAGGTAGTCTCGGAATTATGTATAGGTTATCTAGTCTCTACCTATTCCTACTGCCGCGACATGGCTAGGGGGGAATGAAATGTAAAACGAAAACACTGACAGTGCTGCCTTCCAACTGGACTATTCGGAAGGGGGTTAGCAATCTGAGCACACGGGCGTACAGCATTTTCTTCCCAAAATAATGTACAACAATTTCAGAAGAAAACAGAACTTCGGATAGGTAACAGTAAAGTTGAAGTGGGAAAAGAGTACGCCTTCATGGACAGGTAGTAACTGCGGAGCCGAACCACGAGATTGAAGTAACTAGAAGAATAAGACTTAGGTGGAGCACATTCGGCTAGTATTCTCAAATCTTGAATGGTAAATAGCCTCTATCCCTCAAGAAGAAGGCATATAGCAGCTGCATCTTGCCTGTACTTACAAACAAAGCAGAAGCCTGGATAATTACAAAAAGGGTTCAACTTAAGTTGAGGACGACGCAGCAAGCAATGGAAAGAAAAATGACAGGTGTAATTCTAAGGGAGAAGAAGAGAGTGGAGTGTATTAGGGAAGAAACGGTTGTTCAGGACATCGTAGTCGAAATCAAGAGGAAATGGTCATGGGCAAAGCCCGTAGCTTGAATGCAAGGTAATCGCTGGCCATTAGGGATCATAGAAATCTACTGATCTACGTCCATACTCACGCCTACTGTACAGATTGAGTTCTCACTCCAGTTCGCACTCACGTATACTCAAACTCGTAACTACTCATGCCCATACCCATGCCCGCTTTCACTTATAGGCAATCACTCGCTTACGTATACTCACGTATACTCGCACTCTTAGGCACTTATTCTTGTTATACTGAGGCCTGCTCACACTCATAAGCACGCACTTCGGCCGCGGTGACCGCATTTTCGATGGAGGCAAAAATGCATGATTCCTGTGTGCTTAGATTTAGGAGCACGTTAAAGAACTCCAGGTGTTGGAAGTTACCAGAGTCTTCTACTATACGGCGTTTCTCATAATATGGTGGTTTTGGGACGTTAAACGCCAGTATAGGCACTCACTCTGATACTTGCACCTCTCACCCATTGCTACTCGCATGCATACTCACGCCCACTAACTCTCTTAAGTACTCCCTCAGGTTCACCCTCGCCTACTCATGCCCATAGGTACTCGTTCCTGTTCATACTTACACCAACAAGTGTTCTCTCACGTTTCGTCACACCTACTCGAACTAATCAATAGTAACCCGCGTTCATACTCACGTGTACTCACATACCTACTAGCTCGCGTTCGAACCCACGCCTCTACACACTCGCAGAACATACGCTTTTACTTATCTATCCAAACTCATTCATACTTTATAACGTCAACACTCATGCCATTTCACGCTTTTAGCCACTCATTCACGTTCATGCTCATACCCATCGGTACTCACTCGCTTTTAGTTGGTGTGTTCAACCCTTGAATTCAACTAATGGCGCAGAGAAATTTGTTCCTTGATTATCGAAAAATAAGAAAATATGTTCCACTGAAATTCCCAAATAGTGTACATGCGATACCTACATGTCGTAATTTTTCAAAAAAATAGGGCTAGCTCCCTTTGACCTGATGTTGCACAACCACAAAATTCTGGTGCATGAGAATACGGTCGCTTTCAAGAGAGGTTGCTTTTATGTGGTTTTTCAAGTCAGTGGTGACACAGCACAAAGCAAATGTGACAATGCGCAGAATGGTATGGTGTACGAGCTGCTCGCTCAAATATGCGGATAGCACTTACGCCTTTGAAGCGTGAGGTGGCGAAGGAGTGACCATGTTCTGTCACCTAAGATGAGGGGAGGGGGCTCCCAGTCTGTCCTTTACATTGTCCTATTAGGCAGCGGCACTGCGATGAATCTTCCCTCCTCCTTTGAAGAGAGCCCTGCGTCAGCTTATGCTCGCCATAGCCCTCCCAGCGTTCCTTAATAATCTTTCGCCCCGGGAAATAAGGGCGGGACGTTTGCTTTCTTGAGGAGCAAGCGATGTCAGGCCTCGTATGCGGGAGGACGTTATACCGCGTACGCCCTCCACGTGACGGAGATGGCCCGCTTTTTTCATCTTTGCTTCAGCCGTGTTCTTCACCAACATTCGCGAGCTTTTACTCGGGGGTAGAACATACAATGTGCGGAGCGATGGTGTCAGTTTGGATGTAGGTACGCGACGGCGAATGACGCAGATGTGCCAGCGTCGCTAGTTTAATGAGAGGACGAAGGCGCACAGCTGAGGAAGAATGCGAGACGCCGAAGCAGAGCGGTGGCAGTGACGTCCAGCCATTCCAAACGCACCAGAACGTTCTAAGCGCCTCTGCCCACAAGCCATCGGCGCTCGTCGTCTATTTCTCTTGCCGGCTGGCCGCCTCTAGCAATGCGCTACATGGACGTCATATGGAAAATTATGGCAGCAGGAAAAAACTGTCCAACAAGTGAAAAAAATGCAAAAACCGTCGAAGCAGGCACGCCTTCTTTCAGGGTAGCTGCATCGTCTCCACTGCAGAGTTCATCTGTTGAAAGAATCAAATGACCCACCGCGCTTTTACTTGTTTCGTTTTCGCCTTCACTACCCTCCTTAAAGAAGATGTTTCCTCGCCACTTATTTTTTCGTAAGGCACGCGTGCAATGTCAGCAATAAGCGTTGAACTTATCGGGATTTTGCCCTTGTCGGGTACTACCTGCCATCTGCGCTTGCGTTGTCAAAAACACACAAAATGGAGTGAAATCAGAATCGCACATGAGAAGTCATACGACATAAATATTGAAGTAGCGTTCCGTGTACTCAGGGTATTTCTGAAACAATCGAGCGCATCAGAGGTTAAATAAGCATCACTGTTCTACATATCGAAGGTACTGCCGACATAAGAATTGTAGGTTTTCGTCGCTGCTTTGTTACTTCTACACTGTTTGTTGTCCGTTTATATTTGATTATTGTATCGCGGCTTAATGTGCTGCTTGCAGTGCGCAAATAAATGAGGCAGCTCCTAGGCGCACCTATGCGAAATGTAGCCTTATTTGAGGGTCATCACTCATCACCCTTCTCAAACAGGGAATGACTCGGTGCGATTTGGACGCACCTGCACATTCATTTGTGCACCATAACACGTAGCAGGCATTGAGCCACAATTTAAAGCTCAGTAATGCATTACAATCAATCTAAACACGCACTTACAAGCTTTCGTAGGCTACGACGCACGCGCGACAAACGCAGAGAGTCTCAAAAAGTACAGCAACTACACCGCCACTGCCATGATCGCCCGTGGGAACATCACCCAAGACGTGGCTATGCAATAAGACGCGGTCGCTCCGTTGCTTCCCCTGCCTCTAGCACCTTTCTACAATGCTCCCTTTCTCACTGCACTTACGGGGCAGGCGGGCTTAAAGGCGGGCGCCGCGGCTTGCCGTCGCGTCGGCGGTCGGCGTGACACTGGAGACGACGCCCCCTCTGCTTCGCCTTCTCATGGAACGCGTTGCGTGTACACTAGTTTTGCGTTGGAGAAAATGTGCGCATCATCGGAGCTGTTTCCGTTCTATGTGGGCAGCGCTCACGCGTAGGCTTGGTTGCCTCCGGGCCGCAAGGGACGATTGCAGGGGGCATTATTTTAAGATCTGCGGACGCGGGCAACGTTAAATCGCAGCGTGCGTTCGCAGGGTTGTCGCGGACAGCCAAATGAAACTGTAATTAACGTGATAACAACATTATGGCGGTTTTGGGCTGCTACCCGTTGTGGGAATAATACAATAAATGATGAAGGTTGATGGTACGCTGATTTCAGCTTGTGTCTGCACTGCTGAAGGCACAATACGTTGACTTTGGATGCTGTTTTGTGTAACCCCTGGTAACGTTTGCATCGATAATCAAAGGGCAGCCTGCGTCCACTAGCACGAAAGTGTAAAAAAAAAGGCAGCGTGAAGAACACTTCGGCCTTCAAAGTAAATACAATGAATTTTCTTTAAAAAAGACAATATAGCTCGAGGTGCGGGATCAGTACGGAATTTCTAGCATGTATGCCCGAATTTGCTTAAATTGGTCACTCCTACTAAGGAATTGACGAACTCTGAAAATGCAATATCGATGGCGCCTGCTGCCGGGGCGGCCGCCATGCACGTTTCTATCCTCGATCCTGGTTGCTATTTTCTGGGTTTGTTTGCATCTGTGGTGACTTTCTGCGTAATAATAGAATAGAGTGAGTGAACGTGGCTCCGTGCGTGAGATTCCCGGTGATGCTATAGCCAATGTCAAGTGATCATATCCCAAAAAGTACAAAGCAGGGTGGAGGAAGCTTGTTGCAGAATAGCAGAAGGAAAAAAATATATTGCTCAAAGAAAAAAACAAATTTACCTTGTTAGCAGGGGAGCTATTTTAGGCTTGGCATAGATCCACCTAGGAATACGCTATAGTCTGTCACCTACCAATTCGTGCAGGGAAAGGCATATAAGCCATTTGCCTTCTCAGCGAGGCACTGCACTCCCGTAGGTCAAAAAAGCCAACGGAGCAAAAAACGGTTAATATATAGAGCCTAAAAAAACCTCAATTCTTGTTTTAAAAAATTCCAGATCAATGTGTCCTGCAAGTGTGTTACCGGATGGCATGTTGCAAAACTACCATTTTCCACTTCTGTTTCACACGAAAATCAGTCGTGACAACGCATACGCTTGCAATGTCTGTTTGTATTTGCTGTTTTGTTATTGCTATTTTGTTTTGTTATTGCGTCAATGTAAACTCCCTATTCTCAAATATTTGGAAAACTGCTTTCGCACTTCCGTTTCAGCGCCACATTATCATGTCCTGTTTTACACACTTTTTCATGGCTACTCGCACATTCTTCATGGCTGCTCGTGGTGATTAAGAAAGGCAACAGAGCAAGTCACAAGTATAACGCCTCCAGCTATCAACATGTTATCATTTATCCATAAGGATCGTAAATAATTATGGAAACATCATGCCGATTTCTGCCGTGCTCTTCACAGCTTACGACATGCACCTCACAGTCGCATTTTCTAGTCGGCTATGCTCACACACTTGAATGTAAGCTAGGCCTGCCTTAACTGCTAAACTCAAAATCGTAGACAAAATTTTCGTATATTGTAAGATATTTAGCGCAACCTTCACTTTCGCAAACACCCACAAAAACACTCACTCATCCACGAGCAATAAACAGTTGGCATAGAGCGCTGAGTTTTGTGCGTGTTACTCGGGTGGATGTGCGAGTGTTTGTGTGAGTGTTTGTGAGAGTCGAAATTGCGTCAAATATCTTACAATAATGACGAATAAAAACTAGCCCAACCACAAGTTTTATTGACCAATATTTTCGCACGTCGTATTTTACTGTGCCGAATAGCTCGGTAAGTTATTTGGATGAGTTTTGTAAAATAATGTTAGAATTGAGATCTCTCTCTCACACACACTGTCTCCATCTCTCTCTCTCTCTTTGTGTGTGTGTGTGTGTGTGTGTGTGTGTGTGTGTGTGTGTGTGTGTGTGTGTGTGTGTAGTGACTAGGCACAGCGGAAAGTGGTTATCCATTTTTTACGTTAGCCGCGACAAGCTAGCGCGAGGTCAGTTCAATAGCTTGAAATTATAGAATCACTTGCCACTCCTATGTGTGTGATTTGACCGACTCAGCACAGTTAACTCCAAGAGTAATCTGACTTTATAAGAAGTGGTAGCATGATCTTTCATATAAGAGTCCCAGATTTCTTCAGAACTGGTGCGCAAGCAGATGCGTTTATAAATTGCCAGTATAGCGATGGTGTATCGAGATTTCTCACGAGATTAGTCTCCGCCAAATATAGCTGCAGGTTCTATTTCTCAGCGGCTCCGAAGTCACCAAGGCTAGAAATATTCCTTCATAAAAATATTTGTGTTTGTCCTCCGTAGTTCAGTGCCCATAAAAACTGTTCCGTTTCTAAAAGGCACGAAAATGTACACGGACATGCAACTCGCATTCGGCTTCTTTGCCCGCGTAGGAGCCGCTTCATCAAAGCAGTCAAAACGAACTAGAATTTGAACGTGCATATTTTTGTTTCGAAAATCAGTATTTTATCCTTGCATCACTCTCAAATACTTCATCCCCGAACGGACACTTTGACGAACAAGAAGGTGGGAACCCCGTCATGTATTCGCTGTGCGCCAATGAAACGACAACTGAGAAATCACGACACTTAGGTGCCGTACGCGCCATGCTCTAAGTGCCGTACTTTATCTCCTCCTCAATTGAGTTTATATTGAACAAAGGTCATTCGATATATTTTGTATGTCGGGTTGTTCTGCACGCTAACTGATTTTAATAACGTTTTCGTGAGCGGACACATGCTACGCCTTGAATACATTGCTGCAAATGTCATAAGGCCTTACAGAAAACGGCATTTCAAAGTGGTATATTGTGCGTTCAGCAGTGCAGGCAAAATCTGCAACCAGGAAAGAATCACCCTTGGTAAATTACTGCATCATTCGTAATTCGGGAGCGTGCAAAAAGAAGCGTAAAGTGATCTTAATTCGTCGACAGACAGTTTTAGTTGGGCGTGCGATGCAGCCTTGCATGCACAGGTTGGCATTACATTATCAGGCGCATTTAAAAATAATTTCTGAGCGCACGTTGTCCGGGTTACGGAGATTCCGCCTCCAATCAAATTGGCACATTAAAGAGTTGCCATGCATGCATGCAATCACAACTATTTTCTCGGGGAGGGGGAGCGGTCAACGGGGCCAGTGTGCTACAGTCTGGCTACGCCACTGCACGTTACGCAATACGGCACGCGCATACTGCATGGGATTGTAATAACGCTTCTTCTCTCTAGCGCATTGTGCCTAAAGTGTGTCCTGCAATATGTTTGAGCGCAAAATAACGAGATACGCGAAGAGTGCTCATGTAGTATCTTATTAAAGTACCTAGCCCGATGGACAGAAGCATCGTAAAGGCGCAGGCTGACAGGTAACAAAAAGGCGTGGCACCTTGAACAGTTGTTTTTTAAAAGGCCTTCACGGTGTTTGGGTGCTTTTACTGGAGTTGAGAGCGCCGAAAGATATACAATGAGCGAGAGAGGGGGAGCGGTAACGTCCCGTACCGTATTTGCGTTCTGTATCTCAGTAACTTTCTAAAAGTGCATCTCGAACGCAGTAATGCCACACAATCGGCGCTCTCTGAGAGGCAGAGAGGAGGCGCCGTCGCCGCAATCACCGCCGCGCCGAGACAGGTGCCGACGCAATCGTGCGCCGTGGCGCGAGGACGCACAGCGTACACGAACGACGCGGCATCAGAATGCCAACCGCATGATGCTGGGCGCATTCGACACGCCAGCCGATCGCAAAGCGCAGCATGAGTTACAGTTATAGAGAAAAAGTCAAATCTCATTTTCTGATTGTTACTTTTCGGTGTTCTTCCAATATGAAATTGCTGTTATTGCGCTAACATGATGTTGCAATAAAGATTTTTTTTTGGCCTCATACCGCTTGCCTATAGTCAACCAACGCTATATAACAACGTCCGTACCATTAAGGTTTCTCACTTAGCATGACCTCTCACTGTGTGTATCACCACGTTATCTGTGCGGCATGCTCGCGCTCACAGATGTTCGCATTCACGACTAGTCACAATCATAGGTATTCGCTCACATTTACGCCCCTGACTATATTGCCTGCTTTTAAACAACGCGCCCATCACCGCAGGCACAGGGACACACATGCGCGTCGTCTTGTGCCGTGCTGAGACGATGATGGCACGAGCACCCACCCGGCAGATATGCGGCACGCGCTCGGGACTTCTCGCGTAAAGGATGAAGAAGGCAGCTGAAGGAGATCGTTGGTGTTCGACTGACACGTAGTTCTACGACCATAGTCTGTTTTAGTTGTGGGCACAGGATATATATATATATATATATATATATATATATATATATATATATATATATATAACCCGTAGGCACTCACTCAAGTTCATTCATTCTCACGCTTACTCAGCATCCACGCCTGGCCAAGCCCGGTGGTGCGACGTACCATGCGCTTGGAATGGAAACGCGATACTCGGAGAGTGTGGCTGTAGGTGGTGAGGGTGGCGGAGAGAACGAGAGTGTTCCTGATTCATGGTGAGTGCATCCGGTAAACAATGCTTGTATGAGGCTCATGGTGGCGCCGGCGCAATGATGCATTCCTTTGTAACGCGCACCTGCTAGCTCCAGCATCGCCACGCGGCGCGGCCCGTGGGCGTCTTTAAGCTATGGCAAGTAGCGTCCCTCCGGCGTCACCAAGAACCACTGGCCGTCCGGATGCAGCCGCAATGTGTCACGAACGCCCTCGTCTTTACCGGGGCAGCCACGAGCTCCGAGTGTGGCATTTTAGTAACTGAGCATTTCACAATAGGGACGGATATCCGTGCTTTGGTGACTACCCTTTCGGTGGAGGCGAAAATGCTGGAAGCCCGTGGGCTTAGATTTGGGTGCACGTTAAAGAACCCCAGAGGGTAGAATTCTCTGGAGCCCTCCACTAAGGTGTCTCTCGTAATCATATGGTTGTTTGAGGACGTTAAACTCCAGATAATAATAATAATAATAACAATAATAATAATAATAATAATAATATTAGTAATAATAATAATAATAATAATAATAATAATAATAATAATAATAATAATAATAATAATAACTATTATTATTATTATTATTATTATTATTATTATTATTATTATTATTATTATTATTATTATTATAACAGTAGGAATGGAACGAAACTCGAACTGTTCGGCATGTTCCTTCCCTGCTGTTTCGTACTTCTTGTCAGGTGGTTGTAGGTCTGGATTGCAATAAAAAGCCACTAGGATTCATCCGTGATGCAATCGAGAACCCTTATACTTCCTATTTATTGCCACAAAAATCAGAGCGTGGTGTGCGCAGTTGGCTGCGTAGTTCGTCTTTCGTTCCCCCCCCCCCTTGTACGTTGATGCTAACTCACAGTGTTGATAGGCTCGGGAAGCGATGCATGCGATGTAGCAGCTGAATGAGCCACCTACGTTACCACTATTGCACAACATATTAGAAAAGGTCTCTCTATTCGTGGCGAGAAAAGTAAGAGAAAGAGAGAGAGAGAGGTTTATTTTAGAAAGGCAGAAAGGTTGGCCTGACCGATAGCTTGCTTTAGCCTGCTACTCTACACTGGGGGAGGGGAAAGGGGAGAAGAAATACTAATGAATGACGATGGTGAGATAGAGAGGTGAGTATATAGAATCCTTTCTAGCTGAGAAACATTTTATAGCCACGCTTACAGTCCAGTCGCTTCCAAAAAGGTTAAAACCGCTCTTCTGACCACAGTTGCACTGTTGGTGTCTGGCCAAGGGCCCAACATGGTCTAATCACTTAATGACATAATGCGATATCGTTCAGTTGAAGAAATCAGTGTTTGTCGTTCAAGTAAATACATCAAATGTGTTTATAGGACCTAATATATGGCTTAGAGAAACGAGCAAGGTAAAAAAAAGATGGTGTGAAAGCCGTCGCTATTACCTCTGCTCTGTGATGGAACTGTCGGGGGCCTCTGTAGTCACACTGCTCCGTTGTCCCTTCTTGGTCGTGACGTGTTCGCGCATGGCAAGACTCTCCGTATCTGGGTGGTTTTAAGTACGCGCAATGTCAGACCAGGTACCCAATCAGTATTCCATATTTGTGCGCTGTATTGTTCCATGCAGAGTAATGACAGTGTAGCCAATATTGAATGTGATGGAAAACAAGTGGCAATAAAGGGGTGAAAGAAGGATTTACCAAGGTGAGAAGCATCACTATCGGCGCAACTGTTCCCGAAAGCATCCTAATATGTAAAGATATATATATATATAATGCGATTTTCTTTCATTATGTATATTTTGCATACTAAAATTTACCGTTCACGTGTTATTCATGCACGGAAAAGATTAAAGAGACCCTGAATTAATTTCTAGAATTGTGTACATACCCGTTGACTTGAGGACAAGTATTTAGCGTGACGTACAGATACAAATGCTCCACATGAAGTGCGAGATTTATTATAAAGTCTTGAATGTGTGGATTACAAACAAATGATGCCGTGTTTCCAGCCGTCTTAAGGCTTCACTCGTGCGACTGATGGCAGCTTCTGAGCATTTGTACCAGAAAAGAGAATGCAGACAAATGCGAGGGACTAAGTATTAGTGCAATCGACTGAGAAGAAGATGAAGATGGCTTTCGTCTTCGAATCGTCTTGGGCGTGTACATGAGAGAACTTGTGAGTTTTTTAGGTAATTATATGTTTGTGAGAGAACAGAGGCGACACGCGCACACGCGCACGCAACAAATTAACTGTCACAAAACTATAGAGAGCTACATAAAATATTGTGACTGGATGAAAGTATTTTATTAGCGTTAAACATGAAACACAGTTTAACTTGAATGGATATATTGTTTCAACGAGCTACGTACACTATATATCACAATTCCAAAACCTTTTAGTCTGCATACACGCAAATACATAAAAGGCAATAGAACACTCTTCCCCCTCTTCTGCGATGCGCCTAGCTGGCTTCTGTGATTGGTTCTTTTATTCTTAATATTATCTCGTGCGCTTTCTCTGCGTGTGTTGCGTTGCTCAATCTTTTCACAAACTGCTGAAACTGAGCAAGCATGGTGGTCGGGCTAGTTAAGAAAACATTTTCAGACAGCGCAGGAGAAAGATATTGCTAGAACACACTGACAAAAGTTAAAGCCTACAACTTGAAGCTTTGTCTTCGCTTTCAGTGCTTTGTGTTTGGGTGAAATGATGTATGATTGTTATTTACCCTTATGCATACAAGTAATTTTGGGAGGTAGCATATAGACATACCATGGCGTCGTGCCTTGGCTGCCGCAGTATGCTGTCTCTTCTTCTTTCGTGTCGTGGTTTTCAGCCGGCGACTCGTTGAAGATCGCTCACTGCGCTTGCGTGTCGTGCTCTTTGTTAGGCGCCGCCGACGCCCCGGCACAGCTCTGCCCACCTTGCGTGCTTTGATCGCAGACTTTCGGGAGGCGAACACCACCGTAGCACTCCTTTGTCGCCGTGAAACTGTAGCCTTCCTATGAGCAGCTGCGGAGGATGCGTAGCATTGAAGGGTCATTACTATTGCCTCTATTGACGCGGCCCATGCGTAATGTACTCGTGACCTATACACCCACCGCCGCTGGGTATTGCTACGAAGCGGCCGCAGGTGTAGATAGAGGCATATTAGTTGCTGAGTGCCTGCGGGACTTACTGTTTCCGGAGTCGCATTATGAGACTTTCTTATATCTGAGCACTTTCACTCAGAAGTCGGCGCCACGGCTCTCACGCTGTAATCACAGCTATATAACCGATAGGTGTGCAATATTTGTAAGTGAGAGTGGTATATATGTGCATATGCGCTTCTGCTGGCAAAGTCAATAAACGCGTCTCAGAAGTGACCCTATAGTTACAGGGAGCGATCAAAATTGTGGTGCCTGCCTGGAATTGCGAATGTTTAAATCAGTGGGTCGGCAAGTATTTTAATGCGGAATTGAGTATTGTTAACCAAGTTTTGCTTACCTCCACCACTTATGAGCAAGCGCATTATTGAGTCAGGCTCGCACTAAATTACATTGATGATGACATGTAGAGATAACGAAGATCTACAAGTGATTATGATATGTGCAAGAATGAAAAGACTTGTCGCGCTCATAATATCTGGACACTGGAGACATGTTCAAGCCGACGCGATGCCCAAGCGTATCGACAGCATCCTCGCGCGATGTGTGCAATACCGACAGAACGCTGCTGACGTGTAACACCAACAGCGGTTGACATAGACCATGGTGACGCATGTGTCAGTGTACTCCCCTATATCTTTCCATCCAGCTAATAACGATTGTGAAATGTACGATAGTCCGCGGTCAACACTCGCTCGTTCTATATTCCAATAGCGTTTTTTTTATGCGCGTGACAATGATCGTCAGTCAGCACTGTATCTGTCATCTTTACTACGTCCTGTTGTCGGGCTGTTCTGCTTCGCTATGTAGCAGCCAGCCTCGTTCAGCGCTCCCTTGTGGTCAACCTAAAGCTGCACGAAAGCTTTGTTATGGTTATGGATACGGCTATAGGTCGACAAAGCCGGTGCTTTTGTTGAAGTCCGCCAAGTCAAACGGGCTATTAGGACCCGCATGCTGGATTTCGTGCCGAATGGTTGTGCCCCCGAGGACTTAGACGACAGCGCAGCTTTGGCCGACCGGTTCCCTCTCCACCATCTGCTGACGCCGCGAAGCTCTCGCTTAATGGTACCCCGTCCTCGGACTCCTTCACCGGTGTCCGCATCCTTTATTTTCTTATCTTCACTACACACTCCATCCTTTTATCCCCTACTTATCCCCTTCCTTGGTGAGCCATTGCTGAGGTGTTGCACTTTTATGCAGACAGTTGCGCGGATTACATTTCTCTTCTTTTCAATAATTTAAGAATCACTTCTCCCTAAAGCGTGCTATTAGCCACACCTTGCTGAAGGGCCCATACAGGATGGACTACAGCGTTTCCAGGCTGTGGGACAACTGAAACGATTTTCATGTGCAATGATACGTGTACAGAATAAAATAACACTAGAAAACACACAATTTATCCTTGTTGGTCAAGGGCGTACTCCTTCCAGAATGATTTTCCGGCTACGCCACGGAGCCTTGTCCGATCGCGACCCAGGCTGAGAGATAGAAAGATTGTTCAATAGAAGTTAAAGGCGCGCACTTATAAGACAGGAAGCCCGGGCATGCGCACTAGGCCCATTTGAAGCTTTGACCTTACGATGCACTCTAAACAAAACACCGTCAGTTTACGTCACCTGCAACTCCCTTTCGCCTTATCACACCGGTGTCCTAACCCGCCACAGTGGTCGAGGTTATTGTGCTCGGATGCTCACCCGCAGGTCGCAGCACCTAATTCCGGCCCCTGCAGCCGCATTTTCGACGGAGGCGAGAATACTTGAGGCTTGTGTACTTAGATTTAGGTTAGCGTTAAAAAACTCCAGATGCTCGAACCTTCCACAGGTCATGCATACACTATACACGGCGTCTCTTATATTAATATCGTGGCTTTCAAATGGTAAACCCCAACGACTACAAACTAGGCCAGCGTCCTGAGTACTGCCTGGTGTCTACAAGGACGTTGTTTATATTGCGCAGGAGCAGTTGTTTCTCGCAAGCTGTTCGCGCCGGCATGTCGTTCCGAATATAGTTGGGGCGCATGTGCGAAAAAATGAGAGCGAAGCTGCTAGTGCCTTAGGCTAGACTTCTCCTTGATACTGACCACGTAAACAAGTAACCTATACTCTGTAGGTACGTACGTGTATTCATCGCATAAAGAGCATGCATACTACCTGTCATCGTCTCTGTCTTTTCTGGGCGTGCTGTGGACACCGTGACGTCGGAGTTCTCGCAGGCTAATACCTCCTGATCGTTGTCGAAGGCATCGGGAATCAGCTCCAGGTTGTTTCCTTTTTCTCCCTGGCCCGCTGCACAGCCGCAGGAGTGCAGCATTTAGATGATCGTCACACTCTAGACAAGTCTTCGAGGTGTCGCCGCGGTCAATATATATCTATACGTACTCGCGTGTGTGCTTTGTTTGTGCCCGATCAGAGTGAATAAATTCTCTTCCGCTAATACTTTTGTCTCTCTCTCTCTCACAGACGCGTATATATAATAAAATCTCGCAGACAATGATGCCAAGGAAAGTATAGGGGAAGTAATAAGCCAAATTGTAGTGTAAATGTGAAGAAAGTGGGTGAAAAGATAACTTCCCGTGTGAGAAACCAAACCTATGACCTTCGAATACTGCGTTCGATGTTCTACTACTGAGGTACCATGCGGGCTATCCACCCCTAGCCACTTTAATGAGTAAATATGTAAATTTAAACGTAGGAGTGTCAGTCAGCGCCACCAGTAGCCATGGCAGCGAGCGTGGTGCACTCTTTACGAGCCTGTTTGGCGTCATGTAGCATGTGAAGTTTACTACAAGCTGGCAGCTGATCAAGAGTCCCTCGTAAACAACCTAAAGGCACCAAGTCTGCCAGTACGAGACCCTCGTTAATTATTAAGGGAAGGAAGTGTATACTTAAGGGCTGGTTTTTCAATGTTTTGACACAATAATAACGAAATCTAGGAGACAATAATGCCAAGGAAAGTGTAGGGGAGGTTATAATCCGAATTGTTAGGCAAATCTGAAGAAAGAGAAGTGGGTGAGAAAAGATAACTTGCCATGGGCAGGAACCGAACCTGCGACCTTCGTTATTCAAAGGTTGCAAATTCGGTGCTTGTCCACGGCAGGAACCGAACGAGAGACCTGTCGCAACTAAAGAGAGAGCTGTCGAGAACTTCCTCTCGGATGTACTGTTAAATTTGAGGCGTCAAATCGGTGTAGTCGGGGCCACTGCTTTTGCACTCCAAAGCCAAAATATTTGCTGTTTGCGTATCAGCGCGACGTGTAGAAATTTGCTGCTTGCGCAGCTCATCACAACTTTGAAAGAGATGAATCATAACCGTGACGGTCTCCGGGTGTTTGGCCACAAGCATACGAAAAGCGTCGTCATCAATGCCTTCCATTATGTGCTTTAGTCTGTCAGCCTCCATCATCCTCGCATCCACTCGTCTACAGAGGCTGATCACATCTTCAATGCAGCTCGTGAAGCTCTCACCATTTCGCTGGGATCGTCACCGCAGACCAAGTCCAGCGTAAAATTTAGGCATAGCTGGACGACCAAAAAACTGGGTCATGGTCTCTTTGAGGACCGACTAGGTGGGGATGTCGGCTTGGTGGTTGGTGAACCATAGGTAGGCCAATGTCAGGAAGAAGATGAGTTCAGTCAGCTTCGCAGGGTAATCCCACTTGTTAATTGCGCTGGCACGATCATACTCTGCCAGCCAGTCCTCGACATCATGATCTTCAGTGCCGTTGTAGACTGGTGGGTCACGCAGACGAAGTACACCAGGGTACGTGACAGGCGGCGGCGTGGAAGAGGCTTGAGGGGGATCGACGCACTCGGTCATAGTGGAATGAGACGGTAGCTTACGGCTGCGGGGCTCAAGGACGTTACCCAGCACGTTTCCACCAAATGCCACAAGCGAGTTCACGTATAAACACATGTTATTATTCACGAAGTGTTAGCCGCAACAAGCTGGTTCAGGCAGGAAACCGGCAAGCACGAGCCACACGGACGTCAACGTCTTCTTTCACGCTGGCACAGAGCTGGCGCCACTACACTCCGGTATATATATATATATATATATATATAAGAGAAAAAAGCGTATACTTAAGGGCTCTCTTTTTTTCGTGTTTTACACAATAATAATGAGATCTAACAGACAATGCTGGATCCTGCCCACGGCAAGTGATCTTTTCACCCAATTTTCTTTCTCCTCATTGACATTACAATTTGCCTAATAACTTCCCCTATACCTTCCTTGGAATGATTGTCTGTTAGATCGTGTGTGTGTGTGTGTGTGTGTGTGTGTGTGTGTGTGTGTGTGTGTGTGTGTGTGTGTGTGTGTGTGTGTGTGTGTGTGTGTGTGTGTGTGTGTGTGTGTGTGTGTGTGTGTGTGTGTGTGTGTGTGTGTGTGTGTGTGTGTGTGTGTGTGTGTGTGTGTGTGTGTGTGTGTGTGTGTGTGTGTGTGTGTGTGTGTGTGTGTGTGTGTGTGTGTGTGTGTGTGTGTGTGTGTGTGTGTGTGTGTGTGTGTGTGTGTGTGTGTGTGTGTGTGTGTGGTGTGTGTGTGTGTGTGTGTGTGTGTGTGTGTGTGTGTGTGTGTGTGTGTGTGTGTGTGTGTGTGTGTGTGTGTGTGTGTGTGTGTGTGTGTGTGTGTGTGTGTGTGTGTGTGTGTGTGTGTGTGTGTGTGTGTGTGTGTGTGTGTGTGTGTGTGTGTGTGTGTGTGTGTGTGTGTGTGTGTGTGTGTGTGTGTGTGTGTGTGTGTGTGTGTGTGTGTGTGTGTGTGTGTGTGTGTGTGTGTGTGTGTGTGTGTGTGTGTGTGTGTGTGGTGTGTGTGTGTGTGTGTGTGTGTGTGTGTGTGTGTGTGTGTGTGTGTGTGTGTGTGTGTGTGTGTGTGTGTGTGTGTGTGTGTGTGTGTGTGGTGTGTGTGTGTGTGGTGTGTGTGTGTGTGTGTGTGTGTGTGTGGTGTGTGTGTGTGTGTGTGTGTGTGTGTGTGTGTGTGTGTGTGTGTGTGGTGTGTGTGTGTGGTGTGTGTGTGTGTGTGGTGTGTGTGTGTGTGTGTGTGTGTGTGTGTGTGTGTGTGTGTGTGTGTGTGTGTGTGTGTGTGTGTGTGTGTGTGTGTGTGTGTGTGTGTGTGTGTGTGTGTGTGTGTGTGTGTGTGTGTGTGTGTGTGTGTGTGTGTGTGTGTGTGTGTGTGTTAATCTAACACTGTGCACGGCTGTACCAGACGCGCTTATAAACTGGACCGTCAAGTAGTGCGCCGTGTATGTACCTTTAGCCGCAAGTGATGCGATGACGCCCAGTATGAAGCACACGCCTACCAGCACAGCCATCGAGGCCAGAAAGGAACTGCGGTTCGGCGGAGTTCCCAGCAGCCTCTGGAAGTCGAACCACAACTCTTCTCTGCGTGAGAGCAGCGATATTAACTTTATAGGTGACTGAGATTGTTACAGAGGCAACATCGTCGATCGTTGTATACGAATGCATTTTAAAAAATGGCGTTGTTTTCCGATCTAGTCCTGTAGGCCCATGCATGAACTTATGGAGATTGGGCCAGTGAGAACTGTCATACTTCTGAAAGAATATTTTACGCACTCGTTCGTTGCTAAATGCGTAATTAAGGTCAAAGAACACATTTCGAAGGTTTTGTTCAGGCGTACTAAGCTTTAATTGCATGACCATTGTAACATGCGCATTCTGACTGAACGACTGGGCTTCTTACCATGCCGCTAATAAAGCCTAGCCGTGAACTATAGAGTTAGCCGCTGTGAAATTCAGTTCACTACAAAAGTGAACGTCGTCACTCATGTCATTAAACTGTGCGGTGCGTGGCAGAAAACCAAAGTGTAGAAGACAGGGCCCCGTGCTCAATTACAAAAATGTAGTTTTTATTCAACTATATACATGTATACTGTCATGCACGTGTTTCGAAAGTGTTAGTGCATGAGGAATAACCTTGAAAGCTGGTAAACACTTGAAACAATGTACACGATTTTCCTGCAGCGCAGTTTGCTGGTTCTATACGCTTTAATCGAAGACGGTGCCTTTCGCCGCCGTATGGCTAGTGCGGAGAGTCATATATGTGATGCTCATAGATACGCGCTTGCCAGCCGGTGAAATTGAGGGCTTACATTTCTGATAGGATAAGGCTTCTTTCTGCTGTATGCAGTGTCAAAACGTAGGACACTATTTATAAGAACTAACGCACAATGATGCCAAGGGAAGTACAGAGGATGTTATTACTAGGCAGAAAATGAATGTTCCGCACTCGCCGTCATGGCTACTAGCGGCGCTGGCGGAAACTCTCTCAAGTTGACGGGGGAGATAAGCACTGCTCTAGCTCAATTGGTAGATCATCGTACGCGTTATTTGAAGGTCGCAGGTTTGGTGTCTGGCAGCGACAAGTTCGCTTTTTCTTCACTTTCCCAATATTTACGTCATAAATACTGAATATAACATCCCATATACTTTCCTTGGCATATTCATATCTTTTTAGTTTACATAAATGTCGTTTTTAATAAAGAAAAAGGAGTCCTTAAGTTTCCAATTCTTTCCTTAAAACCTAGCACAGTTAAAAAATAGTCTCTTTCAGCTTATGGGGTGAATGATATTTTTTGTAATATTGGTCTGTTTCTGCGATGATATACCCCATGCTTACGCGACTACTGTTCCAGAATAGAAATTGCGAATTCAAGTAAAATTGGCAATATTTTTACTTTTTAAATACGTAAATTCAAAAAGAAAGTTGTGAATACGCAAATAAAGTCAGCCAGAAACCCTTAAGACATTCTCGTTTGCTCTCTATAGTGTGCAGCTAAGGTTTAGATAAATGCACCATCAAATGTGTGCATTTCATGGTGCATTGTAATACCCTATGTAATACCCTCTATGTAATACCCCCTATGTAATACCCCCTATGTAATACGCCTATGTAATACCCCCTATGTGATACCCCCTATGTAATACCCTCTTCTTGAGGGCCTTTAGGGGTAACCTGAATAAATAAATAAATAAATCTGCTGCATGTAATTGTTCTGCGGAAGTTCACTATTTTTTTCTCTGTCCTGCATTCCCCCCCCCCTCCCGCGAAATATGAAGCGGCAATTCAAGGGTAATCAATTTTTTAACCCAAACACACACACACACGCACACACACACACACACATACACACACACACACACATATATATATATATATATATATATATATATATATATATATATATATATATGTGTGTGTGTGTTCTGCTTGTCTCTTCTATTGTGCCGTCCAGCTTTTCCCACTTGTTGATGTATTGATCAGTCACACTAATTTAGGCACTCATGAAACGCTGCGAAGTTTTGCGCGTTGAGAGTTGACTGGACACTGTTCCTAATACATGACATGCTAGCCATCCGAAGCCATTATTTAGGCGTTTATAGGAAAATTAAATAAATCAGTAATTGCAGTGGCAACTATTTCGCACGTAATCATGCTATCCGCATGAACAAGCATTCAAAACACGTAGAACTGGAGCTGTTATGCGTGCACGCAAGAGAAATCGTCAGGCAATGAAGTTCTTCAGACGTACCCGCCGGCATTCTCCTCAAGCGGCGCCTCGACCGCGGTGTGGATGACGGGCTCGTTCGGCGCGGTCTGCTCGGCACGCAGCTCCATCTGCGTGCTGCGCGACCGCCGGTCACTCTCTTGGCTTGTCGGGTGTTCATATTCCAGGTGATCCTGCGGCCACGACTCGAACGAACTCTCCAACTCCCTGCGCCGGCCGCGGCCAGAAAATCAACTTGGCGTTCGTCACCGCAGCTCCATGGGACCCCCTTTGGTTTATAGAGCATGTCTCATTCTACACTGAGCCTAATCGTTAATTAGACAAGAGCACCAAAAGTTAGAGAGAGAGAGGGCTGGAAGAGTAATGCATTCTGGGTCTGGTATACAACCTCCGATTTTTAACGCAGGACTTCAGCTGTGAACGTCAGCAGTGGTGTACTATTAATTAGCTGTATTGCACAATATTTATTGAATGTCCTATAGTGATCTGTGCTACAATACAGCTGTATTCTGCGTCTCTTTCAGCCTGAGGTTATCTTGCCCGACATATTAGTCGGTGCTTGAATTGATGTTATCTTAAGCGTGCATCGTAACGTAACGTATATATATATATATATATATATATATATATATATATATATATATATATATATATATATATATATATATATATTGACTTTTCCTCTTTTGCGATGAGTGTTAAGCATTATTGGGCAGAGCATGTCCAAACAAACTAAAAAAACTAACAAAAATGGACGCAAATGACGCTGCTGTGTGTGACAATCAGCTGAAAGAAATTTAGCGAACCTTCAGACTCGCCACATTGATCTGTCTTGCTGAAAGTATAACTTCTCTTACATTGAAAATGAATGATTTCGCTTATGCAAAATATAGTAAAATTCAAATTACCGGTATTTTTACTAAAGCTAATTAGGTATTGCGTGTAGCGACATCTCGTGTGGGCTATATAGTTTAAGCTGAGATAATGTTAATCTGGTTCTCAGTGGCAGTGACCAATATACTACGGTGTACATAAGTGTTCGCGCAAACGTCAAAACATACACAACAGTTAGCACGTGATCAATCATGTTTACATCTAAAAACACACTTATGTTTCCCAATCACGCTTTCAATCACATTGTGGTTGGACTAAGCGTCAGAGAATATATCGCCACCATCGTTGCTAGTTTTGTACACATAAAGCTACGGTGTGTAAGTAATCCGTGTATTTATCCGAGTATTTATCCGGGTGATCTGGGTATTTTAGAGAACTAAAGTCAGTTTCAAAAAGCTTTGGTTTGTTAGTGATCATTGTCGTTTGATGGAAGCCTTCACTACAATGATGCCAAGCGTTAGGATTGAATACGCTCTAAAAAAAGGGGGGGGGGGGGAAGCGATAATGGAGCAACGAGCTCCGTTTCCCCTTCGGCGCAGCGATTTTCTTTCTTTCGGGTGCTTTACCCCTCGCACTCTCTCATGGCAAGGACCGATGGAGCAAACTTTCTCCCACGGTGTTCCAATTTCTCCTCAACCACGCGGTCTTGTAAGCGCGCATGCAAACGCTGAGTCTAGCCGGCCGCAGCCAGTCCCGTGCAATTACTTTTACCTACGATTGATGCAGGCAATGCAGGAATGACGTTTATTTTTTGTTTTACCGGTATAGAGTAAAATATTTTCTTCTTTTTGTTGCCGGGCACTCGCACGAGGCTCCCAACACTGCCGTGTGTCTCTCGTGTTGTTTTATACTACCAATTTGTCACGAATACAAGAATCTTTGCTTCCTTAATTAGTCTTGCTTTATCAAATACCTTAGAGTGTACACAAATAATGGATTTTTTGTGTCGATATACTTGGTAAGCATACGCGTTTTAGTTTCACATGGTACTAATAAAACTCATCAATTGAACAAGGCGCATGAAGAAGCAAGACAGCTGATTTTTCAACATTCTCGCCAACGTGACACCACTGCACAGTCCATGTGTGAACCACGGTCATGCAGAATTGCTGGAGTCGGTCCTACGTGCCGCTACCACCATATGATAATCAGGCACGCCGTGGTGGAGGTCTGCAAATCAGTTTCCACCCACACGGGTGTTGTTTGCATTTTGCCCCTATCCAAATACGGCCTACCATGGCACGGCAAGTGACAGCACAAAGGCAAACGGGTGAACAATTTCACCCAGCGTTTATTTGCCAGACTGGGTTATAATGAAGATAAGCGTTAAACAGCATCATAACTACCCTTTTCTGAAAAATATACCAATGAGCTCTGTCAAATAAACAAAAAAATTCAATCGCATGTGTTTAGATTTGCCCATGCCAGCACTGAGAATTAGGACGGCATTATGCACGCATGCAGTATGCTTCTCCTATCCCCACGATTCTGCTTCGTTGTGCGAAACTCAACAAACAATGCACTTTTAGTAACAGCTGTGCGCAGCAGGTAAGTACTAACGCTCTCACTCACCTCTGTAAAAGAGTATTCCAGAGTAACAGTAACCACCACAGAAACAGCGCTAAAAACATAATTGTGGCACTATGACCGCAAGTTGACACGCAAGGCGAATCGCCAGACATATCTGTAGCAGTGAAGTATGTAGGCGCTATATGCTATATTGTTATACTAAATTCGTGCCCTTTAGCGCTAGTTCGCTCACTAAAGCCATTGAGCTGCCGCGACGCTAACAGCCGCTGACTTTGCTCACGATAGAACACAGTCTGGTGTGAGGTAATCTCCTATTTTTCTCGCTCGACTGGCGTTGTAACGTACGTGTACCCCACTGAGACGGCTGTTACCGCATCAAAAACATTGTCATTGCAGGGTTAGCAGTGCGCTGTATCCATGGGCACCGACCACACTTGTGGAAAGCGCGTAAAGAGAATGTAACAAACGTTAACGCGAGACAACTAAATGAAGTCGAAGTGCCGATGGAAACAATATGTGGCGTGCATGCTGCGCCCTCTTCGAATAACAAGTGGAAAAAAAATCCGCAATGGCAAGCTTGCGGCAAGCGTTCATTGAAATCACTCTGTTCATTGTTCATTGAAATCACTCTGTAATAATGTATGTATATGCTTCCGAATGTTCATGTGTATATACGCATTATTTCAGCAAACGTAAGTCGTCCGGTGTAAGCGAGTATTGTATGAATGGGCTGACTCACCGACTATCCGCCAAAGAGCTGTGCAGGTATGTCAACAAACTTCACCACAGACAGCTCATTATTTCAGTGTCATTCGATTCCTCTATATAGCGCCAGCTTCATGGTCGTGGTGCCCTCACACCTCCAGCTACTTATAACGTTGAACATGTAACGTTGTAACGTTATAACATATAACATTATATCGTTGAGGGGTTCAACGTTGAACGTTGAACCCCTCAGAACTATGCACTGCTGAGCCGGAATTGTTTCGCTGAGAACGAGTCTATGGTTTGGAGGCACGGCTCGAGGCACATGGCCTCGTAAACGTGCGCATAACGTCACTACACTATCTGAATCTTCGAGAAATAAATACAGCAAGCCTAGCATGCAGTCTTTGCGTGAGAACTCCGCAGTATCTGTCTCTTTCAAAGTGAACGCCGTCCCGCTGGTCGAACAAAACCTACCAGCTCCGTCGTTCTGTTTCACGATGTTTTTATCACCACAGGTTCTTCTGCTTGATTTTTTGATCATTTTGTTTGATATCAAGCTCATCGGGACCATTTACTTGTAATTTTCAGTGCCGTGTACTTCTTATCACTCAAGAATCGATGCATTCGCTATAGGCCTAGCCGCTTCGCGAACCCGGGATAGCAGGGTCAGCCATTTTGATTCCGACAAGCACAAACAGTTTCTTCTTGGCAAAAGGAAAAAGATGTTTCTCCATTTAAAGACGAACATTGAGGGCATCATCGTTTCTCCCTAAATGGCGAGAACGTCGCTTCATTTTTTTAACAGTGGGAAATACTTTCCTACGACAAATACTAGCAAAAGTGCCTTCCGTTAGTGCGCATTCCGGTTCCTTACTTTATATACAAAATAAAATTGACAAGGTCCCTTAAGCAATCACTTAAATCGATAGTCACACTAAGAATCACCATAGGATAAAGCCAGCTCAAAAAGTGAAATATTGTTAAAATATAACAACCCAGCTTCATTCCGCTGCGTATCTGTTTCTGCATTGTTCACGCAACGGAACACGCGCTCAGCATTAGCATGAGAAACTGGTGCTCAAATTCAGCATATATGGCGGGCAGCGTCATCAGCTTCTTATCCACGCATTTGCCTGCCCCTTCATTTTTCGCAGCTGCGCCGTACATGAAGGCGCCTCCATGCACCTCGATGCGCAGCGACCTGCTACCGGGCTGCGCTCCGCTGTAAGGGATCCCATGGGATCGTGCGCGCGAATCACCAATACAAAAAAAAGCCTACGAACTATGATTTATCTTTATGTTTCCTTGCTATTTATCTGTGAATAATGGTAAAAGGCCAGTAAATGCGCCAGAACTGCAGTCTAAAGTAGTCGTGCATGAAAATATCTATGGAGCCTATATAAAATTTTGGTCTACAGACGAGGTCGCACCCACCAATATTTCACTTAGTACACACCATCGGTACCCTGTGGTCAATAGTACAGTGTTTTCTCACTTGCCAAATGAATGAAAAATAATTTCATTTATTGTATGGGACGTTAAAATGTTGTAGGCCCGTGTGCGAAAATTGGGGGCACGTTAAAAACCCCAGGTGGTCGAAATTGCCTGAGCCCTCCACTAAGGCGTCACTCATATTCATATGGTGGTTTTGGGACGCTAAACCCCACTAATGAGTGAATAAATTTTTATATGACAAGGCACGTATGTAACTTCCTCTATATTTCAACTATAGACAGTCGTAGTATTGTTGGTGATGCCTGAGTGAGTGCTGTTGTTCGCCGCTGTGGTGTAGCGGTCATGGTGCTTTGATGCTGACCTGAAGGTCGCGAGTTTGATCCCGGACACCGCGATCGTATCTCGATAGAAGCACTGTCAGGGCTCGTTCAAGAACACCATACGGCAGAAATTGGCGGAGTCCTCCATTATACCAGGCGCCTTATATTCACATCGGAGTTCTGGCACGTGAAACTCTAGATACTATTATCATTACGACTGAATCATGCTTATTTGGCAAGATGCTGGTCTTGCGCGAGCGACTGGCTTCATGCGATGAACTTTAATAAGCACAGAACTGACAGGCACCCTCAAAACCGCAGAGTGGTCCAGGAGGATCTCATTTGAATAACTGTGAAAGACTACCGCAGGAAGCTGTAAATATTTCACATTCTTCCTTCGTTCGTTTGCTTGACCGAGTTCGATCGAGACGAGAAAGGCGAATGCATCTGTACCAGCATTAACTGCACAGCTCTATTGAGAAAATGGTGAAATGGGTTTGCTCTGCATATAATTCATTTTACCATTTCTGGAGTTCGTTGAGGTAGCCCTGCTCGTCGTAGCACGAAGAGTGTGGCGTGGGCGTCGAGTCGCGTGAACGCAACTCCAGCTGCGAGCCGGACTGCGAGCCGAGAGACGGGGAAGTAGCCGCCTTGCTCATACTGACCTTGAGTGGTGTTTGAGGGCGTGTGTCAGGTGACGACGCTCTGCGCAGCGGTTTACGGCTACGCGACCGCTTCATCTCGTACGGAAGACACTGTTGATGATGATGATGATGAATTCACATACATGGCTCGTACCCACTCAGGGGGATCGGCCAAGAATCGATGACTTAATTAAGTAAGTTTTTTTTAATTTCGAAACCACCCACCAGAAAAAAGGAAGAAAAAAGAAAAGACACCCTAGTCAGAATGAAAGGAGTGCAATAGTTGCTTGTCACTTGTGCAGATAAGACAATTATTCATTACCTTGAATAAGAATCAGCATGGTTAAACAATGCTCTTGTGTTCGTTGGAATTATTTTTTTCATGATTAATAATCACGCAAATAAAAGCTTAATTCTTTTACTTTCATTCAGGTACTTGCAAACTGCGTAGAAAGCGTTCTCGTGGCTGAAGCCCAGATCGTAAGCACCGAAGGAAAGTATGTTTTCTATAGTGAAATTCAACCCCAGGCTAGCGAATGGGAGGGCTAAGAATGTTTTCCTGAGCAATTTGTATCAGCGACATGATAAAAAATAGTGCTCTATTGTTTCCAATTCTGAACAAAAGTTGCATAGTGGTGATATCGCCAGACCAGCCCTATGTGAATAGAAATTTAACAGGGGGACACGACATCGAAATCTGGTTATTATGGTTTCCAACTGTTTTGTAGAACACCGATGACTTTTCCATTGAAATCTTAAGTGAGTAAATTCTGGTGTTGACAATAATGCTTCCATAGCGTCTGCACTGAGCGCAAGCTTTCTGTATCTTGTCGCCGTTATAGTGGCCACTTCGGGAAGGACTGATAGTACTGGCCCTTCCAATGATGCTCGTGCTAGAGAGTCGGCGATTTCATTTGCTTCTAAGCCGCAATGACCGGGTACCCATACTAATTTCAGTAGCTGCAGCTGAGGAGGAACTAGCATAAGGAGAAGACACTGTTGTACAGCAGGGGTTCTGTTGTTGTTGTTGTTGCCCCTTCGCACTGGCACATACCCACTATGGGGGATTGGCCATGAAATCTAGAAGTAGCCTATATGAGATCTACTAAAAGGTTTATCCTAAATGAAGAACTAATGATATAATAGAAAAGAATAATTAACTAGAAAAAGAATATTAAACTAAACAAATAATTGAAGATTGAATCAAGAAGAGTAAAGGTGAGGTAATACTACAGTGTAAGACAGAAATTTTGAGTAGACCAGACAATCGAGCTTATCTCACCCGGTCACAATCAAATGAATATGAAATTTCATTCAAAATTAGACAAGTGTCGTCAGAAATATATTTAAGCAGGCATTATTATGACATGCGCTTTGATTCTCGAATGAAATTGCATACAGCATCGAATACGCTCCTGTGGCAATGTCCCAAGCTAAAGGCACCGAAACTTAGAACATTATCTGCAGTTAAATTTAATCCTACTGCGTGAAACGGAACAATTAAAAGTCTTTTCCTAATTAATGAATAGTTTTTACATGTTATAAAGTAATGCTCTATTGTTTCCGTTTCTTCACAAAATGGACACAGGGGGGATATCGCCAGACCAGCTCTGTGCAAGTAAAAGTTTAATGGAGGGACACGACATCGAAATTTGGTTAAAATAACTTCTAACTTTTTAGATTGACTCCACTGAGGTTTCCAGGGATATGTAAGGTGCTGATAGTCCGTATATTTAGTAATATTTTCCATCATATCCGTATAAATAGCCAATTTTCTATATCTGATCGACACTATGTGTTCCGATTCTGGTAGTACCGAGATCACAGGGCCATCAAGTGTGGCTCGAGATAGTGAATCGGCCATTTCATTCAACCGTATGCCACAGTGTCCCGGGACCCAGACTAACTTCAGGAACTTCACATGAGGTGGAACTAATGTTTGTAATGTCGCTAGAGCTCTTGATTGTTCTGAAGCTGTGAGAGTAGTACACAGCGAAAGAGAATCAGTAATTATCATTGCACTCTGGGGTTCGGCGATCGTTCTTCGTTTTCCTCTCAATCCCAATATATACAGATGACTCGTACCCTCTACGAGGAACTGGCTAAAAAATGTGGAAGTCTGAATCTAACTTATCCCTGAAGGAGGAAGTCACCCACCTCTGGGCGAAGAGAACGCACACATTGTCGCATAACAAACTTTTATTGTCTCTTTCAAATATAAAAAAGCCGCTAGTCAGAAAAAATAAACTAGCAAAGTGCAGCTTTATAAAGCAGGAAATCAAAATAAAGAATTGAACATAGATCTGGAGACGTTTCTGAATGCTTCGCTGAGCTCAAGATCTGACAGGACTTGTTTCTCTTTTACCTATAAAAAGATCGAGGCCCGAAACTTTTTCAGGACGTCAAAGTGAGAATTAAAATCTGTATTTCTTTCTGCCTCGAGTGCCATTATACATTCTTTTGCGTGTAATGGCGTATATATGCAATTACGTAATTTTACGTATTTATGCATTACGCATTTATGCGTTAAGTATTTACGTATTTACGTATAATCTAATGTGATTATGAAGGGTGTAAGCTTGGGCAAGCGGGGAGGACATAACTGAATATACCAACAGCGCAACATAATAGTAGTTACAGCATAATTACTGAAATAAAAAGCAAGGATAGAAAGAGCGCTGACTTTCAGCAATGGTGTAATAGTGGAGTGTACATATATACGTGAAAAAAAAGATTGGGCATGCGTAGAAGGGTTCAGTAAACAACCACTGCAATACAATGTCAGCAAAACTGCTGTTTCTTGTTGATAGAGATTGAAACAAATACAGAGCTTCAAAATGATCGAGATACGCAATATCTCTTTGCAATAGCGCAACTGATGGCGAACTTACACATGTACCGTCAAACTTACTTATGTGATAGGCTTTATTTATCTCACGCGAGGCCTGTGAGTGGGGCTTGCCTTTTACTTCCCTGCGCTCAATCCACTGCCGCCATCTCGGTAGTAGATTCCGATGTATCCTTGAACCGCATTGTGTACACTATTATTGTGCTCTCTTAAGCTCTCATTCTAGCACATTCCGGTTTGCTCTATGTATATCTCACCATAGGATAGTGGAAGAAGATATACGACACTAATAGCGCAAGGTACAAAGCGCGTTCTCTGTTTCACAGAGCATCTTACTCTATTTGCAGCTGGATGATTAATCAACTTGCAATGCATTGATAGCATTTTCGGGGCGAAAAATACAACAGTTTTACCAGCGCGTTTCCCGATATGCGTGAAACACCGTGCGGATCAGGGACTGTAACACAGTTCATAGGAACTGACGCATTTTGAGGCTCAGATCGCCCTCTCGACCTCAAGATACGTCGATTCCTAAGAACTTTGTTGCAGTCCCTAAACGTATAAGCAGCGCTTGCCGCTTTGTCGACCATCTGATTCGTCGCGAGTCCCGCAAGATGACTGCCCGCTGCGTGCCACACAGTGCATGAACCATTCTGGAAATAGATGGAAGGTGTTTTCTTTCTCAAGCGATCCTAAAGGAAAATTCTTTTTGGCGGTGAGAATAAACAGTGACAGGTGGCAGCCGACGATATCTTCTCGAGCATGCAGCGAGAATATCGCAACCTTAGATGTTGTTTTATATCACCTTACCTTTGCTAGGTAGGGTACTTGGGGTACGATTTTTGAAATTGCGTGTATATTAAGACAGTGCTCGATTAGGCTGTTACAAGGTATGTGTGTGGTTTAGACTTTGTGTTTGTGCGCATACTTGCTGCCCCTTACCAAAATCCAACGTTGAATGAACTGGCAACCCCAAATGGTTTCATGGCATTTGAATCGTTCTCATAGATTTTGTGTTCTATTCTGGGTGTGCTTAGAAACAGTACTTTCGCGGTCTCGGACATCTTTGTCGTTTTGTTTTGCGCATGAAGGTCTGATTATGGAATTTTCGCGTCTATAATGCATGGGAGTCCTGCCATGGTTCTGCATCCGCGCAAAGAGTTGGCCCTAATAAAGTGCCACATAGCTTAAAACACATTTACAGGTGTATCCTTTAACGGCCTTTTTTCTCATGAGACAAAATGCTTATGAATGATTCTATACTGGCGAACAACTTTTCTTGGCAATGAAGGGAAAGCTAATGCGGCGGAGCATCTGCTCATGTACTCCTCCGCAAAGTAGTCCGACTTGACGCGCATCTCGCTCCGCTGCGCCATTGGTGTAGCCAGGTGTTGGCACACAAGTCCTGTGCTCCCAACTCTTCCCTTCCCTCCCGCCAAATGTTTTTGTTTCTTGATGACTCATGGAGGGCCCTTTCCAGTGCCCCTTCCCTGAAAGAAATATCTGCCTTGGAGAATCCTGATAGCAAGGCAATATTTCTCCAAAATGTTGAAGAGTCTTACATGTTTGCGTAGCTCGGCATACTCACTCATGAGTACACTCCCTCATACTCAATTGAGCGAGGTGAGTATGAGTGAGTATTTATGAATATGAATAGCAATGAGTGTGAGTAGAAGTGAGTATGAACGTGAGTGAATACTCCAAGTATGTGTAGAAGCAAGTATGAACATGAGTGAGTACTCATGAGTGTGATTAGGCGTGAGTATGAACCTGAGTGAGCACTCATGAGAATTAGTAATCGTTAGTATGAAAGCACTTATTAAAATGAGTAGTTCAGAGTATGAACGGGAGTGAGTAGTCTTGAGTGGGAGTGAGTTCTCATGATTGTAAGTGGACGCTAGTGAGCACTCAGTATGTGTAGTCGCGAGTGTAAATGTGCGTGAGCACACATAAGGGTGATCAAGTAGGCGTGATCATGAACGCAAATGAGTACACAAGTGTGAGCAGTCGTGAGCGTGAATCTGAGTAAATATTTTTTAGTGTGAGTAATCGTGAGTGTGAACGTGAGTGTGTACCCATGATCTTGAGTCGGTATGCCACACAGAGAAACACGGTGACAGACGTAGTGAGTGGTCGTGCTGAGAAAGTGCAATAATGGTGCTGACATTATCAAGCGGCAGTTGACTGCCGCTAGATAAACAAAATTGATTAAATGCGAATAATTTCTTAGCGAACTTCGGCGACTTTGAGCGTATCTATCTATCTATCTATCTATCTATCTATCTATCTATCTATCTATCTATCTATCTATCTATCTATCTATCTATCTATCTATCTATCTATCTATCTATCTATCTATCTATCTATCTATCTATGGCGGCCTACGACGTTTAGCCCTCCTGGCCATTTCGATAATGGTATCGATACCAAAACTTGTATGGCATAACATGACTGTGTGATCAGTATAACTGTCTAGTCATAACACAAAAATCATGATACGAATGTGATGAATGTCATGAATTTTATTTCATGGTCTTGCTGCTCTTGCGGTAGTTTTGTTCATTATACATATTGCAAAACTGGTATAGTATGACACTGACATAAGTGAGAGACCTCGACATGGAAATCATGACATGCACGTCATGCAAGTCATGACTACACGCCACGCTCATGGTGCGCTCACGGTCATTTCGCTGCTTCACATATACCGAATTCGGTGTTACGTGATGTCAATGGGTGACGAAGGTATATGACTGGTGCAAATAGAATAATCATGACATGCTTTTCATTAAAGAACATGACAACATACTATTTTCATGATGCGCTCGCGGCCGTTTCGCTAGATTCACATATACCAAATTTGGTATCACGTGACGTGAATAGATGAGGAAGGCAAATGCCGCGTTCAAATATCATAATCATCATATACGTGTTATGTAAAACATGACTACATGCTACGCTCATAGGGTAGCCGCGGCCCTTTCGCTAGCTCCACATATACCAAATTTCGTTTCACGTAACAATATTGGCCGATAAAGGTAAATGAAATGTCCGAATATGATAATCTTGACATGGCTTGAAACGTTGTGCTGATCTTAAAGTGACGTATCAATGTCCCTCATTCGTGCTTCGCATATCATCGATTGCCACTGTACGTGGGATCCGCCAACGTTTGCGATATAGTGTTAGCTCAATAACAGAGGTTTCAAGGTGGAATATAACAAGAAAGATAACTACCCTTCAGAATATGAGATTTGACTTTTCTTGAAAAGGTAACTGTCGCTCGTGCAACATATTGCGATCGGCTAGCGTGTAGAAAACGATGCCGGATACGCCAAACATCATGCGACTAGCATTTTCATGATGCGCCGTTCGTGGGAACACTATGTCTTTGAGCGACGGCGCACCTTTGCGTTGGCGCCCGTCTCGGCGGCGAGTTTACAATGGCAGGCGGATATACCCCCTCCCCATACACAATGCATTGCGCCAGGCGCTTTTACGAGGCTCTCGGAAGCTGTGCGATCATTGATTTGTCCGTGATGTCGTAAGGAAACATAGCTGTGCCCATGATGATGCTGCAGGCAGCTGCCAGGAAAGACTTATTAAGCGCGCTGTGTTCGCTGACGCAATCTTGTTCGCGAAAAACGCCTTCCGATCATTTGGAGACACGCGCAGAAGCATGAAGTGCGGCGAAAAACGCTGTGAGCGCGCTTTTATAGACGCTGCACTTCACTGCCGCCGGCAGTGTTGGTTCGTTTCCAACACGGAGAAAGGAAAGGTAGCAGAGGGCATGCCCAGCCGGCGCGCCACGTGAAATGTTTGGAGGAAATGACATCATGGCAGCCATATTCACCGGGCTAAAAACGCTGTGAGCGCGCTTTTATAGACGCTGCACTTCACTGCCGCCGGCAGTGTTGGTTCGTTTCCAACACGGAGAAAGGAAAGGTAGCAGAGGGCATGCCCAGCCGGCGCGCCACGTGAAATGTTTGGAGGAAATGACATCATGGCAGCCATATTCACCGGGCTCAATGGCGGTGTTGTTATGGTTACGCGTTGCGCAGTGGAGCTTGTCTAGCAATGAGTGGCCGCAACTGGCGGTGGCATATATGCGCCTTCCTGGTCTCGTGCTGAGCCATGGCGGACAATATCCGTGGTCTGCGTCGTGTTTTTGGTTACGCAGTGTTCTACTGGCAGTTACTGTACTCTTAGCAAAGTTTACAAATCCTTTCGTCCATCACTGGGTTTCAACAGTGCGTAGAACCAGTGCATATCCAGGTGTCGTGCGGGGGATGACGCGGATGAAGCAATTAGTGTTCAGCGAAATTGCGTTAGGTACGATGACGAAGCGGAACGACGACGAATGCCTTGCAGGTCAGTGACGTTTGGGCAGTGCTCCTACTTGTGACCACGGACAACGCTGTTGAGTCCAGCAAGAGGCAAGGAGGACCATTTGCACATACGTAGTTTCGTGTTGTGTGTGTACAGTAACAACTTGCATGTGCGTATTAAAACACCTTTTCTGTTCCGTTTCGTGTACTCTCCCCCGCATTGCATGTATTCTCAACGTAACAGCAAGCACGTCCAAGTTTCCCCGTGCTCAAAGTCACCACGGTCGCAGAATGCTGATGCCGGTGAGTTTCATGCTTAACACGGACACAGTGGCTGGACACTGCGTCGGCCGCGTGGCGGAATGCAACCGTAGAAGGCGCACGACCGATCGTGTTGTCTGTACAGTTGCTGAATTAATAACGTGATAACACTAGCCGTTGTCAGTTCATCTAGCGTGCGTTCTCTTGTACTTGCTTCGTTGTCGGGGAGCTGTTACTTGCTGTTTATATTCGGACGAAATGATTTCGCCGAAGGTTTCGCGCTGGCCCACAGTGTTGAGCCCTGTTTCATTAGTTTGAGATCGTCACGATACGCAAGCTGCGCAGCTCACGTGCTTTCCGAGCCGTAGAGAGAGGCGTGACTTCTGCTTTACATTCGGATATAAACAAGAGAGGAGAGTTTGCTCAGTCAATATGGCCAACTTCCGGCTTCATCGCGGCTTCACAACGAGCGACGTCAGGGCCTCTCCTACCTTTCCTTCCTCCGTGGTTTCCAACGATGGCAGGAGACACCAAAACGTAGACAGTCGTATCCAGTAAAAATTAGGAAGACGCCGAGATACCGGTCTCGGTAAGTTCTTTTTTTTCCCCGAACAAAGCCATAAAATGTTTTTTTTTTGCGACACCGTTGGTGCAGTCAAGTTCGCAAACGATTCTCGGGTCGGCGCAGCTTCAGTTACTACGCTACGCAAAGACAGCACAACTATTGCTGCTCTTTTACAGTGCCTTTAGTGCGCATGAACTAAAGTGGAATAAATAAATAACAAAAAGTTTAACACAAACCCATTGCTTCGAGTGCTTGCCAATGGTTTTAAAATAATAAAAAAACTATGCACCCGTTTATTGAGTCTTCACTGCAATACCACCAGGTATTTTGATCAAGGCATGTGTGAATCTTTACGATCGAGGGCTCAAAGTAAGCATCATGTGGCAAATAACTGTGGTTAGTGTGAGAAAGACTGCAGTGTGTGCATCGAAACTTCTATCTGGAATGGTCAGTGGTTTGAGCTTGCATTCTTTACACGCCAAAACTGACAAATGTCCTGTGAATGAAGAGAATAACCAGCTGCATCTAATTTACGCGTAGCGTTCAAAAATGCACCCGCCTCGGCATTCCTTTTTGCAGACAATGCATGTTCGTGTAAGGCAAAGGAATTATGATAGTGTGTCGAGTGCACGTGACACGGAATGCTGCACTAGCAGTAGGGTTGTGTATGATAAGTTTATTAACAGTTTATAATGCGTTTGCCGCACCTTGCTGAGAAGTTACATGGGCCATCTACAACACTGATAGTTCTGGCTTCATGCAAAAGAATAAAAAAAACATCATTACACCTCAGATTGGCAGGAAATGTGTGATTTATGGTGATTATGCTGACATTATTACCATGACTATACTCAAAGGTGAAACTAACAATATGATAAAATACTACACTGTTGACACATATTTCTTATGCATTGTTCAAAAACATACTGAAATTTTGGTAATCTTCAGAAAGTTAGATCACATTTTTTTTCAATGCATGCTAACCTTGGCCTATTTACTAGTTGCTAATAGTTGGTATGTAAAGAGACTGCATTAAATACAAAGACACAGCTCTCTTCTCGTTGTCTTTTCTAACTTAATTTCAAAACCTCAGCCCTCCCAGTTTCATATGCAAAAATCATTTGCAATTTGCAACTGCTTAAGCTTGCTTCACTTCCGCAGCACTTGTTTCCAAACCTCCTGGAATGATAATCGGGTACTGACAGCAAAATTTTCATTTTCTTGCGTCAAAAGAAAGCGCCAGCCTTCAGTGATGTAGAAAATGTACTGCAAAGTGTGAGTACACTCTGCAAAAGTAGTTTGAGTATGCTTTTGAAGCTAGTTTGCATTTGTATGATGCCCTGACATCGTAACCACGTATGAGCTTCTCGACATGTGCTTGTATGAGAAATCGTGAAACTCGCTCAGCTGCTCTGCACTGTGGCTCCATTGCCAACCCACAAGCAGTCATTTTGATTTTTGTCGAAGTTTCTTTTAATTCTCCTTCTGTACTTTGCTTCATCAATTTTAGTTCTCTCTTCTGTCAGGCTGATTAACGCTTCAACTCACAGACACGTTGGCTGGTAAATATGTTGCTTTGCAGAAGGAGTAAGAAGTCAATTAATAAATTTTGATTTCATGTTTTTTCCCACTTCTACAATAGCCTCACTGAGGCTGCTGTATTTAAAGATATAAGAGGTGGTGGGTGGTGTGCACCCCAGAGATGCTTTTTAGGCTGTGCATGACGAGCTACGTCATTTAAAAGCCGCCCTTCCATCTCTCTGGGAAGTCTTGACACATGCCTAATTACTGATTTATGTCTTGATTAACTGCTGAATGTCATTAGGCAGTAAAACTGAGTGCAAGTCAATGTTGGTTTGCCATTTATTGGGTTGATGACTCTGTAGACGTGGTCGACTGTCTCTCACTAATACTGACTTTTTGTCAGACATCTTTTAATTTAGAAGGGGATTAAACAGAAGGGGTTATGGCTTTTACAAGCCATAACCTTCAAGTTTTATAAACAATAATCTTTGAGCCTAATGTGAATGACCTGCAATGGTGCAGCAATTTAATTTAAGTGTACCCTTTTTTGAGCCAGCTGCCTAAAGTTTACCTTAATAATCTGGCACTTGTGATATTGCACCCGCCTCGGCACCGGCCTCGGCATGTTGTGTCTTCTTTTATGCCGTATCATGTAAACTGCTTAGTTAGCTTCATGTACGTCCACTGGATGCCGTAATGACCCCTCGAATGACAGAGGTCATGGTAAATATTCATTATTTTTTGAATTAGTGTAGGTGGCACTGCGATCAACCCTGCTTGTCAGTTTTAGAGCTTCAGTTTCTTCTCAAAGCTTGACCCCATGAATTGGTTTACACATCAGCAACTGGGATGCCTAATAGGGGTACTGCACCACCATGTTTTGTTGAAGCTTCTAGGTGATTTTAGAAAGATCGGTGCTTCTTTGTCTGTTGTGCAATTTACTTCCGCTTTGTTAAAGTGTAGCTGTGGTAACCAACCACACAAAGTTAGCAACTACTTGGCAGTCTTTCATCTCACTATTAGAATATATATCGCTCCTATTCAGTATTGTGCCTCATGTGTATGCAGTTTCAATGGTAGAGCAGTCTAATAGATTAAGTACGGGATCACGTCACAGAATATTTTAACAATGCAAACCTCTCTATGCTTCCATTCCTTGAGTTCAGACTTTGATTTAGCCGCTTGTGCAGCTGTCGGTTCTTGTACTCGATACTATGCCATCTCTCAGACTTGCTCTGTTATGTTCAAAAATTAAAATTTAAAGCTATTTTGTTCTTTGCTCCCCCACTCACAGGCTGGCCCCCGAACCAATGTGGATCAGTTTCAAGAGCTGGAATGCTGCCGGGTACTGCTGCTCTGTTAGTGTGGACAAGAACTGCAATGAGGACAGCATCTGCCTTTGTGGAGTTTTTTCTGAAGTTGCTTAGTACACATAATTTCTCATTCTGCTTGACAAAGTGAAGCAAGTACATATCCCTGAGGTACTCAACAGTAAAGATCAAGTGGTTGCGATAGATGGTTGTCGACTGCTACTCTCTGTTTTCATTTCGTTGAAAAACTGTTTTTCCACGCTGCTATTTTATCATCAATACCAAAGGCCGATCCTTTTGTTAATAAATACTTGTGAAGAACAACGTCGAACGCTTTAGAAAAGTCTAAAAAAACGGCATCTTATTGACTGTTCTTGTTAATTGCATTGGCTATGTCATTAGTTAATTCAGCTAATTAGGTTGTAGTTGATAGACCAGATCTGAAGCCTTGTTGATGTTTGTAAAGGAGCTCATTCGTTTATAGGTGAGTTATTATGGCCTTGAAAATTATATGTTCGAATATTTTGTAGCACGAGCTAGTAAGCGACACTGGGCGGTAGTTGCTTATTTCTAACCTTGAGCCTGATTTGTTTATACGTACTACTGTAGCGTTGCACCAGTCATCCGGTGATGTCGCAGTGTGTAGAGATAACGTGTGTATTTTAAAGAGATATTTAGGTGTCCATTGCGCATATCGGCATAAAAATGAGTTAGTAATTTTATCGAGACCAGTGGATTCTTTAGATCAAGCTTGAGTAGAAGGGCAAGTATGCCTTCTTCACTTACAATTAATACTTCCGTGGGTACTTTCACAGCATAGGGGGGTATTACCGCGTTAGTGACATATTGTTACAATTCAAGGCAAGAATCATTATTTGCATCTAGAGTTTTGTCCCAACAAGGTGCAGAACTACAAGAAAACATAATTCCTGGAGAACACGTCAGATAATTCGTGTGAAGCGTAAAATCAGTAAGCCGAGGAACGCTAGAAGGTCTAGCTCACGACCATGCTACTCATATCAGATTGCTGCTTTATCAAAAACGCTGAAAAGCAAACTATGTTCTTAAAAATGCGCTTTTTTGTACCACTATAACAAAGTTTCTCAAAACCTCGCCTGCAAATTTTTGCCCTTACGTAAGCGGTAAACACAGTGGCCAAAACGCTTCCTCCTCGAGAGACACAAAAGATAAGGAAGACCAACCCAATCGTTACTTCCAGTCAGTCTTTACAATTGACAACGGGCTAGTAAAACATTCAGAGACTATGCCACCCACTAGTAGCAAGCTGCCCCGCCGCGGTGGTCTAGTGGCTAAGGTACTCGGCTGCTGACCCGCAGGTCTCGGGTTCGAATCCCGGCTGTGGCGGCTGCATTTCCGATGGAGGCGGAAATGTTGTAGGCCCGTGTACTCAGATTTGGGTGCACGTTAAAGAACCCCAGGTGGTCGAAATTTCCGGAGCCCTCCACTACGGCGTCTCTCATAATCAAATAGTGGTTTTGGGACGTTAAACCCACAAATCCTAATCCTAGTAGCAAGCTATGAGAAACTCCACAAATGACTAAAAGCGGTATACTGTGTCTGCTATTACACTTTGATTATAAAAATAGCCGTAGTCCAAATGAGATACCGAACGCCTTTCTCAAACAGTATGCCGAACCACTCAGTATGAACCTGCGCTTAATATTTGCTAAATCTATCCAGGATTCACAAATCTCTTCTGAATGTAAACTTGCGAAAGTAATCCCAATGCATAAATCTGGTGACAAATCAACTCCATCAAAGTACAGACCCTTTTTCTTAACTTGCACTAGCTGTAAACTACTCGAGCATATTATTCTCAAAATCAATAAAAAGTTTGCTGAAGACAATGACCTACTACACAATAACCAGCACGGTTTTTGGAAAGACCTGTTAAACGTAACGCAATTTGCCGAAACAGTCCATGATCTTGCCGAAGCCATCAACCAACATTCACAAATTTATATCATGTTTATAAATTTTTCAAAGGCGTTCGAGCAGGTTTCGCATGAAAATCTAGTTCACCAGCTGGTTTTCAAACTCTGGGATGGGCCAGTGACCCGTTGGATATCGTACTTGTCCGGTCACCAACAATTTGAGCAATGAACGATCAGGTCTCTGAATGACTCAACGCTACGTCCGGCGTGCCTCAGGCATCCGTCTTGGCACCAATATTAATTGTTCTATTTATGAATGACCTAACAGCCAACATTAGCGCACACATTAGACTTTTTGCAGAAGACTGCATATTATACAAAGAAAGCAAAAGCTGCAGTGACCAAATTGAATGGAACGACGTTCTACGATGGTGCTCTAAAAGGCAAATGGCGATTTATTCTGACAAAACAGTCGCGATGCAAGTCACAAAAATAAATCGCGCTTACCCTTCCAATATGGTTACAACAACAGCGTGCTACGAAATATAAGCCAGTTCGAATACCTTGGAGTTGTAATGCTACAACTTCTGATCCCAGTTGGACAGTGCACACAGAAACCGTAGCTAACAGGGTCTTAAAGAAATTGTTTTTCCTTAAGCGGATGCTGCGACACGCCAACCATGACACTAAGCATCTAGCGCACGTCACACTTTCAGACCGATCTTGTAGTATCCTAGCATAATATGGTTCCCCTTCACAGCTAGTCATATCAGCGCGCTTGAAAACGTACAGCATAAAGCCATTACATTTGTTTTTAATCAGTATCACTTCCTCGACTCCCCAAATAAATTATTATGCCACGCTGGTTTTCCCACACTCGAACGTCGAGCAAAAATTCATTGCCTGAAGTTCCTTCATCAGTTATTTCACAATTGTTTTATTATAGACCACGCAAGATACGTGAAAACCAAGGCGACAAGAAAAACACGTCCCACACATGATCACACACTCCAAGAATACTCGCGCAACAACAGCATATTTTATTATTCCCTTTTTCCTAGATGCATCCGAGAATAGAATGCTCTTGACCGACTTGTAGCCGAACAGCGTACAGTTGATGACATTATGGAAGTCTTGCAAAATACACAAAGCATTTCATAATAAACCTGATAATATAGTATGCACTGTATTCTACGATTGCCGCCTTGTATAGGGTTTGATTGCCAATATTTGTATTCACACCAACTGTTACAAATGTGTTAACTTTTTCACTACTCGTTTTTAGAATTCAATAAAATAATGATGCGTCCACTGTCACTCTATTTATGTATGTAGTTTCTTTCTTCCTAGCTCGTGCTTGTTCAGCAACGCTGCTTCGACCGAAGTGTATTGTTACTTATGAGGCGGCTGTTTTTTGTTCTTTTTTCGTGCTTTTTTTTCTCCCACTCCTGTAAAAACCTTCGAAAGGGTTAACAGTATGTTGAAAAATAAAATGCGACCCCCCCTTTGACATCTATTTTTACAGACAATGCGTGTTCACGTAAGGCAATGGAAACATGATAGTGTGCCGAGTGCACGTGACAGGGTATGCTACACCAGCTGTACGGTTGTGAGTAATCAGTTTTTGAACAGCTTATAATCTGTTTGCAGCACCTTCCTGAGGAATCGCAAGGACCTCTTGCAACTGCTAGTTTCGGCTCCATGCGAAAGAAGAAAAAATCATCCTTACACCTCAGGTTGACAGGCAATGTGTGACTTTTGCGGATTACACTCACATTATTGCTACATTTATACGCAAAGGTGTAACTAACAAAATGGTAAAATGCTTCGCTGTTCACAAACATTTGTTATGCATTGTTAAAAAACATACTGAAATTTTGGTGGTCTTGGGAAAGTTAGTTGACAAGTTTCTTTCAGTGCATGCTAACATTGGCTTATTCACAGCTGTATTCTGTTTTTTTTTGTCAAAGCTTCTTTTCACTCTCTTTCTGTACTTAGCTTCACCATGATTCTGCTTCTGTCAGTTTTAGAGCTTCAGTTTCTTCTCAAAGCTTAATAGCATCTACTGTTTTACATATCAGCAAATGCGATCCCCAATATAGATACTGCACCACCATCTTTCATTGGAACCAGCATTTAAAAAGGTTGGTTGAAGCTTCTGTGTGATTTTAAAATGGTCGGTGCTTCTTTCTTTGTTGTCGTGCAATTCACTTCCGCTTCGTTAAAAGTGTAGCCGCGGTAACCAACCACTCGTGGTTGGCAACTACGTGGCAGTCTTTCATCTCACTATTAGAGAATCGCTCCTATTTACTATTGTGATTCATCTGTATTCCGCTTGAATGTTAGAGCACTTCAGTAAACTAAGTACGGGATCACGTCACATAATTTCTTTAACAATGCTAACCTCCCTCTGCTTCCATTCCTTCAGTTCAGTCTTTGATTTAGCCACTTGTGCAGCTGTCGGTTCTTGTACTCGATGTTATGCCATCTTTCTGACTTGCTCTTTGATGTTGACACGCCTAAAGTTGCAAACTTCTTCACATGCAACTGTCCTGTAAAACAAGTAAAAAGTTCGCTAGACAGCAGGTTGCTGAACTCGGAATTTAAAACCGTTTTGTTGTCTCCCCACCCACTTGGAGGCTGGCCCCCGAACCAATGTGGATCAGTGACCAGAGCTGAAATGCTGCCGAGTACTGATGCTCGGCTCAGTGTGGACAAGTACTGCTACGAGGACAGCATCTGCCTTTGCGGACTTTTTCTGAAGTCGCTTAGTGCACATAATTTCTCATTCGGCTTGACAAGAAACTGTTGTGCAACATAACCTTTGCTAACGTTTGAAAATATAAAATGAACCCATGAATTGCCAGAGCAAACCTGCTCCTATTGAGACTTCATATTTACATTGAATAGAAAGTTGCAAATACAGTTTGTAGTGCTTGATGTTCTTGCTTCTACTTATCCTTAAAGAAAAAATCTGTCCTGTCAAGTCATCTGTAAGTACAGTTCAGAGGTGAAAGCAAAGTCGAACCCACATCAAATTTTTGAGTGCTGGGTCTACTTTCCACTGTGCAATGACTTTATTTTCCAGCACGTTCATAATCCTTGAATTGAAATGATTTTTATGAGAAGAAAGGCGAGGCAAACTTGTAATATAAGTTGCAGTAAAAATGGTAATATTCATGTTTAGTAATTTTACATGGCTATGAAAGAAATGGCAGCAGAACCTTGAAAAAAAGAACGTTATGTAATGATACTCCGGGCAACACAAATCTATGTGAGTGATAAATGTAAAAATAACTTTTACAGCTCTAAATGTTAAATAAAACCAATATATACCAACAGATCATTTAGTATTTCAAAATTGGGTGATACATATTTTGAAGTGTTGATTTACAATTATTTAGCATATAGTGGTATTGATTTCCAAAAACTATACGGCAGCAAATGTGGCAGCGTGTTCGCCGTTGTTATTGCGTGTTTGTGATAGTAATATATTGTTAGAGGCGAAACTGGTGGAATTAGCGTTTATGAATTGAAAATTTTGCAAGACATTGGCTGTTACGGCACCGTTAAGAGGCCTAAATACAAAAACCCCAGTTTCTTTTTAATGAAATACACAATTTTAGTACAATATGTTGGTGAAAAAGTGGGGACAAGCCGGTGAATTGTGTATTGAATGTTATGCTTCGAATGGCTTGGTTTTGGAGACGTTGAAGTGAAAGGATGTGAGATAGATAGGTGTTCATCCAAGACATGATGCAGTACGAAATATGACAGGATAAGGCGTAGTATAGGCAAAAGTGAGGAATGGTCATGCTTTAATTATTTTTGTGAGAGTAGAAGCTATCCTCCGTCTTATGAAGTGAAATGTGATTGTGGTACTTTAGATAGGCATCTAGGACTACGACCAAGAATGTGAACAGAGGGTCACAAAGGTGTCTGTGGCCGTTGATAGTAACGGCGGGTTTAGCTTAAACAGCGTTATGACTAGAATGGCAGACAATGAACTGTTTTATGTCAGATAATTGTTAAACAATTAGTTGTGCACCAGTTCTTTATTTTTAATGGTGTTTAAAGACTTCTGCTGTGCAGTTACAAGAAATTTTTACATCCGATTGTTAATCAGAGAAAATAGGAAACCACAAGCCGGTCATTGTGAGCAGCATGTCATTGGTTCATTTGGACATTCATTTTGAAACCTTCACTCTTACACCATGCTAGACATCTAGGGGTGCAAGCTGCTCTTAGGATCAATGGGCTTGGTTACATTGCCTCCATTAACAATGGCAGTTGAGTACTCTCCTGCTTTACCAAATGGATTCGCATTAAAACAAAAAAGATAGCTGTTACTATATTACAGTTCATGATTTTGCAGTTGTACATCTGCAAATTTGTAAAAAAATGAACTGTAAGAATACTGTTATACACCACGCCGGGATGAAGCAACCGTTTATTGGGCCGAACAGCAGCGAGACAGCAGCCAGCGGATTCAGCAGCAGCTGCAGCAGCACAAGCCTCCGCCACAACAAACGTCTTTTTCGACATTTCTGTTGCAGAGCCCGTATTTTTCACTACATTGACTCCCTGGTGTGAAAGTAGCCATTCTGGCGACCTATGGCACAGACAGGACTGGTGGATCGAAGTGAAGTTTTAGACGGTCCACGTGCACAGTATCGCGCCCACGGCGCCGCTGATCTGTAGGTGGATGAATAGGTTCAACCATGTAGGTGGCTGGTGATGTCTGGTGCAAAATCCGGTACAGACCATCATACTTGGGCATGAACTTTGAGCAAACGCCTGGGGCAGACGATGGCACGCGGAGTCACAGGATTGCTCCAGGCGCGTATGACGAAGGGGATGAGCGTTGGTGATGGGAGTGCTTCTGGCGAGCCTGATCATGCGTAGTGAGCGAACGTGCGAGCTGCCCACAGTCTTCGGCATATGTGGCGGTTTCGGTTAAAGTTGTATTTTCTGAAGGGTCTCGGTGGTACAGAAGGGTAGTGTCCAAGAACGATGCAGGTTCCTGACCATGAAGAAGGAAGAACGGGGAGAATCCAGTTGTCGATTGAATTGCGCTGTTGTAAGCGTAAGTAACGGACGACAGTATGTGGTTCCTGTTCGTATCGTCATCGGAAACATACATGGAGAGCATGTCACCCAGCATCCGATTAAATTGCTCAGTCATTTGTTGGTTTGGGGGCCATATGCGGTGGTTGTTCGGTGCACGATGTTGCGTTCACGTAGGAGGGTTTCTACAGCTTCCGACAAGAAAGAACGGTTACTGTCACTTGGAAGCTCGCGGGGTGCACCATGCCGAACTACAAGGTTGTGAAGAAAGAACAAGCTGACTTCAAGCGCAGTGGCATCTGGAAGCGCCGAAGTTTCGGCGTAGCGCGTAAGATGGTCTATGGCTACGATGACCCAGCGGTTTCCATTTGGTGTGTATGGTAGGGAACCGTACAAGTCGATTCCGATGCGGCTGAAAGGCCGAGAAGGACAAGGCAGTGGCTGGAGTGGCCCTGTGGTTGTGCGAGGGGAGCTCTTCCAGCGTTGGCACAAGAAACATGAACAGACGCACTGCCTAACAAAGAACAAAGCGGTACATTCCACGCCAGTAATATCAAATTCGTAGGCGAGCATACGTCTTCACTGCACCTGCATGGGCGCATTGCAGATCCGCGTGAAAAGAGGCACAGACGTCAAAACGTATGTGGCGAGGGAATACCAGCAACTATTTGCGGTCATCCAATAGGTAGTTTCGCCGGTACAGAAGACCGTCAGCCGATAGTAAAATGGCGAGCAGGTTTTCGAAGTAAACGGTTGTCGGTTCGTGGAGACGCCTGAGACACGGTACTCTTAGAGAGACGCTATCCATGGATCCTGGCGTTACTCAGTGGACATGTCGGCATGTTCAAGTGAAGAACATTCACAGCTGCAAACAGACGCTGTAACGTAATCCTGGGGAAGTGGCGAGCGAGAAAGAGCACCGGTGTTCGAATGCTTGCAGCCTGACCGATAAATTACACGAATGTCGTAATCTTGAAGACGTAGTGTCCAGCGAACTAGGCGACCAGGTGCGTTTTTTATTAACGACAACCAACACAATGCATGGTGATCAGTCATGACGTCAAATGGGTGGCCATATACGTAAGGTCGGAATGTTGTGATTGCCCAAACATTGACAAAGCATTCTTTCTCGATGGCTGAATAGTTCTTTCCGCTTTAGTGAGGGTGCGACTAGCGTAGGATACAGCGTACTCATCGAAGCCAGATTTACGCTGAGCAGGAATAACGCCGATGCAAACTCCACTAGTGTCCGTATGGATTTCGGTTGTCTTGATCAAAGTGGCGTAGGATAAGTGGTGATGTCAGAAGACGGCGTAAAGAGGCGAATGCTTCGTCGCATGCTGGGGACCATACCGAAAGGTCTTGGTTGTCGGAAAGTAGCCACGTCAGGTGTGCGATTACGGTGGCAAAAGTGCGCACAAAACAGTGAAAATATGAGCAGAGGCTGATGAAGCTTCACAGTTCTTTTATTGTAGCCGGCCTGGGAAAGTCGGCGACAGCGCGAAGCTTGGCTGTATCAGGACGGACACCATGATTGCTAACAATACGCCCTTAGATGGTAAGCTGGCAGGCAGCGAAGTTGCATTTCTTCAAATTCAGCTGCAGCCCAGCGTTCGAAAGACAAGTCAAGACGCTTGCGAGGCGACTGAGGTGGGAGTCGAAGTCCTTCGAGAAAACGATGACGTCATCCAAATAGCACAGGCATGTGTTCCATTTAAAGCCTCTAAGGATGTTGTCCATGAGACGCTCGAAGGTGGCAGGTGCATTACAGAGGTCGAATTGCATGACATAAAACTCGTACAACCCGTCAGGTGTTACAAACGCAGTCTTGGAGTGGTCGGCTTCATTTATAGGGACCTGCCAGTAGCCAGATTGAAGGTCTAAAGAAAGAAAGAACTCTTCAACTTGCAGGCAATTTAGGGCGTCATCAATTCTGGGCAGTCGATAAACATCTTTTCTCGTGATCTTAATAAGACGCCTGTAATGAACGCAAAATCTGAATGCTGCCATTTTTTTTCACCAGTACAACCTGAGAGGCCCAAGAGCTGTTTGAAGGCTGCATTGAGCTCCGCCGAAGCATATCGTTCATCTGATCATAAATGGCACGGTGTTCAGCGTGAGAAACTCGATATGGGCGCTGGCGTAAAGGTGCATAGCTTCCGGTTTTGATTTTGTGAGCGATTACTGACGTGTGACCCAAAGAAGGTTGGCTATGGTCAAATGACATCTTGAAGCGACTGAGTAAAGCCAGGAGTCGGGTGCGCTGAGAAGTAATGGTGTTTGAGATAATGGCAAGTCATCAGGTAGGTGACTGGATGAAACAGAATCAATTTTCTCAAGTTGACCGAGGACTTTGCCGTGGAATAATATGGCTGGGAAAGGAAGCGAATTCGTTATATCAAAGCAGCCACGTGAGTTTTCTACGGCGACAACTGCGAACGGAAGAAGGAAGCTTTAGCGAGAGCCGAAGATGTCGGAGGGGTTAAAGAGGATGGTGACAGAGGGTGCGTCGTCGCAGAAGAGTGGTACAAGAACACAGGATTGAGGAGGGTTGTTATTGTCCGCGGCCACGCTGACTCGGGAAGATAGCGGCTTGAAAGAGGGTCTTTCACACGTCAGCGCTTCACACGAGGGCAGGTCACACATCGTCTACAACTCTATGCACAGTGAACGATGGCATGATGAGCGCAGAGGAAGTCCCTGCCTAATATGGTATCGTGTGAACATGGGAATGCACAACAAATTCGACTACATACAAAATAATTTGGAAGACCAGTCGAGCTGTGCACGCCGCTGAAGGCTGGATGTGATGCTCAGTGGCCTTTTTTCAAGAAAACTGTGGTGGAGTTTTAGGATTATTTTTAAAATACGAATAATGCCATTGACAAGCGAGTATATATGCACTGTTCTTGATAGAATAAGGCAGCCGTTCAACACGGTGTATGACTCTATGTTAGATGAAAAAATGGCATTCCTGCTGCATTAACACACAAGCTATTCCCTGAATTGTGGAATACCTTAAAATGGGCCAACTATAGACCTATTTAATATTTGTAAACAAAAGTAGGCGCCGCCAATATAAGTAGATTTGTTGTAGTGACGCCACGTCGCGTCCGCTCCACCTTGCTGTCCAAGCCAAAAGCGCGCTTCCACCCTCCGTTGTCACGTGACAACTGGCGCGGCATAGTCATGAGCAGCCTCCGAGCACGGCGCGTTGGGACGCCTCCCTCTTGCTTACAAGCAGCGGCCACAATGAAGGTAATTGCAGTGTCTGTAAGAAGGGCTCTGAAATCAACACATGAGCCTTGTTGATGTGTAGTTATAGCTTGTAGAACTTCGTCAAAACATCAGGTATTAAATGCGAAGCATTTCTTAGCGAACTTGGACAAGTTTGATAGCATTTATCTATCTATCTATCTATCTATCTATCTATCTATATATCTATCTATTTATCTATTTATCTATCTATTTATCTATCTATCTATCTATCTATCTATCTATCTATCTATCTATCTATCTATCTGTCTGTCTGTCTGTCTATCTATCTATCTATCTATCTATCTATCTATCTATCTATCTATCTATCTATCTATCTAACTATCTATCCATCTAGCCATCTACGACATTGAGCAATCCTGGCCGCTTGGATAATGGAATCTATACCACAAATTGTATGGCATAACATGACTGTATGATGAGCATAACTGACTAGCCAATACTTTAAATACATCATATGCATGTCATAAATGTCTTGAATAAATATGTCATGGTCCTGCTGCTCCTGAGGTGGTTTCGTCCACAAGACATATCGGAAAACTGGTATGATATGAGATGACTGGCAGGCGAACATATGTTACAGGCCCTCACGTGGAAATCATGACATGCGTGTCATGTAAAACATTACTCTAGCTACGGTCATAGTGCGCTCGCAGCCATTCCGCTAGATTCACACATACCAAATTTGTCGGTACGTGACGTGAATAGATGACGAAGGTATATGACAGGTGCAAATATTATAATCATAATATACCACGCTCATGATGGGCTCGTGGCCGTTTCTCAGCTTCACATTTACCGAACTTAGTATCACGTGAAGTCAATAAACGACAAAAATAAATGACATGTTCAAACATGATAATCATGACATACGAGTCACGTAAGACATGACTACAAGCTATGCTTATAGCATGCTCGTGGCCCTTTGGCTAGCTTCACATATACCAATGTGAAGGACGAGCACAAAGGCTATGCGTAAACATGATAATTATGACATGAAAGTCATGTACGGACACTATCTTTGTCCACCTTGTTACGTTGCGCTGATTTTGATGTGAAAATTTAACTTTCCTCTTTTGTGATTCGCATATAATTGATTCCCACTGTATGTGGAATCTAAATTTTTTTTGAAGGTGGGAATCTGGCTCATTTGCGAAATCTACGTCCACGTCACACGTGAACATTTAAATTGGTAACTAATGCAAGAACGACAGACCTAGTTCAACAAGAAGCTCGAAATACGACGTCCAAATGCTCGGTGTAAAAATACATATCCATGATTCGTTTCGGTAAATTCTCACTTATAACAAATATGCCGAACAAGTTAATCATGCAAATGACCACGCGCGATCTCGGCGACTCTCAGCCTCGATACGCTTGCGATAAAGCTTCGATTACACAATGGAGACCGTGCGGTCATGGTCAGCGGCTCGATTTTCACGCTTGAGTCGAGGCCGTGAAATGCGTACACACCAATGAACAGACTCGGCAAGTTTCTCGATTTCTGTTTTTTTTTGTGAAATCTCACAGACGTCAAAAATCGTAAAGCGCACTGCAGTGAGATAGCCCTGCCCAATAATCAGTTTACACGTCAAGTGTGTCGTCACAGCCGCATTTAAACAGGAAAAGCATGCTCTAAGTCATCCTTTCGTTTGTTGACACTTTAATTATCTGTGTCCACGCAGGAAGCAACATGCTTCATGGCCGAGTCACAGCTTCATTTCACGCGAGTATAACAGTAATTGTTGTGACGCGTGTAAGCCTTCAACAAGGGCAACCGCGAAACATTATTTGCATTTATTCGCATATGGCAATGCTATCAACAACTTTCATGCGCTTTGAGATAAATATTCTCGCTAGGCCTCCACACAAAGCTTATTTAAAAAATCAAAGTGTTGATTGATTGATTGATTTGTGGGGTTTAACGTTCCAAAACCACGATTTGATTATGAGAGACGCCGTAGTGGAGGGCTCCGGAAATTTTGACCACCTGGGGTTCTTTAACGTGCACCCAAATCTGAGTACACGGGCCTACAACATTTCCGCCTCCATCGGAAATGCAGCCGCCGCAGCCGGGAATCGATCCCGCGACCTGCGGGTCAGCAGCCGAGTACCTTAGCCACTAGACCACCGCAGCGGGGCAAAAAATCAAAGTGTGGAGCCACGCTTTTCCGAAGATTGAAGCATAATGGCACAGTGGACGCTTCCCCACTACACAAAACTTAGGATGATTTATGGTGTAGTGGGTGCCATGCAAGTGTACCTGCAAACATTGCTCCAAGAGTCGTGAAAACACGTTCTAAAAATAGTGCTCTTCAAGTTTCGCCGAGACTGTGCTGCGCCTTCCACGCCGACCTGGCAATTTTTTCCAACTCCTGTAAATAAGTGATGTGTAAACCAGCATATGTGGTGTTTCTGCTCAATTCTTCTGATGGAGTTGTGAGTATTATGTACATAATGTAAACTATTGACTTCTGTGGTTTTGCGTGCCGAAATCACACACATTGAGGGGCTCCGCAGCGAAAGCTTTCGGAAATTTCTTCAACGTGGTATCTTAGTATGGTAGCTAAATACAACGACACGGCCTCTAGCATTTTGTTTCCGTCGAAATTCTGCTGCCGCAGTGAGGACAAAAAAACCGTCTTTATGATCAGCAGTTGAGCACCGTAACCATTATTACATGCTGCCACAGCGGTGTGCCTTGCGTACATTCACTTAAAGAGGCATGCAGTGGGAATCAATCCCCTGAACATTCTTCGCGAGGTATATTGCCTAATGATTAAGCCCTGAGATCACCAATTCGTAAAGCATCTCAACTTGATTGCCTTGGGAGGCAAGCTTAAAGATCAAGATAATGGAACCAAAAGTGCCGCTTAGCTTCTAATTATCTAGTAAACAATCGCCACTCAGTGAAGACCGTGAAATACATCGCCTTCACAGGCTCGAGTGCTGTCTGAGTACACATAACAGGTGCATAAAAAACGAAAACAAAGACGTAAGAATAATTCTAAAAGTAACACTCGGCTTAGCCTGATATAGTTTCTGCATAATCCTGATGTGTACATTGAACTACCCCAGACTATAAATGAAGTAATCTATCCAGCTATCATCAATTACCTATACTGCACTGACTAACATCGAAATATCGGCTTGCATCAATCGACCGACAAGTATGCTAAGAAAATATTTTCGACTAATTGATCACTTATTTCAAATTTGTCGTTTTTGGATACATGACGCACAGACAGAATTAACTCGACACTAATATTTATGACGAGTATTCAGTTATTTTTATCAAAATTGCTGTGCTGAAACGTTAAATTTTGAAAGCCACGATATGGAAAACTAGGCATATATTATTTTGTACCACTTTTGTCTTTTATTTGACAATAGAGTAGTATACTCGGCAGCAACTATTTTTGATAGCACTGTGGAAGCTACAGAATTAAAGTGCATGCCTGCTGCCACACCAAGAAATGGCACTTAAGTTTACTGATAATTAATCATTGACATTGCTGAAACAAATGCTGGGTTTCCTGATTATGTGAAGCACACAGTCACGGGAAGTCTTTGGCAGAATACACAGTTATTATTTGGAATGCAGGAATCCTTTTCTTTTCATTTGTTGGACAGTAACGCCCTTTAAGCACGCCCGTTCAAAAAAAGAAACATAGCGCCCATGACGTAGTCGGTCAGTGCGCTGCCACAAGTGCGCTGTTTTGTTCGACATTAATAATATTCTCATGATGCGACACTAAAATGTACACTGAACCACTCAAAGGTACCTCTCGTTCACTATTTTCATGTGTATACTTTAAACGTGTTAAAACTTCGCGTGAGCAAAATTGCAGTCAGCCACGAATCGTCGTACTACTTGCGAAGCAACGTGCATGTGCGAAATCCCCTCTTTCGTTGCGTTCGCTCCTATGTCAAGATAACTTCTCACTGAAAATAACGGTCACCAAAAAAAAAAAAACAAATGGCAACTAATCCATAAATTTATTTGCGATGGTACGAAAACTCTTGGTGGGTTTTTTTTTCTTCGCCGACACGTAGCCTAAAAAGTCGATATCGATCATGTCATCCAGCGCATTTAATTCTCTACGTCGGAGGTCCCGAACCCGTCGCCCACGGGTTGCAGTCGACCCGCGGAGTTTTTACCGGAGGTCCTATCCGATCATGACTCTCATTCTGCTGTATTTCTTTCTACCCGAAAATGAACAACACAGATCTTTGGTAGAGATTATATAATTAACACCTTCCATCTATCATAAGGATCGTTTCCGCACAAGGTTTATAGCGGACGTTCTTCTCTGGTAGCAGCGAAGAATTTCTGGCACCATACAGTGTGCTCATAATTTTAGGGGTTATATAATACTTTACAAGGAATGAAGATAAGGCACCCAATGCGGTCGCAATAAATTGCTACGCGAGAAAAGAGACGCTGGATGAATGAGGCTGTAGACACAATATATTATAACCAGCAGTTGCAGCGTGACCATTTAACCAGCTACCGAAAAGAGACAACCGTTCGTCATTTTCTTCAGGCACACACGCTAATCGTCTCAGAAAAATGTCGATACACATGCAGTATAATCCCCGGCGGCATAACATTGATTGATTGATTTGTGGGGTTTAACGTCCCAAAACTACCATTTCATTATGAGAGACGCCGTAGTGGAGGGCTCCGGAAATTTTGACCACCTGGGGTTCTTTAACGTGCACCCAAATCTGAGTACACGGGCCTACAACATTTCCGCCTCCATCGGAAATGCAGCCGCCGCAGCCGGGAATCGAACCCGCAACCAGCGGGTCAGCAGCCGAGTACCTTAGCCACTAGACCACCGCGGCGGGGGCCGGCGGCATAACATGTCACGCCCTCGGCGCATATAGATGTCACCGTCACCAGCAGAGTAACAGCTTTTCTAGCGTGCCACAATGTAAAATGTAACCATAGAAACGTATTTGCACAGAGTAGCACCTCTAATAATAATAATAATAATATATCTGAAGTTGTACGTTCAGGAACTGCGACATGAATATGGAAGACACTGTAGGAGAAGAGCTCTCGAAACTTTGATCATCTGGTCCTCTTGAACGTGCACTCATATCGCACAGACTATATACACAGGCCTCTACCACTTCGCCTCCATCCAAATGTGACCGCCGGGGCAGTGATCGAACCACCTTCTTTGGGTCTGTAGCCGAGCACTGCCACCACTGTTCCAACAAGGTGCACAAACTGTAGAATAGGTCGATCAACTGCAGCTGAAACCCTCAATGACGAAAGCCCTAAGAAGAAATTCTCGTGACTAAGAAGCAAACTACAGTTTCCAGCGAACGTCCTTAGGATTCAATGCTGTGGCTCTCTCTCGACAGAGAGTAGAAAGAAAAACACTCCCTATATAACAAGAAAATCTCAGGTAGCGAGAGAACCATGACGTTTTTGGAACCTATTTGCAAGTTGGGAACTCTCGAGTATGAAAATCGCACCACCGCGCATTCGGGAAGTGAGGCAAATACGTTGCCTCCAACATCTGTTTGAACATCGAATTTCACATTTGGCAGGGGGATAATGAAAGCGCCAAGGTTTCATTATTTTATTTTTAGAGACGATAGCCTTCTTTGGGAGACTTTCGACGCAAACACTTTGGTCTGTCTGTTTGTACATTTATCTGTTTGTGTGCCCTTTACGGTACCTCAAACGACTCCAAACGATACCTTAAACGACGGACCCTATTCGAAGCACCCACCAATATTGCTTAAGTGTTAGCGTTCATACTTTTGCGATTGTCACTAAAAAGCGATTATTGCGCATATCTGAGGCACCATAACAACACGTGCAAAATATCTATGTGTGCCTTTATACTACAAAAGGAATACATAAGTAATTTTAAGGACCATATCGTTTATCACGCTGCGCTGATAATGCATTGCAACGCTTGCACAAAAAGGCAAGTGTTTCCAACGCTTTGCTAAGCCGACACGGTTGCTGCACCTACCCGTCTCTTTGCGTTTTATACCTTATAACCACCAAAAACGGGCGCGCACGCCACGCGCTTCGTTTTCCAAGATAACTGCCAGACAGCGCTCATGTCTCACGTGTGACGTTTCTCGATGCGCTTATTCGCCTCCGCTGCACGCTTGAGGCACTCTCACGCAGCGCCTCCAGAATACCATTCGCCGATTTTCTTGCGCAGAACATCAAATAAACGGTTTGTTCACTCTCTCCGCACGCAACACTATCGTGTTTCGGCGACATTAGCAGTGTAACATGCAGATATGGGGTCTTTTTTTTTGCTTAGAACGGCTTCTGCTAACGCCAATGCTAGTAACTGCGTTTACACACATGACGGTTACCGTCCTAATAGTGCAGAGAAATTTCAGTAACGGTGCTTCCATATAAAGCGTGCGCAAAGAGTATGAGAGGGATGACGAGAGTGAGGAAATCTACAAAATGCTAGAAATCGAACAAGCAAGTTCTCGAAGTTCTTGATAGTTTTGAAGTCACTCGTACTTTCCGCGGGTGCAAAACAACGACGAATCTATATGTAAAGTGTCGCAGCTTGGACTAGTTGGTATGACATGACGATAGTTATAGCACGAGAACAATGCGACGACACTCCGACAAGGACACTTGAGCGCTCGTGTCTTTCGTGTCCTTCTTGTCTCTGTGTCGCCGTTTTGTTCTCGCGCTTTAACTATCTTCTATATGCAAAGCTTATTGAATTGTGAGCTGACTTCAAAAGCGCTGAAATTCGAGCTCGCTGATACAACTCTACGAATGAAAACTCGGCAATAAAACACATCCAACAAAATACTATGCGCATTATTGAGTGATATTCACATTAGCGTGCCAACTAATCCCTCGAGGCTCAAAACATTATGTCCCTTGAAAGCAGCGGGGAACGGAGCAAGATCAGTGATTTATTTATGTGGACTTGGGTGCTGCGAAGAAAAGTTGGCGTGCGAATTTTTCTATTTCCCCGATAACGAAGTTCTCGCGAAAAAATCACCTTCCCGGCGATTCCTTCACTGAGGATTTAGAATGTATTTACCGTTAGAAGAAGGTGCTGCATCACATCGCGATTCCGTGCCTCACCGTCGGCCATAATATCGCGTCGGCTGTAATATCGCGCCAGCAAGCAACTCGCATCACTTTCCCAAGCTATCCGAACCACACACAACGGCTGTGACACCCGAGACACAATCGCCGTGCGAAGAGCAGTCAACGGCGCCAGCGTGTCTGCGTGCCTGCAAGCTTGGCGCCAGAAGGGCGGTCGTCTACCAGAGTCCCGGATGATGGGAGAGTGTGTCGGTGGCGCTGCTTGGAGGCCTCTGAATAAAAGCTCACCTTGAAGAGCGCAGTAGTCGGCAGTTCAGTTGGTACAGCCAACGTGTGCGGTTGGATGGGTTTGCAAGCGAAGTTTGCGGAGTGGTGACGACATTGTTATCTCCAAAGGGTCCGTCGAACTTGCGGTAAGTAAGCATAATGTATTCCGAAAGTCGATACGAAGAGGCAAGCCGTACGTAACTTTTAGACGTCTACCAGTATACCTCAGAGTGATTGATGATTTTTGCTGACCATGTTCGGTTTTCGCGCGCATTCATTCAAATTTTGATTCTCTCCGTCTCAATCTCTCCTGTATATTTGTCGTCTGCATAACCTTGACGTAACACATATCAAACTCGGTTGCGGTGCCGTTTTACCCACTTGGTTAATTGTGCATTGGGTTCATACACGACATGTTGTGTTAAACTTGCAGTCGAAAAAGTAGATGTATGTGATGAGGCTTTAAACACAGAATAAAATTTTCGTATGTTTTTTTTTCTCTTCTCTGCGCCACCATAACTAGGATCACGTCGACCACTGCTGTACAATATCACTCTACTATGGTTTGTTAGGTCGACCACGCCGCTGTCGCGTTGGTGTTTGAGCAGTATGTGCTCGATGATTGTTGATTGCTCTAGTTGCTTGTGTGCCCGTGTTGATTGTTGTTTTGCAAAGCGGAAAGTAAAATATACAGGTAGTCTTTTGCTTAGACAATACAGATTTTAAAAATTCGCCATTCATACACTTATGCTCGGGTAATCTTCGCACACAAACTACATGTCAAGGCGGAAGTGTTCTGCCGCAGTTTAAATGGCATTGCTGTGACTAAATAAATAAAGCTCGTTAATTAACTTCCAAATTCCCAGTCTTTAACCTATTAATAGGTTGTAGTACGTGCCAAATTAAGGGCTACCCATTCTTTAGAGATCACTAAAGTGACACATAGTTCGAGATATTAGTAATCGAATTTTAGAGGCGACACTGAAACTGAACGCCCGAGGTGCGCAGAAATCGCGACTGCTCTTCTACGTCATGCAAGAACGGCCCTTACGTACATGAGAGAGACAAAACTTGAATGACGGCGTGCCGCGGCGCCATGTGTTCATGAAAGCAGCACGTAATGTCTTTTTACCCGTGTAGCACCTAGCTTTGAAGCGTTGTATTGGGCTCTCGTCTGTTTATTTCAAACTGGGCGCATGGAAACCGCAATATCAACTTTTTCTTTGACTGGTAGCTATGGAACTCGGGGGTGGTCACAGCGGCGATTCTCGCATATAGGGGAAATAATTTTTCGCGTCCTAATATCATAAGAGGCACCCATGGCACCGAAACGTTCAGCTGTCTACTAGTGTATCACAGAATGATTGCTGATATGTTGCTCACCAGATTCTGCGTTCAGCCAGCATTTCCATTCACATTTCCTCAATTTCTATCACTTTCTTGTGCCGCCGCGCTCGGTGCACGCCAGACGCGGTCAGTCTAGATGTAGTGCTCGAAATTTAATGTTGAGTATATTGAACAACGTTATTTTTTATCATTAAAAAGCAATTATGCTTTAAATAGGACGCGCTACATTTTCTCCATGTGGATATAGGCCCTCAGAATATTGAATAGAACGTTAATTGACAATTTTTGTTAGTTGCGTCAACGCTATTTGACCTGCGAGAAAGTATTTTTGCCTCTGCGTAGACTTATGAAGAAAGGAAGGGGCTTGGTTCAACTGCGCCCGCTGGATAGCAAGACCTGCTCACCTCAAACAGTCGAAAATTGAACTTTTGAAACACTCGCGGCCTATAGTCACGTCTGGTGGTTCTTTTTTCCTATGAATCAAACAGAAACGAACAATCGTGGACTTATTTACAGCGCAACAACATAAAACACAGTCAGGCAAGGAGCAAAAGAGAAGGAAAAGACGGCGCTGACTCACAACTGTTGTTTATTGTAAAAAACGGGGCGAAATCTTTCTCTCTTTCTCTTTCTCTTTCTCTCTCTCTCTGATTGAAGGGCCGACCACCGCCCTTCAATCATTAAACATCCCATCACAACTCTCGCGATACCAATACGAAGCTTTAAACTTTTTATACGGAATTATTAACTCCTCCTCCGGCCTTGGTCATGGTAACCTCATCACATTTACTGATGATAGCTGTACCCGCAGTTCCCACGCTTTGAATGTAACACCTTTCTTTGCTCGTACTAATACCTTTAAATACAGTATTTTTCCGCGTGCAATAGAACTGTGGAATTCCCTGCCTGGTAGCATTCTCTCCTTACCAGTAACCGACTTCATAGTTGCTGTCGATAAATATCTTACTGACGCGTAATTAACTTCATTTTTACTTTTGCTTTGTTACTAGTGTACTTGCTTCACAATTTATATATTTGTTTGTATTTTTTCTCTCTTGCCTAGTATTATATAACGTCCCATTCCTGCGATAGCCTTGAATAGGGCTCCAGTATGTATGTATATATATATATATATATATATATATATATGGCACAATGGGAACGTTGTCAACAAGGATAAATACATTCATTTCCCAACAGTTTTGGGAGGGGTCCTTCCTTCATCAGGGGATGAGTTATACTAACACGAACTTCCAAACTTCGGTGTAGCCGCGTCCCTCTCGCATTGAAAGATGTTTGCGAGAGTGAGAGAGAACTAAAAAAGAGAAGAAAAAGTAGAAAAGAAAAAAAAGAGAAAGAAAGAAAAAAAGAAGAAAAACCACTGTGAACACTGAGCACGAAACCAAATGTCGGTATATGTCCACATCTCGTTCTTATCCCGTGCTGGTCAGTTCTCGACGTGTGTCGGGCCACCCAAGATTGTCGCCGCGGTGGCGGGAGGTGTCCGTGACGGCGTTCGTAAGGAAAGGGTTTCTCCTAATGGGTCGGTCGGCTCTTTACCTTTCATCTTCGTCCGTTTCCCTTCAATATTTATCAAGTGGTATGTGAACATAAACACTTTGTTTGTGAAAGTGAAAATAAAAAAAATGGGAAAAATTACAAAAAAACAAGAAAGGACAGTGAACGCGTACGAGTCAGTCAGAAAAAACAAGCATGGTTTCCAGCTATCAATCTTTGTCACCAATTTCTTCATGGCTTATTTCTCGGAGGCAGGAGAGTCTTCCGGCGTTCTCGTTGACGCCGGCTACTAATGTTCTAAATTTGAAAATAAAATATGCCTCACGCTGTTCGCACTCGCGCCTGTTGGAGAAACCGGACTGCAAAAGAGTTACGCTGATATTTTCAAAACTGTGGCTTGGCAGGCGGAGATGTCTAGATAAAGGGAGCTTCGGCAGTGAAGTGGCGTGGTACCGGTCATTATTGAACTGCAAGCCGAAATGGCGTGTCTGTTTGGCCGATATATTCTTGTCCGCAGATGTTGAAATGTAGCATGTATATTACGTTACTGGAGTCACAATTAGGGCTTTCAGTTATGCAGAATTTGAAATCCGAGAAGTTCGCTTTGGATTCACGTGTTGTGACCATCTGTGGGCATACATTGAATCGAGCTTTTCCGCAGGGATGGCACCCTGATTGAACTTGGGGGGGGGAGGTTTGATCTGACAAGAATGTCCTTCAGATTTTTATCCCTGTGGTACACCACGTGACGTAGCTTCACGAAAATAGAAGTTAGTCATTTGCTTTGCCTGATTATGTTGAAATGGCGGGAAAGTATGTTGTTTATTCGTGGCACTGACGAGGAGTAGGATAGTACAAGGTTCGTTTGGGAAGTCGTTTTAGATATTCTGTTTGATCCCTTAATTATATCATTCCTGTTCACGTTGCGAGCACGTAGTATGGCATCGTCAATAATGTCTTCCGGATAATTTTGTTTCAATAAGGAATGCTTTAGGTGTTCTGCATGTCTGTCAAATTCCCGCATATCGGTGCATGTTATTCGGTACCGGTAGGCCTGAGAATATGGAATAACCATTTTGCAATGCTTTGGGTGGCTGCTGTTGAAATGTAGTTACATTTGACGGTTTGTAGGCTTATTCTAAAGGTTTGTTGACAAGCGTTCATTTTTGACCGTGACAGTGACGTACAAGAAGTCGATGCGAGTTTTGTAAATTAATGCGTGAATTTAATCGACGGGTGGCACTTGTTGAAATCCTCTATGAAGCGGAAAAGACTCTCTTAATCGTGGTTCCATATCATAAAAATATCGTCTAAGTATCTTCTGTAGTAGAAGGGTTTCAAGGTGCGTCCCTCAATGAATGGGATTTCATCTGAAGCCATGAAGGTGCTAGCGAAGTTTGGGGCCATTTTCGTGCCCAATGCAGTGCCACTGACCTGAAGGAAATGCTTGCCATTGAACTCAAGATGGTTATAATTTAGTACAAGTTCAAGAAGTGTAAACAGTACCTCGCCACTTACACCAGTTAATGAAGTTGATTAGGTTGACGGCAGCAACGAAGTTTGGAAGTTCATGTTAGTATAACTCATCCCTTGATGAAGGGAGGACCTCTCCCGAAACTGTTCGAAAATAAATACATTTATCTTTGTTGAAAACGCTCCCGTTGTGCCATATCCCATACCTTCAAGAAGACTAACTGGCCCATTGAATTATTACTCTCACTATTACATATATATATATATATATATATATATATATATATATATATATATCGATATACATATATATATATATATATGTAGATATATATATTGCTGAGCCATATCATATTAAGATTAGGGGCATCAACTGCATTTGTCAACCATCCGTCACACTGCATAAAAAGAATTAAAGTATTTAGGTCAAATTTGATTATCGCCATAAGTATGACAACACTAACCCGGTGGTCCTCTTGTTCTGCGCATGTCGTGAAGCAAGCTCCCAGTACCTTATATATATATATATATATATATATATATATATATATATATATATATTGCCCCGATTATTTCAATAAACAATGCTTGTGAGTCACCGCCGTCTTTTCTTTCTATTTTGCTCCTTTCCTGTATGTGTTTTCTGGTCCTGCGCTGTAAATAAGTTCACGATGGATCCTCACCAACTGGCCCAACTTACCGTCTTACTGCAGAAACGAACAAGCAGCGTTTTAATACGTCTCTTGGCGCACGGAAGGTTCTTTAGAGCAGCTAGTTTCATTACTAGTCAATATTTACAGGCGGTACCTTTCACGTCATCGGGAACACTTTGCAAATGTGCTACGCATAGCGCATGGGCTCTCGTGCTAGTGCCTTAATTTCTCGATAGATACGGCACTGATGTTGATGATATTGTCGTTTTAGACGTCGTCATACAGTGAGCTATCACTCTGACGTAAATTTTTGTTGGACTTTAGTGTCTCTTTACTACTACTCAAAGATCGAAAACTCAAGGCTAACGTTACTAGAATAAACTCAGTTTCAAAGCTCCATCCCTGTTATGCAAAAATCAAGGAACCTGGAAGTAAAAAAAAGCAGTACAAGTGAGAATTGATTCCAGGCTATCTGCGCGGCAATCGAAAAATGTTATACCAGAGAAGCACGCCAATGGTCAAAACTGATACGGGAGAAAAGAAAAAATACGAATTTCATGTAATAGAAGTTCTCATTAATATTGTGTTCATCCAAAAAAGTGAGATCTTATGTTTACACTTCTTTTGTTTTTGTAAAAGAAAGAATTTTTTTCAATCCACGCAATCTTAGTTACAGAAGCGTAGTATCACTCCAGGCGTCAAAACATGTGAAACGCGCGACGAGTGGGTGCTAGAAAGGCCCGAGTCACTACAGAGCGCTCAAACTTATGCCCGTGTGTTGCAGTACGCAAGTTTAAAGGCCCTTTTGCTGATTCGCAAAAGGAACAACTATGGCGCTGTGGGCACTTCGCAACTGTGCTTGCAGTAGACATTCTACCATAGTTTGAAACAGGCCAGTGTTGTACGCACAGTCGTTCGTTCCCTCGCGGCACGGTGGAGGCATACACCGAGACCGAAGCTATAGGCTAGTAATTGAGAAGGGAATTCGCACAGGGCCCGGTTATGCTATGGCGGGTTAGCCTTGAAGGCGAAACGCAAGCGTCCTTCAAGTTTTGTTATTGTTGTGTTTTAAGTGTTGACATACATTATAAATAATACTCAAGGGCGTCACCTCTGCCATATTCGACAATAGCTACCACATGTAATACTACTACTACTACTGCGACACCTACTACTAATACTAATAATACTACTACAAATAATAATGGAAATACAATTTTTATTTGCACTACAATATGCAAGGCTAGACAGCAAGTTCGCTTATGAACGTTCGTCTGCTACCTCGTCACCACTGGGTGAAAGAGATCAGAGGCTACATATATAAGGTTCTCAAGCTACTTATAGCAGCTTTTCTGTTTGCTCATGCCACTGTGTAACCATGTTTTCAAAGTAAAGAAATAATAATAAACAAACAAAACACGAACAAGTTGCTTGTAGCGATGTCGTCATTGTGGTTGCCGCTGTGGGCGCCTGGTGCAAAGTCAATTCGCGTATGTCAACGTGTGGATAAATCTTCTCCCCCTCACTACGCCTCATACATGACAACCGTGTTTTCGTACAAGAAACTACGCAGTGCCAAAAACAGTCCGAGAAATGAAGTGGGAATACAGCAAACTATTCGCGGGAGTCGCTTGCACGTCGCTGCCGCCGATCACAACACGCACGCCCCTCGTCGGTGCAGCAAGATCGTACTGTAGCACCGCTAGTTCTCATGACTATCACACGGCCAGCCTCTTCGGTGGAGTTTTGAAACTGAGTTTATTCTAGCAACGTTACTAAAAGCGAGTTCCGTTCGTCGTCCGTAGAATTCGTGCTGCACCATAAGTTAGCTTTTTTCGCAATAGTTTAATAGAGAACGTCCACGCAAAATTATTACGATTACGGGGGGCCATGGAGTTGCGCCTTACGGATGACAGCTGAAGTAGGTACGGGCAATTTTTTGTATGTTTATGTTGTCCAGAATAATGCGCTTATAGTGTTGGATCCCTATTGGGCTCAAGTAAATATGGTTCGCAATATGTCATGTGTACGGCCATTTGAAGTGGGCATTTGAAGTAATTTTACTCATTTTCGCAAATTTCGCCTCACGCCACACCCACCGTCAGTCACAACTACCATGCGTAGTGGCCACCTTTGTCTGTCAGCACAATCTGATAGAACAAAGCTGCAAAAGCAACTGTTTTGTGTGCATGTGCTTCTGGGCATACTTGTCCTCACCCTTTTAGCATCTTAGTTCAGTCGAATGACAAAGATACACAGAAATAACGGCCGTTCGTGCACGATAGACTTAGCTGGTGGTACAGATGTTCGATGGGCTTAAGTTAAAAACGTGATGGAGATAGTACTTAAGTTGACTGTGTATGTTTGTGTTAAATTTATTTTTTCTTCTTTTTTGGGCCGACGAAATGGACACTACATAGAGTGATGTGGCAGCACCTCCAGCGAATGATGATTGCACTGACAGACTCAGCGACCTGTTGGTTCACAAGGAAAGTTTCAGGGGCGGCTTCTCTGGAAGTCTGGTCGACCATCGCATGCCCTGCACAGCCTCCAACGACACAAGGTGCCAGATTGTTGCCAGCATTTCTAAATGGAACGAAATTCTAAGCTGGATTGAGCTGGAGCTGTGCGAGTTGCCCGGAGAGGGGAGGCAACGGGGACTCGTGCACGTCCGCAACATTTGTCATGTGCCGCCAGAAGAAAACCAAATTCGTCAGGCCACTGCCATCTTGTACTGGCTCCTGAAAACGCATCGCTGCGTGGCGTCCGTCCAGATTCCAGACTTACATTGATGATCCTGCAATGGCCTATTGGTGCAGCGTCGTAATTTGCTGCACGCTAAGCGCAAATGATTCCGTGAAATCTTTCACCTTTTATGATCTTTCGTCATTGAAAAGACAACGAATTCGCGAAGCTCTCCTGTCGATGAAGCGCCTCGAGGAAGTGATATATGCAGGCTTCTCAACTGAAGACTTCTTTCCAGAGATGGTTTCGGAGCTTCTTCATGCGTCTGAGACGTTAACCGCGCTGAATTTCATCGCACCGTTCGTAATCAAAAAGCAAAATGAGCTGCTAAAAGCACTCTAGGTCAACTCCATGTTGCGAGATTTGACGCTAAGTGCCCCTGCAATTCTGGCACAGCCTGAATTGTTCTTAGTATTTATGAGTGGTACGAACGTACTGAAACACGTCATAATAAAAATTAACTGTAGGTTAATTATACCAATTAGAATTAATGTATAATAATGCATTGAAGAAGTGCAAGCGAATAAAACATGCATAATTACCAATTCAAATTTTAGAGCATTTTTTATATCCAGTTGCAGAGATGGCTAATAAAATAAACGGAGTTTCAACCTGTTCGTGGTGTTCTCGTCTGCTGACCTACAGGTCTAGGAATCAAATTCCTGCTGCGGCGGCTGCATTTTCGATGGAGGTGAAAATGCTGTAGGCCCGTGCGCTCATATTTGAGTGCACGTTAAAGAACCCCACGTGGTGAAAATTTTTGGAGCCCTCTACTACGGCGTTTTATAATCATTAGGTGATTTTGGGACGTTAAACACCACATATCAATGAATCAACATGCAGGTCGTGAGCTCATGGCAGCTGTGATATCTAAAAAAGTTTATTGCCCCGTGACAGCATAACCATTCACCTGGGCATTTTGTTAGCGCTAGGATGTTATGCGGGTGTAGATATTTCGACGAAATCAATACAGCCAGCATTTTACCGCATGCGCGAAAGACATTTCGTTTTATTTCACAACAGGCCCTGTGCTGCCGCTTTGGACCGAGTGCACCGACACCCAACCCTCGTGGCAGAGCTCTCCAAAGTACTCTTCATCTCCGTAGCCGACGTCGTGGTCGCCGTGAGTCGGCGATTTCGAAGCATCGAAGGCATGCACGAGTTCATGCGACTGGCCGGTGTCGTCAAGACACGTGTCACGTGTCAGCCACGTGACGACGGCTGCACACAACTTGACGCCCTAGACGAGCAATGCTGGGCTCACGTGGGACGGTACTTGCAGCTCGACGACATGGTGTGGCAGTACCTGTCCTCGACTAATGGGATGTAGCCGTGCTCGATTCTAAAGTGAGGCCACAACGTAGAAGTACTGGCGTGGCTATACATGAGCGCGAAAAGTTTAGGCTAATAAAGTCTGATATTTCCTTTTAACAACAACGGTTGACGGATGTCCTCTTCACCATGATTTGGCCCCGCCGCGGTGGTCTAGTGGCTAAGGTACTCGGCTGCTGACCCGCAGGTCGCGGGTTCGAATCCCGGCTGCGGCGGCTGCATTTCCGATGGAGGCGGAAATGTTGTAGGCCCGTGTGCTCAGATTTGGGTGCACGTTAAAGAACCCCAGGTGGTCGAAATTTCCGGAGCCCTCCACTACGGCGTCTCTCATAATCAAATGGTGGTTTTGGGACGTTAAACCCCACATATCATCTTCACCATGATTTCTCGCTTGTCATCAGCGGGATATTTATTGATAGGGGGTGTTCTCTATTGATAGGGGATGATAGGGGGGAGAGAGAGGGGTGCAGGGGTGTAACAGTTGCGCCGATTGCGCCAATTTGATACATTTACCATTTGTTGCGCTGAGCATCGCCAAACAAAAAAAGTTGCTTTAACGACGCCACGCGGTACCCAAATGCCTGACCAGGTTCAAAATTATACCACGTGCGTCAATTGTAGCGAGAAAATGATGGAAATGTGGCCATATGTTCTTTGCGTCATCAATCAAACTGAGCGGCAGACCCTAACCTTAAAATACGTTCTGAGTTAGGTATAGTTACGTCAGAACACAGGCAAATCGTGATTAACTACATGAAGTACAAAACGAAGTAACAACGCCTCGCGCCGATCGTTCCGCGTGCCCGCCGGTGCGACCATTGGTCCGCGGACTTGAGCGGGTACCTATCAGTGAGTCGACGAGACATCAAGCCAAAAAAAAAAAACGTTGCCGCAGACACCAAGATTTCGCAATAAATATTAATTTTCATTCAGCAAACGTGGGTATCGCATTTTGAGTACGTATGGCGCGTTTTTCGCTCGCGTAGAGGTAAAGATGAAGATAGACAATTTGAAGAAGGAGTACCGGTAAGTACATGAAAATACTTTGGGGCGTATCTTGGCATTTTATCCTGTTGCGGCTGACAGTATTCAGGGCATATATACACACGAAGTGGCGGTGTTCATTAGCGCGTTAGTTAGTTCGTTCTACTTCAGATAGCGTTAACCAAGTTAGCCGAGGTTGCTTTCGCGCTTTGTAACATCGGCAAACCATGGTTTGCGCTAAGCGCGGTTCAACGCGGTTAACCGTGATTGGTTGTAACCGCGCTCTTTGGCTGTGCAACATGGGTATTAAAGATTTTGTGAACTTCCTCATTGCCAGCCACCACGATTGTTGCCATAGCAACAGCGCATAAGTCATTTTTCTGGCTTGCTGTTGCGTCGTCCCATCGATAGATATCCTTCGTCGGGCCAATGAGTGCGCGCCGTCTTTACAACGGTGACTGGCCCCCGAAAAAGCCGTACCATAAAACAGGTGCTACGAAGATTTCAACCGCTGCCTTATAATTACAGACATGCTCGAAACCTGCAAAACACTTATCTGCGCAGTCGATCCGGAGCGCTCAAAAAACACGTCCATCCACCGTGCCATCCACTCGAGATCAGGGTCACAGCGCGCCCCTCTAACAAGTGGCGAGAGGCACGTACTACACTCGATGCGAAGGCCCCAAGAAGCGAGCGCACAGGCGCAAAACAGCCCGACCCTGCTTAAATCTAACCTCCCCGCCAAGGAAAAAAAATGGCGGGGTAGTGGTTCGAAAGTCTTTTGGCGTTGTTCTAAGCCACTCAGAAGGCTGCTAAGAGCCACCTTCGCCGCAATACAATTTTGTATCGCGAAAGTGTTTTTTTTATTTGAAAGGGGCTGTTAGCGCTATTCGCGGAACGCTGCACATTACGTTAAATTACTCACGTGTGTATACACTGCGTAACTGCGAGTACAAGTGTGATCGCTGGCGCCTAGAAGAGTTGCTGGAAATAATTTAGAGAAGCGAATGACACTTCTGCTGCACCCCCCGCCCCCACAATCAAAAAAATTTTGTGCGCCAGTTTTTTTTACCATCCCTACTCCTCGATTTTAAAACTCTCCGGAAATTCAAGGTCACCAGCTTGGCAGAGCCACATTTGAGTTCACAGAGTGTGTCAAAGTATTTCGCAGGCACGGCAAATGCTAATGTGGACTTCATTGTTTGCCCAATGGGGCACATCAGAATTTTATACCTTTATGCAAATAGCAGTGTTCATGTTCACCATACACGATTTAGGTGGGTTGAATGTTTTGTACAGTATATTTTTTAAATGCAAGCCTTTTTTCGTACTGCCCCAAATCTGGTCTTCTATAAGAAAATTCGTTTCCCTTATCCTGCTCCAAATTTAGAATTTATTGCTTCAAAAGTAGCATTTTGCAGCTGCAGAAATTGCTTCCAAATTTTATTTTGGCTGTTGCATCTCTGCGTGAGAAGGGGGGGGGGGGTTGTTGTCCTTCATGTGCAGTGGTGGGAAACCTGCGCCGGTTAGAAAATACGGTGCCACACTGCTCCAAAAGGGGATTTTTGTCTAATTTGCGCCCTTGCTGCACCACAAGGTGGTTTTGAAACTGAATGCAATGTTCACAGCACGCATCGTGAACAGATATCACGTGATAGTGATCCCTTCCGCGTTGCTCGCAGTGGCGGCACTGCAGTCGTATAGTACTGAAAGAGCCGCGTGCCACGTGCAGGAATAGCTATGCGTTTCGGCGCCTTTGTCGCACTTTCTTGATGCAGATTTTTTCGTACCTGCCCATAATTCATGTCTAGCACATGATGCCATAGCCCTTGAAGAATGACACACCAATTTACTGAACTTGAGCTCCAATATAGTCCTTGTGAGAGATCGAAAATAATTCAGAAAGGGTGTGTCTTATACTGATTTCTTCTCTTTAACTCCTTTCTTCGTTGGTTCTGCATCTAAATATTCAGAATAACTCAGCCGATTTATTGGAAGTTGGCTGTGTTCAAGAAGCTGTAAGATTAAAAAACAAATACTGGGTCACACGCATGCAGAACTAGAAAGCCATAAGAAAAGAGGAGAGAGGAAGGAAATCTCAACCCCCTAAACCACAAATTGTTTTCGAAATTTAACTTTCCAGGGTATACTAAAATGTTTACACGCATTCACATGGACCACCAAGTGCCAAAGTTATGCGTTCTGCAGCACACCCCACCCCCTCAAAAAAAAGAAATCTGCCGTGGATAGTCCTGCGCCAATAGTTCACAGTTGGAGAAGCTGAATACAACGTCTCTCTACAAATGCGCACTGTAGATATCACCTTTGCGACAGTATGAGGTCTCGAAACTAGTTCGAGTTTAATGAAGTCGGACGAGAAATGAACCGCCTAAAAATAGTAGCTGTGCAAAGGGGCATTGCTTATATATACATATTGAAACGGGGTGTTGAACCAGCAGAAGTTGACTCGGCGAACGAAAGCTTTGTTGAGCACAAGGGCTAACTGAACGCAAGCCTGCAATCACAGCAAGTCTTCTTCGTTTTCTATATTCGAGCTCCATGCCCACTGCCCTCGTTACAATCACCCCCGGGCGATGAGGGAGCCATCCTGGCGACCTAAGGACAGGTGTACACAGAAGGGTCATAGTATGGCTTGAGCCGAGAGATGTGTACGATTTCTTCTCCCCGACGGCGCTTGTCTGGAGATGCATCCAGCGGCTCGACCAGGTAGTTGACAGGGAATGTTTGGCGTACAACTCGATAAGGGCCATGGTACCTGGACAAAAGCTTGTGGGAGAGTCCTGGAGGAGTAGAATGAATCCATAACCACACCAGTGGGTTCGGAGCAAAGCTCATAGGCGTGGTTGACGCGTCGTGGCGATGTTTTTGGCACGTCTGGTCATGTGACGTGAACGCACGAGCAAGCATCCGACATTCCTCAGCGTGTTCTGCTGCTCGAGAAACCGTAGTCATCTCTGGAGGGTCCGGGTCGATAAGGAAGAATAGTATCCATTGTTGATGATGGCTCACGTCCATAAAGAAGAAAGAAAGGCGAAAATCCAGTGGTGCTTTGCGTTGCAGTGTTGTAAGCATATGTAACAAAAGGCAGTATGCTATCCCAATTTGACTGGTCGGATGAAGCGTACTTGGCCAGCATATCCCCAAGTGTACGATTAAAACGCTCTGTCATCCCTTTGTTTGCGTATGATAGGCTGTGGTAGTGCGGTGTATGATGCGACACTCGCTCAACAACGCTTTGATGGCATCAGAGAGAAAAACGCGGCCGCGGTCGCTTAGTAACTCTCGAGGTGCTCCATGGCTTAAAACCAGGTTTTGCGGTATAAAACATGCAACGCCTTTGCGGTAGCAGACGGTAACGCAACTGTTTCAGCGTACCGCGTTAGGTGGTCGATAGCGACAATGACCCAGCGGTTGCTAATCGAAGTATAGGGAAGCGGACCATAAAGGTCGATTCCGACACGATCGAAAGCTCGTGCTGGACATGGCAACGGCTGCAAGAGACTTGTGGCATGCTGAGGGGGCATTTTGCGTCGCCGGCACGTAAGGCATGACCTTACGTAACGGCGAACGAAACGGTACATACCGCGCCAGTAGTACCGCCGCTGCAAGCGAGTGTAAGTTTTTAACACACCAGCGTGGCCACATTGCGGATCATCGTGGAACGTGGCACAGATGTCAGAGCACAGATGTCGGGGAATGACGAGCAACCACTTACAACCATAGAGCTGTAGTTTCGGCGGTAAAGTAGGTTATCCCGAATAGCGAAGTGTCCTGCTTGACGGCGAAGCGTCCTGGAAACTGGAGCGGGCGTCCGGTTTGAGAGCAAGTCCAAAAGAGAAGAAATCCAAGCATCTTTGCGTTGCTCGGAAGGCATGTCCGAAATGCTGATGGCCACTGGTGGAGATAGGCGAGCCGACAGGCTCTGAAGCCAATGGCGAACGTGACAGGGCATCGGCTTCGGAATGCTTACGGCCAGAACGGTAGATAACGCGGATATCGAACTCTTGTAACCGCAATGCCCAACAAGCGAGCCGACCATTAGGATCTTTTAGTGAAGATAACCAGCAAAGCGCATGGTGGTCTGTTACAATATCAAACGGACGTCCATATAAATAAGGCCGAAATTTTCTGATTGCCCAAATAATGGCAAGGCTTCCTTTTCAGTTACGCTGTAATTCTTCTCGGCTTCACTGAGGGTGCGGCTGGCATAGGCAATGACGTACTCGTCGAAGCCATTCTTGCGTTGGGCCAGTATGGCCCCTAGCCCGACACCACTAGCGTCTGTATGAAGCTCCGTTGGAGCAGACGGATCGAAATGTCGGAGTATGGGAGGCGTGGTGAGGATCCGTCGGAGTTCCTGAAATGCATCATCACACGCCTGCGACCACGCTGACAAATTAAAACTTCCGGCAAGAAGATTCGTCAAGGAGGCGATAATCGAGACGAAATTGCGGACGTAGCGCCGGAAGTAATAACATAGGCCGATGAAGCTTCGAAGCTCTTTGAAGGTGGTTGGCTTTGGGAACGCCGCAATTGCATTAAGTTTCATAGGGTCCGGGAGAATGCCGTCCTTAGAAACTACATGGCCGAGAATTACAAGCTGGCGAGCGCCGAAGTGGCATTTCTTCAAGTTAAGTTGAAGTCCCGCCGTAGAAAGGCACGTAAGAACTTGCTCGAGGAGGCTGAGGTGGGTCGCAAAGTCGCTTGAAAATACCGCAATGTCGTCCAAATAACAAAAACAAGTTTTCCATTTCAGACCTCGCAAGATGGTATCCATCATCCTTTTGAAAGTGGCAGGCGCATTGCAGAGGCCAAAGGGCATAAAGGTGAATTCATATAGTCCATCCGGTGTTACAAGGCTGCCTTCGGGCAGTCACCCTCTGCAATGGGCACCTGCCAGTAGCCGGAGCGTAAATCTAACGAAGAAAAGAACTCTACACCTTGTAGGCAGTCCAGAGCATCATCGATGCGCGGCAGAGGGTGTACGTCTTTGCGCGTTATCTTGTTGAGTCGGCGGTAGTCATCGCTGAACCGGATGTATCCGTCTTTTTTCTTGACTTGAACAACCGGTGAAGCCCAGGAACTTTTGGAGGGCTCGATAATGCCACGTTTCAACATGTCGTGCACTTGTTCGTTGATGACATGGCGTTCAGCAGATGACACATGGTACGGACGCTGTCTTAGCGGGGCTTGTTGACCGGTGTCAATACGGTGAACGACCGCAGAGGCTCGGCCTAAGCCTGACTGGTCACGATTGAATGAAGAGCGAAAGCGGAGTAGAAGATTTATAATCTCTTCGCGCTGAGTTGGTGCGAGCTCAGTGTCGATGGCATCCGAGAATACGTCGAGAACGTCATTAGGCGTGTGACAGCACAAGTTGGGAGCGAAACCGTAGAATCAGGTATAGTAGCCGAAAGAATGCACTCGTAGGGTTCGTAACTTCCCAGGCATTCTCCACGTAGTAGGGATGACGGTCTGTCCGAGGGATTGCACACATAAATGGCAGCGTGACCATTGCGAAAAACAATGACGGCAAACGGAAGCATGATATTTCGACGGTACGCAGATGGGACCTATGGCATAAACAACACAGGCGATTTCGGGGGGGGGGGAGGCACACGACACCGAGACAACAACAGCTGAGAAAGGCGCAATGTCAACGTCAGAAGCAGCAAACACTCTACACGAAGCGCCATCGTCGGGGTCATAGCACGGCACAGATAATGCAAGTTCGGAACGAGCACAGTCGACCAAAGTAGAATTTGACGAAAGAAAGTCCCATCCAAGAATAACGTCATGCGAAGAACTTAATGCAACTACAAATGAGACGACGTACATCGCACCTTGAATGACGACTCGTGCAGTGCACAAAGCTGAAGGCTGAATATGATGGGACGTAGCTGTCGGCAAAGATAGGTCGGTAAGTTGCGTGGTCGCTTTCTTCAAGTTTTGGCACAGTTTCTCGCCAATTACAGATACGGCACCTCCAGTGTCAACAAGTCCGTGCACCTTAATGCCATCAATATAGAGTTTGATTTCGTTCGGGGGACAGCAGTTAGGTCTTGAAATTTTAGCTGCCAACGCACTTCATGCCTCCGGAACTGCGCCCGTCAGTTTTCCCCTCGCGGTGGGCTGTTGCGACGTAACATTGGAGAAATAGATCTGCGACGAGGAGAAGGCGAACGGCTTGAGCCGGATGGGCGGCGACCGGTACGTACGTCTAGAGGTGGATCTGCAGGAACGGGATATCGCGGCTGAGTGGGCATGTAGTGTGAGGCCCCTGCAATGTCATGGAAAGGGAAGCTGCGACGGCGGCAGTAACGAGCTATGTGGCCTGGGATGCCACATGAAAAACATATCAGGCCGATTATCCGGAGTGCGCTATCGGCTGACGGTAGGGGCACTTGTCGCTGAATAAGGTACCGGAAACGGTCGTGCAGGCGGTGGCTTCATATAAACGTTCCGAGTTGTTTCGTATACAGTCGGAGACGGGACAGTCAACGGGCGGGCAGGTGGCGTCGACGAATAAACGTGGCTAGTTGCTTCGTAGATAGCCGGAGACGATGGAGCGCGTGGCCGAGACACAGTGGCTGCATATGTTAGGGGTGCGGTAACAGATGGTGGAGCCTGAGCTGGCGGCAATGCTTCGGCAACTTGCGATTCAATGACCTGGAGAAGCGAAGGCGATAAGGGTGCCATCGGCTCGGTAGTTCAGGTGATTATAGATAGCTGCCGTGCGACCTCCTCGCGTATGAATTGCTTTATGAGTGGCATTAAAGCAGAGTGGTCGGCAGTGTCATGGCGATAGTCGAGGGATGAGAGGTCCGCGGTGTCTTGAGCAGCGCGACGTGTGGAAGCACGTTGCTTACGCAGCTCATCATAACTTTGGCAGAGCTGAATCACCTCGGCGACCGTCTTGGGAAACTTCGCAGCAAGCATTTGGAATGCACCGTCGTCGATTTCTTTTATTATGTTTTTTATCTTGCCTGCCTCATCCAGAGTCGGGCTGACGAGCTGGCAGAGGAAGAGCCCATCTTCGATGTAGCTCGTGAAAGTCTCATCTGTTCTCTGTACTCCTGCCATGCAAGCGCTGTTCAGCCCGAAGGCGGCGGACAGCAGGACGTCCAAAGACTTCCGAGAGGGTTTTTGCCAATTCCGACCAGGTACTGAAATCACTTTGATGATTCCTATACCTTAGTTTCGCCACGTCGGTCAGGTAAAAATTCACATTTGTGAGCTTATCGGCTGCGTTCCACTTATTGTACGCGCTCAGTAGTTCATACTCGGCAATTCAGTTGTCCACATCTTGGTCCTCTGTGCCACTATATATAGGGGGGGTCGCGCTGCCGGAGAGCGCCAGCGCAGAAGACAGGTATGGGTGCGAGACCTGGAGTGGCGGCCTGAGACGGTTCCGGATCAGTCATCGCAGAAGGTGGTTGGAGTGTGCGGCTACGAAGTTCCAGGGTGAGGACCAGATGTACCCAGCACCTCCACCACTTGAAACGGGCTGTTGAACCAGCAGGAGTTGACTCGGCGAACGAAAGCAAGCCTGCGATCACAGCACGTCTTCTTTTCTATATTCGAGCTCCATGCCCACTGCCCTCATTACAATATATATATATATATATATATATATATATATATATATATTAGTGAGATCTAACAGACAGAAATGCCAAGGAATGTACGGGGGAAGTTGATTGATTTGATTGATTGATATGTGGGGTTTAACTTCCCAAAACCACCATATGATTATGAGAGGCGCCGTAGTGGAGGGCTTCGGAAATTTTGACCACCTGGGGTTCTTTAACGTGCACCCAAATCTGAGCACATGGGCCTACAACATTTCCGCCTCCATCGGAAATGCAGCCGCCGCAGCCGGGATTCGAACCCGCGACCTGCGGGTCAGCAGCCGAGTACCTTAGCCACTAGACCACCTGTACGGGGGAAGTTATTAGAACTAATGGAATGTAAATAGGAAGACAGAAAAGTGGATGAAAAAATAACCAGCCGTATATATATATATATATATATATATATATATATATATATATAATTATATATACGCGCATTGTGGTTGGAGCATCGAACGCGTTATTCGAAGGTCGTAGGTTCGATTCCTGCTCATGGCTGGATATTTTTTCACCCACTTTTCTTTCTTCTTATTTACATTCCATTTGTTATATTAACTTCACCTATACGGTCCTTGGCATTATTGTCGGTTATATCTCATTAATATTGTGTCAAAACACGGAAAAACTAGCCCTTAGGTACAAGACTTCTTTCCCATATATATATATATATATATCTGTGTGTGTGTGTTTACTGTGTAAACACACACACACAGGAAGGTAAATTTATCAATACAAGGAAGGTAAATTTATCAAAACAAGATGCACCACTGCCAGCCAACACTTTTCATACTCAATAATAGAACTACGTTGATAATACAAAACATCGTCATAAGTTGCAATAGCGTGACACCAACAGAATGTTTGGAAAGTAGCACAATTTAAGCTGTCAATACCAAATGAGAACTGGTTACAATAAATTTGCGCAGATTAACAGACGGGCTATATATAAAATCATTGTATTAAAAAGTGCCGGTGGCACTTTTGAATATGTTCGTGTGTTGTTTTAATAAGTTTAATATGTATTAGGCCTTTCGGAAAGCAATGATTATTATCTTCGGCAAAACTGGCATGATAAAAGAGTCGTCACCGAATAATGTTGTGACAACGTTACTTATACTCGGGTTTCTCGTGAAACAATCGAGCGCATGTAGGCTCATATGAGGAACTCTGTGCTCTGGATATCTAAGAGACTGCCGACAAAACAAGCGTGTGATTTAATCACGGTTTTGATACTTCTCCTCTCTTTGTATTTCGCCAGTAGCTACTTATGATGTAACGCAGCTCAAATTACGTGCAAATTACGATTGACATTTTTTTTGTGTGTGTGGGTCGGCAGGATCTCTAAACAGTGAATGTATCGACGCAATTTCGGTGTGCTTGCATATTCACTCGTGCAATATGGTGCGTAGCAGGTGCGTCCCCTGATGAAGGCTCAAAAACACATTATACGCGCTAAAAACGAGCAATTACACGCTTTCGCAGGTGCGATGCGCGCGCCCCCAATGCAGACACTTTTGAGATCTTCAGTACCATGTGACTACAGCACCGCCGCTACTATCACCAGCCGAAGAATCAGCCGAAATGCGGTGTGGCCGCGTCGTTCACTCCACTTCCCCCTTCTAGCACACTGAAATTTCGTCTGCTAGGCGGACACATTCAGTCACGCCTTGTCATCTGCATTGCTGTCGTCACCGTACAAAGTGCCGACTTGGGTTCAATACAATAGTCTGGAGCTTGGAATCCCCGTGATTCACGACGTTGCGAATTATTTTTGCTTTGATCGACCTTTTGCAGAACAGTGATTTCTAAATGGACGCTGTTCCAAGCAACACTGCAGAGGTGCCCGAGGATGCACGCTTCAGCCATGTTCACTCATGTGTCTCAGTAAGCTATTTTGGTGTGTTTTGGCGTGAAAAGCATTCAGGTATACACAGAGATAATCAATGCAATATAGCTATCGCGAACGAGCATGAGCGGAGAAATAGAATACGTTTCCAGATTGTCAGGTTCTTTTATGCCCCTCCAGATGGCCCCATCTATCCAGCCTCTCGTGGTTAACATGGTATTACCACTTTTACGTGGACACAAAGGCTACAGACGAACTAAAATTCAACGATACCTGCGTGTTACTTGTTAGCGGTGGTATCAGACTATATACACGCTCTTCCACTTTTGATAGCTTGTGTTCGTGTTGATGTGTAACGCATACGTGACATGAAAAGACACCCTCATTGTGCTTTTTCCGTGCTTCGAACTAGACGACTGCAACTTATCCGCAACTCACAATGATTCCCGGACATGCTGACCGACAAGCACACGTTTAAGCATGCTTTTTTCTTTCGCCATTCTTTTAAAGTTTTTTATCTTGAAAATTGCACAAAATCATTCAAACCGGTGCGATGAATATCAGATGCGACAAGCCACGCCCGGGCTAGACTGCATCCTGCGCGCGCTAGCCCAGCCGTGGACGAGCGAGTGCGTTTCTGCACTTCAGCGCCAGTCGGCGCCACGGTAAGAACACTCGGATCATACACGTCATCGCTACTAGGGCATCGTCAATAAGAATGGTATTTGTGGAATGTATCACACCGAACACGTAGCACTAGTGTCGATGTCGCAAGGCAGTCTATTTTGCGTTTTTTCTCTTTAGCTTTTCTACGCTGTTTGACATCAAATTAAACTTCAACGCTATGGATGCCGTTCAAATTTGGTCAAGAAGACCTATGCCTACCAAGCAATCGAATGGTGGGCACATCTCGATCTCGATAATTGATGTTAGTGCTCCTTTAAAAGCTGGCGAATACCTGTGAGCGCTGAAGCGTCAATCACTGTCGCCTCAAACGTTGTTGCGGGAACGTGTTCAAAGTGCACCACTTTGCACAAACGAAAGCCGCTCGTTGATGTGGATAACGGGCACCAAGACAGCAAGCGTAGCACACGCTTTCATAAGGCGACACACCAAACGCGCCTCCCCCGCTGCCAAGACCGCTAGTGCATTGCTTGCAGAAAGCTCGCATGGTCGCGTTAATGCAACATGCAGGCTTCTCGCCGCATCTGTTCACGGTTTGGAGCGAACTGCGCTCAAGCGGCTTTGCGCGGTGAGCGCGCCAAGTAGGCGAGGCGCTGCACGCCATTAGTCAGCTGATGACCGGCTACGTGTTACCGTACAGCGTCTCGAAAAAATGGTCCTTTCGCATGGTAGCATATCGCAGTACACATTTATCGCAAACAGCCGTTCATGTCCGTTTAATTGCTATGCCAGTCGCTGCGTCAGCTGCGTATTCTTTACTCCACAGCAGTTTCGAAAGGTGCCTTGATGTCGCTACCACGTGCCATCGAGCAGCCGTGCGAGAGTGCAATCATTTCTGAAAATTGGCAAACAGAAATGACTTCATGGTGATCATCTTAGGCAATATTTGCTGTGGCACAGTATCTATTCTTTCTTTTTGGCGATGGCGCACGTAGAGAATTGTATGTGGTGATTAATGCACACTACACCTAATGCGCAGTTAGCCGCGTTTTTGGCATGTATGGAAGAATTCACGAGGTTATACTGTTGATTGACTGATATATGGGGCTTAGCGTCCCAAAATCACCATATGAATATGAGAGACGCCGTAGTGGTGGGCTCCGGATATTTTGTCCACCTGAGAGTTTTTTAACGTGTTAACGTGCACCCAATTCTAGGTTTTACTGTAATAACCATTGAATGTTGTGTACGGGGACTGGAACATAAGCGTGAACGAGCTTCCCCTTCAGGAGAGGGTCAAAACATGTCGCAGCGCCGTCCTCCCAATCATGTCACTTTATGAGAATGAAATTTGTGCCCTCTCTCGCCCTCTTGCTATTATGTCAATGTATGACGCTGGCTGTGCTCCCCTCCGCCTGCCCCACCCCTGTGTCTCCGTGCCATGCCTGCCATGTCTCTGGTACAGTACTTAGAATACTCGTAGATTGTGTGGGTGACTCCCGGATTTGGACCGTTTCTTGTTTGTACGGTTGTACTGAAAATCTCTCGGAAATCGAAAATTTTGTTCATGCATGATCTGGCAGCATTAACAGAAATGCAGGTAAGTCCGCTCCAGGCTTTTTGCGAACCCACCGCTCTTTACTATAAGGACATTTAGGAGGAAATAATCTAAACGTACTGAAGTATCAGCGATGGAAAACCACGGCAGATACGTATTCGTACAATTGCCCCTGCCAAATTCTCCTGCGTCTATTGCATGACCTCTGTGTCAGCGAGACCAAGACCGAACTGATAATGAGCGTTCCGGACACTTTTCCTAACACCAGCGCGTGAAATAAACTTTAGTACCTAAACCGTCGAACGAAGGCCGATGAAGAGCAGCGTGCTCGAAGCTTCAGAATTACGCGTGCGATCAGCGCACTTACTGTATTCTAAAGAGCGTGTGAAAGCCTCAACCGCTGTGGACAAAACCGTGGTCGTTCTTGACACAATCATGTATGGTGACGACGCTACTGACAGCACTCCGCAAGTTCGCACGTGTCCAACGCTCGACCAGTGAAAACAACGCTGCTTTGACAAGACCGCGGCAGATGCGATCATAGATCATAGAATAAAATACATAAAGAGCGGACGCTCCCGTAGGGCCCTGCTGCCCAGTTAGGGTGCTGCTTTCAGTGCCACGAGTGGTTGGGCAGACCCGATAATAATCTTCAGCACAAATAAAATAACAAAACTTTCTTCTTCGAAGCTGGGATTTGAAGCCGCACCCTCTTGCTCCAAAGGCGAGAGTCCTTACCACTAAGCTTCACATCCATGCTTACACGAAGGGAGTACATGTACAACGATTCTAAACCACATGAATGTGCCTCTTTGTGCAAAACATGCAGAAAAGCAACACTTCCGAGTCATATTTACTGTTTTCTGTTGTAAGGCATTAAATGTCCTCAGTGGGATATGATGTTGAGTGGATAAGGAAAATTGCACAAATTATAAAAATTTCTTCTTTAAAAAAATTGATGCCAAACTTGGGTATTTCTTGACCTCCTGAAGAGGCTGTTACATGTCTTAAAAAAGAAGAAAAAGCCAGGGTGGGTACGGAATCTAGCAGTTGGTCAGACCCTTTCTTGGTGGGTCGCGAAAAGGTTCTAGTGGCCTCTCTTTGTATAGTATATTTCTCTATGCACAGATAGCATAAAACAACAAAGTTCTCAAGGCACGTGTGAAGCCAACACACAATGATGGAAAATGAAAGTAAAGTTCGCTGCGACCACCGCCCACAAAGCCATGGTCGCCACGATGCGATAGCGATCTACCAGCTCCAAGGAAACTTCTTGGAGTAACAAAAATTACAAGAGTCGTCACTCTGGCCAAAAGCGATGGTGTTGCGCAGCTTCACACCGACCGTTAGATGGCCACACAGCACTCACTGCCTCTAAGAAATACGCGTACTAGTTATTTACTAGAGTACCTTTTCTAGTGCATTATACATCTACGTGTTTTTGCGACTGTGATTGCGGCTTGAATCCGTTTTTATCGTCTGCGACGTTGCGTTGGGATATCGTCGGGGTGGGATCAGGCGTGAATCCTATGCGAGAGAAGTACACATGGCTTCGACGCAACTGCGACGTTTTTAACATACACTTCGTGTTCATGACCATTTAAGGCAATGAATAAGTACGGAGAGCAGCAGGGAGACTCCATAAAAGGTGTGCGATAACGTGCCCGGCATGCGTCGTGGTCGTCACTTGTTTCGTCTTCCTCTCAGCTTGGGTGCTACTAGGTATGAACGCCATCATTACTTTGTAAAGTGCGTGTTGCATTCGTCAATGATGCCTTAAACTAACATTTCTCGCACTATTCTGTTCGGCACAGGTAGCTTTTTTGTGCTCTTCCCTTCACGTATTGTTTTCGTGGATTGCTTCACAGGAAAAAAAAAACTGTTTGCATTGCTGCGCAGCTCGTTTACGAGAAAATCGTTTATTGACTCAAGTGAATGGTCGTCTCTCACGTCGTGAGGCTTTCTTTGTGTCGGTACATGTACTCAGACTGAGTGCATGAGTGAGATTTTGTGAAAGTGCAGTAATGCTTTAACTAGAAAAATGATTGTGAGCTAAAGCTATTTCGTAATCTTGCGAATAAGCACTTCTGCCTCGTTAACAAGTTGCATGGCACCTAAAATTGCGCTGTTTTTTGCTGCGGCGACTGCTTGTGACTGTTTTCGCAAAAAAGTGATGCAAATATAATGTACAAAAAATTTGTGTGAAGGTGAAAAAAAAAGTAACCAACGGTTTTTATTTTTTTTTGTTCAGTTCATGTCGTCAGATTGTCTGTTTCTCGCCTAAGACCTTTAATGTGAGGTCTCTCACAAGTCTAAGTCATGGCCTGGCTGACTTCGTCAATACGCGGCGAAATTTGTGTGAGCTTTATGCATATTATTCACCTTCTTACCGGTAAATACTTATCATCACCGCTTGGGTTCGTTCGAGCAGAGGGACTCTGGCTTGAGGGTGAATAAAAGAATGTTGGCAGACAACGTTATATATATATATATATATATATATATATATTATTTATTCGCAAAACCCCCACAGGCTCCATCAGGAGTATTGTGTGAGAGGGGGTATATACAGTGCATATTCACAATATTTGAAGTATCAAAACATGATTATACTCGTTATATAATTGTTAGCGAGAGTAGGCATGTCATGCAACTAGTAAACAAAATGCAGAGAAACTCATTTGTAAGCGTGCAACACATAACTATAAAAAATATTACAATATACAGCGAAGATCATTACACATGGTTTAGTGGAGAGTTGATGCCACTGGCGATGAAAAAATGGTTGTTACTTCGTGACGAAACATTACAGGATCATGAAAGTTTACAACCTTATCGGGAAGACCATTCCATATTTCAAGAGCTACTGGTAATGCTGAAGAGTTGAATGCGTTCGTGTGCCCGAAAATGCGTTTGAAAGAACGGCTATTGTGCAAACGGCGAGAAGTTCGTGTTGGCTGGGTGAGAGGGAGGGTTGTTTTGTACTTACCTGATGCTATTTTGAGAAATAGGCAGATCAAGGCGATCTTTCTGCGAAAATCTGAGGGAGGCGATGATAGTTATGATTTAATGTGAGTGATACTGGAATGTCGGCTGTAATCTTTTGCAATGAAGCGTGCGACGCGGTTTTGAACACGTTCGAGGGCATCAATATGGTAGGACTGATGAGGTGACCAAACTGATGAGGTGACGAAACTGAGTATAAGTAAACAGAGCAAATGAATTCTTGCGGGTAAAGGTCATGAGCTTGATTTTGTCATTGTTAAGCGACATTTGCCAGCGAGAGCACCAATTAGTTATGAGGTCTAGGTCTTCCTGAAGAGCAAGGTGATCTGATGTTGAAGTTATCTTACGGTAGATGATACAATCGTCATGCGAAGAGTCGTATGTTAGAAGGGATATGTGACGGTAGGTCATTGATGTAGACTAAAAATAACAAGGGACCAAGAACACTACCTTGCGACACACCGGATGTGATATCGGTTAGAGAGATGAAGATGAATTAGCAACGGTATACTGTTTACTGAATGAAAGAAAGTTTCTTAGCCAGGATAATGTCAAGGAGTCCGGATTTAATGATGATAGTTTAGATATTAGGCGACAATGTGGAACACGATCCAAAGCTTTAGAAAAATCGATGAATATGCAGTCAATGTCAAGGTATTAAACTATGAGCGTGAACATATCATTCGTGAATTCCATTAGTTGAGTGTCACATAAAAAACCTTTTCTAAACCCATGTTAGTTCTGGTAAAAAATTGTTAGCTTCGAGGTGCTGAGCGACATAAAAGGAATGGGGTGATGACCACCGCTGTTGCCCAGTAGGTGGAGCAGCGACACCGTTATTCGAAGGTCGCAAAGTGGGCCTGCGTCAGTGGCAAATTATCTTTTCATTGTTTTATTTCCCAAAGATTTATATCATAATGATGGCAAGTAAGAACCCCTTTATCGTGCTTGTTTGTCTTGCGTATTAGTTGTAATTGACGTTGTTTCTGAAAGTTACACCAACGCTCGTCCACGGCACTGGTTTTTTATGAAGGGGCGACTGCCGCACTTCTTCTGATCACACTCGAAACGTATGTAGAAAATTCCAAAGAAAAACCGCCTTAGAGCAGCGGCAGAAAGTCAAGAATAATCACGAGGGGAGACGTGTTTTGCCATAGTAGCCATGGTGTTTTTATAATTATAGGCTCTATATTCAATCATTTAAAAGTTACTCTAATCAAAAATGAAATAACTAGAAGGCGAATTGTTTGTACAATTTGATCCTGGTAGAGCAATTCAAATTGTAATTCATTGTTAGGTGTTCCCTCCTAAACGTATATATACATAATGGTAGATGATCTCGAAATATTATACTTGGCATTTTAGAGCCTATAGCACACCTAAAATTTTGCTGTTGTGTCAGCTCGTAGCATTGCATATTCAGATTCGCGGATAGTGCGCTGTACTTAACCGATCAAGCATAATAAAAAATCCAGCATCTCCGCGGATGATGGTTAGGTTAGCGAAGCTCGGGCAGATTTTTGATGACACTCCCCGCTGTCACATTCCGGGGTCCGCTTCTTTATGCGCACGTTTCCCAGCGGCGTCCTTGGAGCGCACCCTCTCTGGACCCGCCTGCCGGACGTACAGCGACAATCATGGAAAATGAGAGATAACTGGTGTGCCGGCGCGACCCCCCCCCCCCACCCGCGCAGCAGCAGGGTCTGAGAGCAGCGACACCATCCAATGCTCTCTTGTGTCCATTCACACAGCCATCATATTGCACACATCTCTATGGGAAAGCGCCATGTAAGAAACTAGACGAGAACTGGCGTGTGGCGGTTTGGGCTAGTTGGTATGACATGGCGATAAGTATAGCGCGAGAACAGAATGACGACAAAGGGCTCGTCTCCTTCTCGTTTCGCCTTCTTCTTGTCCGTTTGTTATTCGTCTGTTCTCGCCGTATAACTATCGTGAATTGACGATCACGACACAGAATGTGTACAACGCTATCTGTTATATTATCACCCAATTGCAGTTGGCTTGCATCTGTATGGGACAGTACCTTTCATTGTATCAGAAGGAAGACGCTACTGAGTACGCCGGAGGGATGAGGGATTGCTCATGAGGCGCCTCGAACTAAAATGATGTTTGAAAGATAAATCTCAGACAGGGCTGGGAAGAGATACCTGAAAAATTATTCCGGAATGCAGATATAGAAATACACGGTTTGGAATCCTAAAACACAGATTCTGTGATACCATTCTAATTGACGTAACGGGATTATTCAAAGATACTTTTGCAAAAAGACGACATAAAGTATTCCGGAACACAAATACAGCGATACAGATAGTGAAATACTTTTCTCGAAGCCGGGGATAGTCATAATCCGTACAGACATTTGTTACGTGCAGCATATTATTTAAAATGCGCACTGCATAGAAACTTGCAAATAAACTTATTCACTTTTTTTCCGTACTTTGAGTGCGATTAAGAAAAAACTGTGCTGTATAAAAGCAAGAGTCACACGCATTGTACACTTAAATCGGGGCACTTGGCGGCAACAGTATTAGCTATGCTAGAAGTAGCATGGTTCAAGCGAAGCGCTCGAACCACAAACAAACGAATCGAGAAAAGGTATGCTTTAATTTAACACAAATCTGTTTTGTGTAACCTTTTGGCGCGTCAAATAATTTTTAAGCAGCAGTAGCTTCTCAAATAGGCCGTCATCTAGTCATCGTCGGTACGGCCTCAACAGAAAGCTTACGAAGGAGAAAAGTTGCTCTGTCGCTGTAGAGCAGCACAAATTTGTGTTATAGCGGATATAATTCGCATCGATACTGTTAGTTGTAGTAAGCGTAGTGCATCAGCAAACAAGGATTCAAATGCGCAGTGGGTAACACCGGTTGGGTCTTGCTGACAGGAAATCAACCCGTCTTGATGGCACCTCCTTGCTTGGAATGCATCAAAATATTTTCGTTCAGTTCACAAAGGCCGAAAGACTTCAATAGTGATGACGGTCATAACTAAGTATATAAGGCTCCCTAAATCCTTGCGGCCGCTGTAATAGCGGCGCTTACTTCAACGACTTTCTACTTAGTAGAATAGCGGTTCAGAGGAGTTGGTTTCCAGTTTTGCTAAAGGGGCCTAGCGAGAAGCAGGAGGGGAACACATAAACAATGAAGATGAGCGCTCACGTCTAGTTGAAGGTTTATTGTTTGCTAAAAACACAGGAAAAGCAGAAAGAAGAATGACCAAAACAATGAATGCGAAAGGAAAAGCAAAAAGACCTCCTATCAATCGCCGTGTGGCCATGCTGGCGTCTTCCAGAAATGCTTTGCAGAAAGAAAAGTCGTCGATGGTACACGACACCACACACCCGATTCTTCAGGTGGTTTGTGGCTTTCGGTATAAGCTCTGGTTCTTAAAATGGGCTAAGCAGAAAACAAAAAAAACGAGAGAGAAAAACAGCCCTGCTTGTTCGATTGGCATAAGGGAACACAATTAAAAATTCGATGTTTTTGGTTGGCGCTTAGAGTGCAGTATGCAATACTCTTCAAAATAAAAATATCACTGCTGGAATTCAGAATGGCAGTATAAACTTGCTGGCAGCTTAAGCAGGCGATCATTCAAACTCATTCCAGGTCAGCCTTAGGGTTCACATGGTATGCGGCTAGTAAAGCGACAAGCTCGCTTTCAGGAAGGTAGAAGTCAGTTTCGCCTTAACAAAATTGTAGCTAAGGTGGGTGCATAACTCGCCATGAACTGCCAAGGCAACAAAAGAATTTTGTTTTCACCAGTGACGAGCTGGCTCACCAGATTGAGGCCGTACGGCAAGCAGAAGATGCCACCCGGGTCCAAAGACTTCTAGCGACCACCTGAGGCACCAACATCATAATGGACGGAGGGTGGGAGGGGACAAGGATACTCCCTAGTTTCTCCGCATCACCCGGAGAAATACTGGCGGACTTCAAAAGAAGTTTATACCTTCGTTAATTCTCATAGTAAACACGTCTCAGCTCATTTCCGAAACCTCGTCATACTTGGGCTACCGGAGAAACTAGCCACAATAGAGGGTCTGCATCACAGCCTTTACGCGGACGACATCACCCTCTGGGTCCCCGGAGGTGGATGTAGTGGCCACGTGGAGCAAATGCTGCAGATGGGCGTTGACACGGTGAAGGAATTCTTGAGAAGTATGGGCATCGAATGTTCGGCCGCTAAGTCCAAGCTATTGCTATACACACCGACGAGAAGGGGCCGCAAAACCGTCTGTTTCGGTGAGGGAGATCAGAAATCAGAGTCATAACGGCAGATGGCGTTCCACTACCAAGAATGGAGAACATATGAATATTGGGACTACATCTGCAGGCCAACGGTCACAACGGTGAGCCAGTTCGAAGAGTTAAACGTTCGGCAGACGACTTGATTTGACTTTTACGCTGCATAACGAACAGACGCAGCAGTATGTGGGAAAGCTGTGCGGTTCGCCTCGTACAGGCGCGTGATCAGTCGCATAACGTTTGTCGCCCCTTCTCCAGAATGGCTGGCGTCCGAACGGAACGAGGTTAATTGCATGATTCGCAAGACGTTCAGTAGGGCGGTTGGCATACCTGTGACACGAGCAGTGGCATGTTCTTCGAGCTGGGCCTGTACAGCACGCTGGATTAGCTGATCGAGGTGCACAACGTTGCACAATACGAGCGATTGTCCAAGTCCAAGATGGGCAGGCACATCCTCGTATTTCTCGGCATAACATATCACACGGAATGCGGGGAGAAGACGATGGTTGCCATCATAATCTGCGCCTGTCTCATCATCTCACCGCTCCCCAGGAACATGCATCCGACACACCACGTCGGGCGCCACAACAAAAGATCGAGGGACGTCCAAAGAATCTATGGCAACAGCCAAGAAGCGGTATACGTGAACCCCGCGCGAGACCCAGAGGGAAGGCGTGCTCTCATTATCGCCGTTGTGAATCGCACAGGCAAATGCATTGCGAGCGCCATGGTGCGTACGCAACACACAGAGGCAGCTGAAGAGGCGAAAATTGCTCTTGCACTGGTCGCAGCACCGGCGGCTGCGGACATGATAAGCGACTCTCAAGATGCCTTCCGTGACTTCGCGCGTGGTCGCATCTCGTGCCTGGCGGCCCGGATACTACAATCAAGCGATGGCCTCGGCGTCGTCGTCCTCGTATCTCAAAACCGAAAATGCGAATGTCTTGCCTTCGTGGACCCCAGCACACACCAGCGTCGTGCTCGCAGGTAACCAGGCGGCCCACATCGTGGCTCGAAATCTCACTCACAGAGCTGCGGCCGCTTCGGTGGCCGTCTTTACCTCCGAGAGCGGGGCGATGACATTATACACATAACAACAACTAAAATGGTCGTGGGGTGATCGCATGACCGCATTCAACGACATTATACGATGTTACAGACTAAACAGACGCAAATACCCACCACCACGCAACGAATTGGACTAAAGCAGGCCATAACACTGAGGGTGTTACGAACAAATACGTACTTCAGCCCGGTGACCTTACGCCTGTGCTATCCTCACCTATACCCGACGGGCGCGTGTAAAGCGTGCGGGGAAAGGGCCACACTGCGGCGCATACTTTAGGAGTGTGCTGGAAAAGTTGACATCACGGCCACCGCTCCCTTCGCGACGCATGTTAGCCATCTGTCGCAGCTTCGGCTAGTTGGTATGACATAAAGATAGTAATAGCACGAGAACAGAATGACGACACAGAGACAAGAAGGACACAAGCGGTCGTGTTCGTAGGGCTCGTGTCATTCGTGTCTTTCTCGTCCCTCTGTCATCGTTCTATTGTCGCGCTATAACTATCGTCATAGCATATTAGGCAGGGACGAACTCCGAGTACAATAGGCCTCTACCGAGGTAAGTCAGAGCGTAACGTCACCAGTGCACGTGCAGGGCGGTGGTTGGCAAAACACTCCCGCCGGTGGCTGAGTGGGGTGCAGTCACTCGGGGCTTGGGGCAAGTTCTTTTTTTCTTTTTCTGAAAACTTAATCTTGATCTCACAGTGGCAAAATTAGCTGTGGTATGTGTCAGAGAACATCTAGGTGTGTGGTAAAGTGCGTGATAAGGTATTTGCCATGCTGGCTGGCTGTTTATCTCGGAAAAGTGAACACATACTGGCGGCTTCTAACAGTGGCATCGTCTTCGAAAATGCACAGCGTTGATTGTGGCGTGTAGTGTGCGTTGACAGGCATTGACAATACTGGTTCACCTTTACGAATGGTGAAACTGAAAATATTGTGTGTGGAGTGGGCAGTTTGAATAACGTGATGCGTACCGTTTGCGAAAACGCTGCTATTCGTTGTGGGCTGGTTGCAGTAGCCACTTGTCGATGGAACTTGTTGATCTGACATTTTAGTCAAGGTAAGAATGCATTTGAAGCGATCATCTGCGAGTGGGTAGATCTCAGCGTAAGCGCGGCGTGCAGAAAAATAAAAATGCATGATCTCCGGGTGATATATACGACTATGCATGAGCTATCACCATGTTGTAGCGCTGCGGCATCTGCATATAAGCTTCACCATGTCTATAACTTGTATTATCGGATACCTGATACGTGTAAATGGAAACAGCAGAGATTTTCGTTTATTATCTAATTTGTACTTTAACGGCTTGATCCTTATGAAGTGACATCCCCACCGCGGTGGTCTAGTGGCTAAGGTACTCGGCTACTGACCCATAGGTCGCGGGATCGAATTCCGGCTGCGGCGGCTGCATTTCCGATGGAGGCGGAAATGTTGTAGGCCCGTGTGCTCAGATTTGGGCGCACGTTAAAGAACACCAGGTGGTCTAAATTTTCGGAGCCCTCCACTACGGCGTCTCTCATAATCATATGGTGGTTTTGGGACGTTACACCTAAGATATAAATCATCAATCTTATGAAGAGACAATGCACACTAGAAGTTTGAGTATCAAGCCTAAAGGAGCAATATAGGTCCGGAAACACGTTATAGGTATCAAACTGCAGCAAGGTAACTATGCCAGATAGTTATTAAGTGGTCGGGTTTTACATCACATGAACTCTTACTGGGCTATTGAGAACCGCAGCGGCAGAATTTCACTATAATTTTCTCGGGGATTCGTTAATCTTCGCCTAACGCACGGCAAGAAGTGCTTCATTTTTTAGATACATCTTTAGTCAGACTTTTGCGCGATGATTGAAAATCATATACATGACGTTGCGCACCTCAGATTAAAACCATGCTGCCGCCAATGCTCTACCTCCCCAAGCAGCACACCGGCGTTGGACCGATCTTGGACCCGTATCGGCTAACTTCGGCTGCAATATTGGTTCAAGCTCAGCAACTCGGCCAAGTGCAACTTCCTCTGATGTATGATTACTCGAAATCATACTCATCTGAGCTTGCAATAATTGTTGTTAGATGTCAAGATGAAATAATCATAGTGGTTTATCGCGCCCCAAGGGAAAATTATCAGACTTCATGCAACATTTTGAAAGGATACTACAACACGTAAATTCGCTCCAGCAAAAAACAGTTATATGCGGTGACTTCAACATAGATAGCCTAAAATACTGCCACCCAGAGTATTATAACATGTTATCGTCATACGGGTTTCATTACGTTATATTTTCACCCACACGTGTCACAGAAAAATCATCGTCTTGTATTGACCACAATTTGTGCAACTTTGACACTGGAGAAGCTTGGTGTGCTACATATGACGCAACTATAAGTGATCACTCTCCTACGACTATATTATTCCCAGTCACACAGGTCTCCCGCATTAAATCACGCGACACCCACAGTCGTATTTCTTTTCCAGCCCTTCGTGCATGCCTACAAAGCACTGAATGCATTTATTCATCGGATTCTTTGCTGTCGGACGAAGTATCTAGTCCAGACGTGAATGCTTCCAATTGGAAGCTAAATAAATGCTTGAGAGAGGCCTTAATGCAATCAACAACTGCTAAGGACTAAAGGTATTATAGAAGAACAATTCGCCCATGCATGAATCGGCCCATTTTAGAACAAATAAAACAGAAAGATTTTTGGCATTCAAAGGTAAAAATGCTCAGGAACAATGGTATTTACTTACAGCAATTTAGAGTTGCCCGTAATAAAGTAACAGCGATGATTCGAGAAAGAAAAAAGAATAATATACAACCTTGATAATGAAAGATTCAGGTGATTCACGAACAACATGGCGTATTATAAATTCGGTTCTTAAATGGTCTGCAAGCTACATCACCATGCCAGACATTAAGGTTATGGGAATATCATTAAGCACCCTAGTTTCAACGTTTAACACCTACTTTTGCACCTTCAGTACTCAACTGGCGGCCACGGTGATCAGCGATGAATACATTAAATACCCTCCTCGTAACCCTAACACATTTAAGTTTGCTGATATAACGGTTAGTGAAATTGTAGCTGTAGTTTGTGGTATGCCAGTTAAATTCTCAGTCGGATGTGACAATATACCTTCTCTAGCGCTAAAAGAATGCAATGAAATACTTTGTGTGCCTCTAGAAAAAATCTTTCATTTATCATTTTATACGTCAACGTATCTCAAACTTCCTAAATTGTCAAAGATTACCCCGATTTACAAGGCAGGTGACAAAAACATACCAGAAAACTACCATCCTATTTCCATTTTAAGTCTCAAAAATATTGTGTTTGAAAAATAATAGTTAAGTGAATTATGTCTTTCCTAGAACACGAAAGTATTCTTACAACCTGTCAACATGGGTTTAGAAAGGGCAGGTCAACCGACAAAGCTGTTTTGTCACTTTCTGAACTTATCAATTTTCAGCTAGAAAACAGCAGAACAGTGGTAGGTATATTTCGTATTGTAAAAAAAGCCTTTGATACTGTCAATCACAACATATTATTAAATAAACTAGAATGCTTTGGCTTTCGCGCAATGTGTCTTGAGTTCTTTAAAAGCTATCTAGAAAACCGTAAACAAATAGTGCAATTAGCCAACACCCAATTAGAGTTTCCTAATACAACTATAGGAGTACCCCAAGGTTCTGTTCTTGGACCAATATTTTTCTTGCTGTTTATTAACGACTTGGCTAGCGTGGTACAAAACTTCTCCATATTTATGTATGCTAATGATACAGCTCTCATATGCGCTCCAAATTCTTTTAAGCAAACCATAGCATCTGCGAACTCAGAGCTTGTTGATATCCACCAGTGGTACTCTTCAAAAGGACTAACAATAAATATACCGAAAACCAAGTACATTGTGTTTACTTCACCACGCAAAACCCTTGAGGAACACACATACACCCTCACACTAAATAATGTTGTGCTGCAAAGAGTACATACGATAAAATACCTGGGCGTTACCCTTGATGAAAATTTTAACTGGAAACCTCACATTGCCGAGGTCTGCGAAAAACTGAGAAAGGCTTGTTTTCTTCTATATAAATGTCGAGGCCTTTTTGATTTACCGACTTTACGTGTAATTTGCTTTAGCATATTCCATATTCATTTAAACTATTGTGCTGTCACCTGGGGTCACACATACCGCACGTACCTAGAACCGATAATAAAACTTCAGAAAAGAGCAATATGATTTATAACAAATTCGAACTATATGTCACACTACCACTCTTCCAAAATCTAAACATCATGCCGTTCAACACACTAATAGATTACAAAACAGCTCTCACGGTCCATTCAAGTAGAAACACTAATTAGGTCTTAGGCGAACATTCGATGCCCTTAGGTGTAAGTATTACTGGCCGAAGCCCTATGCAGATGCCAGACGGTACCTGCGTCACTGTGACCTTTTTCAGAAAGTGAAGATGTCGGCATTGGTACCTTGCGGTTTATTATAGCCAATAGAAGTCCACAGCCCATTTTACACAGTTGGATTGACATAATAGGGCCATTAAACGCTTCAGGAGGTTACAAGTACATCGTTGTAGCCATTGATTACCTCACAAAGTTCGTGGAGACAAAACCACTGCGGAACATACAGGCCGCAACCATCCAGAAGTTTGTCGAACGACAGATCGTCTTGAAGCATAGATGCCCAGCCACAATTATCACAGATCGCGGTACTCAAATGATGGCACGCTCTACTGAAGCATAGTTCAAATATCAGGACATCAGATTTGCTGGCACTACCGCATGTCATTCCGCCGCAAACGGCTTGTGCGAAAAAGCCAATAAGACATTTAAACATATTATTGTCATGACCACCACCGGGGCAGAAAATTAGGCCGATGTCCTCCCTTAAATTGTATTCTGTTATAACACCGCGTACCAAGACACGGTTCGCCAAACTCACTTCTTCCTGGTCTACGGTAGGGATCCGGTGCTACCACAGCCGCCGAAAGCTTGAAGAGCTCAAAGAATAATCAAACTATTTCATGGTAGTGCGTGAACGACTACAGAAATCCAGGGAACTCACAGCTACGCACATTCGACTGGCTCAAGAAAAACGGAAGCGGTAGTTTCACAACTACTACAAGCACGTTGTGTTTGAAAGAGAATAACTGGTGCTCCTCAAGGCTCCAAACTCCGGTGCGAAAGCAACTACATCGAACATCGGACCTTATAGGATAGTGAAAAAACTGTGTCCCGTCAACTACGATATCGAACTCGCATACATGGGAAGGGGCATCATGCATGCTAAAAAAATTAGGACCATATCCAAGCCCCATTGCTCACATGGAGGCACCGAATGCTTTGTACTAAGGTGTACATGGGTGCCGTGCAGTGTAAATAAGTGTTCGTGCTTGTATATAGTTTTGTGTGCCTGAATGTGAATAAACAACGTTTTGTTGAGTTTTGTAAATAGATACAGACAGAACTGTTTAAGTTAGGTTAATTATGTCTGTCTTAGTGTTTTGTGTATTAAGTCGGGACGACTAGTTTCCCAACCCGGGCATGTGACGAGCGATAGCAGACAACACTCGGTGCGTGTCTCGCGCCTTGGCGCGAAGAAAACGAAGTAGATCGGCGCCGAGCTCGCGTGTGCTCGAGGTTGATTGATTGATTTGTGAGGTTTTACGTCCCAAAACCACGATATGATTATTCGAGACACCGTAGTGGAGGGCTCCAGAAATTTCAACCATTTGGGGTTCTTTAACGTGAACCCAAATTTGAGCACACGGGCCTACAACATTTCCACCTCCATCGAAAATGCAGCCGCCGAAGCCGGGATTCGAACCCGGGACCTGCGGGTCAGCGGCAGAGTACCTGAGCCACTAGACCACTGCGGCGGGGCGGGTGCTCGAGGAACGTGAAATAAAAAAAGGGTCTCGCAGCACCTTCCTGATCTTGAAAGAGTGTGGACGTCCTTCTTAGGCCTTCTCGGAACCCAGTATATCCGACGGCCACAACGGCACGTCACAATAACATTCAGCCCATCGTTCTTTAACTTGTGAAAATTAAAATGGAGAGAGTGACTTTAACTACTCACCCTCTAACATGGAGTCGCTCCAACAGAACTAACGGCTTTTTATGAATGAAAAGAGCTGTTATCATGGCTACTAATGTATGGCTGTTTGAGGTGCACTTGAGGGAAAATTCTTAAACACCCTCCCTAAATAAGGAGGGTGCTTTTTGAAGTTTATTTGATTTTTGGGAGAACATTTGAAACTTATTAGCGTATATTTGTAGCTAGTCCCAAATTATCCGAAAACTGAATATAAATTTATATGTTTTCCAGTGCTTCTGAAAATCTAATACAGTGGTGTTTAAATACGAGAACAACACAACAGACGAAGCGTAAAATAATTATCTGGAAAATTGTAGAGCAGATAACACATACATTTATGCTCAACTACTTGGAAACAGAACATCTACTTTGTCAGTATTACAATCTTGCAACTTATGCAAATACACACAGGCATATATTTGTAATTAACGCAAGAATATTTTACACGGTTGTCACCTATAACAGCTCACGCTTTTCGAGTGATAATTCTTGGCCTCAGAAAGGGTGTTGTATTAACATGCCTAATGAATTTCACTGCACTGCTGAACTACATGGTGTCCAATAAGCTAATCGTAGCAGAAGGTTGAAAAAGCACTACTGCTGGTCGTTAGCAAAGTACAGCGGCTCGTCGATGGTGAATTAAATGGGGCGTTCTGTCAAATAAAAAACCTTATCAACGCATTGTCTTTCGAATGAGGCTGACGTATTTATTTGTGACATAGTTCTTCAGTACTTCGAATTGTGCGTTCCACCAGACACTCGTTCCAAAAAAGCCCAAGATGTCCATTAGCCTGTTGTAGCAGTGTTAGAAGCATCGCTGATTGTACGAGGCAACTGTTGCTACGGGCAAGCTTATAACAGCCATATAGGACAACGGGCGTAGGACCACTTAGATCAAGGCCTCGAGATTCAATCTGATCAAGGACATAATGAACGTTATAATCTAAGTTTGGCGTATATATGCAAAAGCTAAAAAGTCTATAAGCAAGAATTTATAGGAATATTTTGGTTTATCCAAAAAAACAGCCATAACTGCAACATAGCACATATCAAGGACGAATGTCATTGCTGGCCTTGGTGTTCGAGCTGAAATGTGTGTCGAAAAACAATTCACGTCCCAAAAATATATGTCAAGCTTCTGCCTTGGTGTGATTGTGTAACGTCAGGTCACTGAAGCATCCCCTAAAATACTCGCCTCTCCCATACCTGTGGAGCAGCATACACCAATGCGTTTATTTCCCTGTATTGACGCTCACGTCGGCAAGAAATAGATGACCTGCAGGCCTAAAAGTAGCATTTCTGCAAAGCCAGTTTTAGTGGCAGACAACTTGCAAAATTAGTGTCTGTGAAGCGAGGTCATTTCGCATGTAAACTTGAGCGATACTGGCTGCCTCTGCGAAGCGGCTTACTTCGATTCCACCTTTCGTGGTCACATCACAGTGAGGACACGAAGAATAAGAATTTCATACGTGAACGAAATACCAACCACATGATAATTTTATTGTCAAAAGTGAATGACTTACGGCCATGTCGATAGTTAGAAAAAGTGCCAGCAGGTATTCGCACACATAAATTTGCCGCTTCGAGGCGTTAGAGAGGGTGCGCTGCTGTAGTGAACACTAGCAAATATTTCCATAGCTGGAGTAGGAAGGTGAGTTGAATTCTTTCAGAAATTTTTGTAGACACCCTTAACAGCGAAAAAATTTTTCGCGTATCAGCAAAGCACGATTTAACGATCCCGAAAGCGCTCTTACCGTGACCCGACGCTTGCTGAACGAGAAAACGAGTGAAAAGAAAATGGGAATCGAGGTGCCACCTTGAGTTTTCTGCACCAAATACCATGACGTCATATAGGTTGAAGGTGTCTAGTGAGTCCTACGTAGCTTGTATTCAGAAAAAAGTCCGCTACATTGTCATATGTGGGTGCCATAGATGTAGCATGCGATGTTTTAAAAAATATTCATTGAGTCAATGTATCGAAAATACGAAGAATATATTTTAAAAACTTTCGCGTCCATACGCCAAGATTTCAGAAGAAAAATTAGTAATGAAACGTCAGACCTTGATTTTCATCACTAAAAATGATCGTATAATAGTGAAACATAGGACATTAGAGTTCTCACAGTGCAGTTTGTTATTCTTAACATATCATTGTTTCCCTTAGTGTTCCTTAAAGGTTTGTATGACATACATGCACACATACAATGAATACATGAATATATATGAGGTATGCATAAAGGACCCACCCCCACAGACTAGCGGAGGCTGGCAGTGACAGCGTGGGCCCAGTGCGCATGGAACAGACGGCGAAGCGCTAGGCAAGCAGAAGCGAAAACGCGACAAAGCACGACTGCGCGCCGTTGCCATAGAAGCGACGGAGAGATTTTCCACCAACTGCTGTACGGTTGGCTTGTGTTTTCTTTAACTGTGGCCCAGCTCACCACTTTCCTATAGAATACTGGCACACGCTGATAATTCGTGACCTGGAAGTGCCAGGCGCGCGACGATAATACAATCGAGAGACATGCTTTATATCGGCAAAGTTATTTTGAGGCAAAACGACACAATTTGGACAAGTTTTTTTTACTGTACGCTCATTTCCTCATTAGCATAGATAATTTAGTTGGGAGTATGACCCGATGACACGCTTTGTTGCCACAACGCCACTTCACGCCGTGTAAAGAGTAATCACTAATCACGTGAATTAGGGCATGGACACTTGCACGTTGTATTTACTGATGACTTGCACGTAACACGTACCCATGTCAGCAGTAATGTATATGAGAGTACATGGAAAAAAAAGCGAGAAAGAAGATTCAAAACTAGCTAGCGGGTTTCGCATTACAGTTCTGGTTACAGACTCAATGAGCCAAGTGTTCGATGCTCAATCGATTGCCGTCCGCTATGTGTTCGCGTGGCAAACCCGATAATGGTTCATCAAAATATATGATTATACCATGCGCGCCTCACTTCTTGGTGGCAGGTTTATGGTCAACGTGTTGTTTATCCTTTACACACACACACACACACACACACACATATATATATATATATATATATATATATATATATATATATATATATATATGAATATATATATATATCACGAGTAGATATCGCCAAAACGTCGACCCGGACCACCGAGGACGTAGCCTTTACCAGTTCCGCTTTATGCCTTGCGGCATCAAAACAGCGCCAGCAGTGTTCACGAGACTCATGAGAAAAGTTGTGGCTGGCATTTTGCACGTACATCATTACTTCGATGATGTTCTTATAGCCACAGGCACATGGGAGACGCACCTTGCCACGCTAGAAAGTTTTTTCCGACAAGTACGGTGTGGACATCTCACAATAAAGCCATCCAAGAGTGAAGTGGGGGCAACCATGTTGAAGGTCTTGGGCCACATCGTGGGACAAAGGGTCTTACGGCCGCAACTTGAAACGCTTGAAAAGATACAACCTGCAAAAATACCTCATACAAAAAAGAAGTCCATTCTTTTCTCGGTCTCATTGGGTACTACCGAGACTTTGTACCCAACTATTCCCACGTGTCTCATCCCTAACAGAGCTCACTCGCAAACGTGCTCCGAACAAGGTAATGTGAGAACAACGTCACCAGGAGGCATTTGACGAGCTTCAACGATTGCTGTCCACTGGTCCAATCTTGAGATCTCCTGACTTGGAGACGACATTTGTTGTGCGCACTAACAGATCTTCTACCAGTGTGGGAGCCATGCTCATGCAGAACTATGACGGAGTTCTCCATACCGCCGCCTACGCAAGCAGGAAACTCCTTCCAGGGGAGGCACGGTACTCAACCGTAGAGCGAGAAGGGCTTGCGCTCGTGTGGGTATGTCCGAAAACTCCACAATTATCTCTTCGGCAAGCACTTTGTACTGCAGATAGATCACCAGCCGCTGGTCTACATCCACTTCGGCCAAACACAAATAGCCCAATTCTGCGTTGGAGTCTGACACTTATGGATTACAACTTCATTGTGGAATATATCAAAGGAAGTGACAATGTCGGAGCTGACTACATGAGCCGAATGTAGAATGGAATTGTTAGACACATGCAGGCTTTTATTTTTTTATGAACACTTTGTGAACTCCGTGTAAACTCCGTGAACTGCGTGTAAACCAACCTGCGAATGCGTGTGAAAAAAACTGTTAACATGCGCACACATTTTGCCTTTCAGGATGTGAACATTCTCTATCCTCGTGCTTAGAAAAGTTGTTGAAGAGAAACAACTTTCCAAAGTGGGGTGGGTAAAATATCACGTGTAAATATCGCAAAAACGTCGACGCGGACCACCGAGCAATAAGGGACGAAAAAAAACGCGCTGTGGCAGGGTGGCACAAGGCGCGCTCGCGGTGTTCGGGCCAGTGCGTGCAATTCTGAGCTCAGACGAGCAAGACGTTCTGCCGGGCAAGACGCGGGCGTGTGCACGGAGGACCACAGTGCCGGGCGAGGTCCAGGGTGGTCGAGGATCCAGGTGCCAGGGGAGTTGCTGGCTGAATCACCGAGGATCGCCGAGCGTTGCCGAGCCGTACAGAGCGACGCGGCAGACTCGGACGTGGGCCACGAGCTCATGAGCTGTGCACCCAAAAGTACCTGGTTTTGCCCTGGCCCAGGCGAGGAACGCCGGTGATTGAGCTGCCGCACTGCTGCTGTGACGAGTAGCATTTAATCTCGGCACAGACGGTGCTGTGCTGGCCAGAACCCGCACGTGGAACCGCTACACCCGGGCGGTGATCAAAAGCTTGAAAACGAGGTCCGAGGTCGCGCTGGTCCTAGGCATGTCCTAGACGACGCCACCGCTGCTCGAGAGTCGTGAGAACACAGGATTCTTCTCCCTCATGTGCCGCGGTGGTCGTCCCGACGGCACCCACATCACCGACTTTATATATCCTTTCTTTTGTGTATAAACGTTTGAACACGTCTCTCTGGAACCATCCTAAACATCACATTATATATATATATATATATATATATATATATGAAACTGATGATCAGAGTTTCTTCCGGCTACCGTAATAAAGCTATAAACTTCGAGACTAGTACACGTATAGGAAAGAAACAATAAAATACCTAATTATTCCTAACAGTTTTGGCTGCTGGACCAGCCTTCTTCAGAGAATCAAAGAGAGTTTTTTTTTCGCTTACATCCCCTGAGGAAGGCTGGTCCACCAGCCGAAACTGTTAGAAATCAAATAAATATTTTATTGTTTTGTTTCCAATACTGCACTATTCTTAAAAAACACATATATATATATATATATATATATATATATATATATATGTGTGTGTGTGATATGTGTGTGTGTGTGTGTGTGTGTGTGTGTGTGTGTGTGTGTGTGTGTGGGTTTCAACTTCGACACCATTGTATACAATGCACTGAAACGAGAGACCGTTTCCTGCTGAAGTTGATCTCCATGCCTTTCAATGCTGGTAATTGTTTTCGTTCTAAATGCCACAGTGCTGTTTGTTTGGTTGTCGGGTTCCCAAAATTCGAATGCTGTTCTGTCTTCTCCTATACCTATCGGCATTTGGGAGTTCTCTGTAATCTAAATATGGTTTATTAGTACGATCGAGCACCTAACCCACCTATTCGACAACCATACTTTCGTGTTTCATTACATTCAAATAATCCATCTTTCGGCACGGGTTTTCAATGAACGTCTTTATGCAGATGTGCAACGTCAACAACTTTTGTATTATGGGACCTTTATCGTCACTCTGGCGCGGCTTTTTTCTATGGCACCAGAAAGTGTTTATATAAAGCACGGCTTGTCGAAAGTGCTTTCCATGTACAACTCTAGTATAGAAATGTTACGCTGATATTTGCATGGCATGTGCTAGTTGCCCAGTGTACGAATCGATCAATACATGTGTGAGCATCCTAGCACTTATTGTACCAAAGTGGTTCATTTTTTCAAGAACTTCCTGTTTTGTTTTAATGTTCAATACAGTTTCATTAGGATCATTTGTAAAAGAAACAATAAAATGTGGACAATTTACGCAATAAAGGTGGATTACAATTGTTGAAATTTCAATTTCTTCGTGAAGCTGTTTCTACAATGGTTTCATAACATTATAATAAAGCCAATGAAATCGGAGGTATACCACTATCTATGCCCCTGAATACAATGCGTACATCTGTACCTGCATTACTTCGTTTCTCAAAAACGTGCGTAGTTTCATTCGAATACAATGTCTCCAAACCTGAATATCAAACACAGGTGTTTATATAGATTATGCAACGGGTATGAGCTGATTCGTGGTCTTATTCCTACATGCGTGTTGGTCGTGTGAAATGTCGTCGAAAAAGGAATGTCTGTGTTGTCACTGCTGTTCGACATGCCAGTCTACAACGACGAACAGGGCCGAGAAAGAAAATACAGCTGATGCTGCTTTGCGAGCATATTCAAACAGGAGAAGGCGCGCACACAGACGTGGACACTAGAATGAAAAAGCGCGAACAAAACAGCCACGTACTCACTACAATTTATTTGAAAGAAAATCATATACATATCATTTCTGTCACATGACCTGACTAGTGGAGCAGCAAAAAAGAAAGACGAAGAAGTTACATAAGGGGCTTACATATGCCTCGGATTAGACCCTTGTGTTGCGTAGAAGCTATTGCACCAATAAAACGTAAAAATCAAGCAATCGACGGAATAAAAAGAACGTGTTAAAAAACCTTTATCATCCCCTACATGCGCAGGCTGCCTCATGGCATAAAACACTGCGAAGAGTTTTGACGTCGGGGTAGTTTTTTCAGCCCCGAACAAGTTATACAAGTTTTGTAGCCGAATACATCGAAAACTATCGCAACGCAAGAAGTCAAAAAAAACAAGGAAGCAGAATAAAACGTAATCAGTGGTATGTAAAACGGACATTAAGTATCATTTGGTACATCTGTCCTGTGGGAACATTTACAAAATCCCAATGGGAAGAAGTGTTCATACCAAGTTGCAGGAACAGAGAAAATGCTTGGACGTAAAAGGCCGATGCGAAACCATCCTTGCCGATGAAGTAGGTGTACAGATCCTCAGCCATGACTCACAGAGAGTGCCCAACTTTGTCCTCTTCGGCGGACATATAAAGAATTACCGTCTTGCAGAATCACCTCTACGTACGCAGTACAAGTATTACGATGAAGCACTTTTTTTAATTTGCCCGCTTTCATTTGGTGGTCGAATCTCTGAAGCACTTCTATGATTTTAGTAGCGAAGAGATCTGAGGTTGTTAGTAATTCTTCATGGTTTTCGAACCACAACAGCCCAATGTTGAAGAGCGCGACTTGCTCTCGGAGACGTAAGACTGCCCCCATGACAGTTGTTCACAGGCGTGTAATGGGGGAGTCATTCATCCACGTACTCACCAGGTTTTTTTGAAAAAAAAACCCTAACTACTTGTGGCGCCACCATCTCATGCATGTCTGTTGATTCTTGAGTTCCGATGGAAATGCTGGTGCTGGAGCGAGGAGGAAAGGTGACTTGATCTTCCAGCACATTCACTGTGTGCCTTCCTGGTGACGTGTGCAGCGGCAAGGCATTTTTTTGTGAATAGTGTTATCGACTTTGTTCTCAGGTGAATGACCGCACCGTGGAGGCTGAAAAATAATTATAAATATGACATCCATTATAAATATGACATCTCTCGAGAAATGCTGAAGTACGACGAAGCTTGCGGTATAAATGCGACTGTTAATGGTCACTAAATCTGCGCAGATACCCGCTGGCGTCACTAAATGACCTCCGCCTGTACGGATTTCAAGGCCTTCCCAAGCGGTCTCGACTTTCTTGAACTTTGCGGTGAAAGTCACACTGATGACGAAATAGTTGGCTCCGATGTTGACGATGCTGTCACGTTGTGGCCATCGATGAGAATGTTGAGGTCGCTAGTTTGCCGACTGGCGTTGCGGTTGGGTTGTGGCGTCGGATCACGGCTACGACGGTTCGCACTACTGTGTCGAATATGCGTAGTAAGGACTTTTTTTGGTTGCGAAGTTTCGACGTCGGGGCTACATTTATGTGACGGCGGGCTCTTGTACTTTCGTCGTGGCAGTGGCGTCGTCGGCAGAGGATCTTCGGCAGTTTGTCGTGCAGCAACCACAACTCCATCGGTGGCTGCGCTTAGTTTTGCTGATACGGGCTAGGCGACCAGCCCCGGCTTGGGCCAGAGTACTGACGACAGTGCGGTGACGTGTAGCAGGCCAGGTGAAGGTGAACGAGAAGGTCTTCGGGGTGTCCTATGCATCCGACAAGATAGTCAGCGATGTCACGTGCTCGTTCACCCATCTGAGGACGCAGCGCGTCGATGGCGAAATCACATAGTCCCATCTGGCAGTACTGGCAGCGGTGGTAGGTGTGACTAGCTTCCCCGCAGTGGTATATAGCAGAGAGCCCGGTGGTGGGAGGCTCTCCACACGTCGGGTTTACTCGGAGCATTGCACTGCCCGGTGGGTGAACGGTATGGCATCGGTGGTGGTGGCGTTGTCTGTCGACGAAAATGCGGCAGCGCGGGCTCTTGACGTGGACGTGGAGTATAGCGTCCGGCACCAGAAGCGTAGCTCATGGCTTGAGATTGCGAATGCAATGTCTCAGTGATACCCTTTGACAGCAAGATTTCCCTTCTGATGATGTCTGCAATCGACGAAACTCGAGGCTGGTATGACTGGAACTTTCGGCGAAGTTCTTCACGCACTACAGCCCTTATAGTCTCACACAGATCATCGGAGCTTAGTGGTTGTATCTGGGCAATGCCTGGAGTTGAGAGCTGGTTGAACTGTCGTGCGCGCATTTAGAGGATTTTTATCAATAGTTATCACTTCTGTGAGGAATTCTTAGATGTTATTTAGTGGGCTTCTCATCAATTCCGCGAAGAAATCTTGTTTGACCCTTCACACAAGGAAACGAACTTTCTTCTCCTCAGGCATGTCAGGTCAGTGTGACGGAACAGGCGGGTCATTTCTTCTTTCAAGATGGCAACACTTATCAGGTGCACCCTGGACTCTAGCAAAGCATCGGCTCTCTCTTTGCAAGCGACTCTCGAAAACGTTTGCAGGAATGCGCCGCGGAAGACATCCCACGTTTCAAGCACAGACTCCCGATTTTCCAACCAGGTCCTTATGGTGTCTTCTAGGTAGAAGTACACGCGACGGAGCTTTTTTTTATTCAGTGTCCCAGTGCTTGATGGCAGCCACGCGGTCGTATGTCTCTAGCCAGGTCTCCGAACGATGACCCATGAAATTGGGCGGTTCCCTGAGTTGATGCATGACGATCGCGGGCTGCGACGCAGCGGTTGTCATTTTCACAGCACTCAAGGTCATGGTTTTGGTCTTTCGCGCCTCGCATTGTAGAGGCTGGTACACCGGTGGTACACCGTGCTGCCGGTGGATTGTACACTGCTCCTGGTTGGCGTCGATGTCTTCTCCGGGGCGTGGGCTGGGTTCACGGCTTGACGGAGCGTGCGGTACATGAACAAAGCAGCACCTTCATCAGATTCCACGGGGCCGTGACGTAGCTGAACACTGGATGGTCAAATCAAACTCTCAATTTGGGCGAACCTGTGTCTGGTAAAGTGAAAGTCAGATTACAGTAGCACACTTGCAGTGATAGCGGCGAATGCAGCATTGGCATACGATCAACTGACAAGTGGTGAAGCGTGATGGCATTGATACACTTGCCATCGTATATTCTAGTGCTACCGCTAGTGGCAGCGTAGATTCCAGAATAATCTGAACTACTTACGAAGTTTGCGTAATCTTAATATAATGATCTACTTAAGTCCTGAAGCTTCTCGAACACTGTAGGCGTGGATCCCGCTGAGAATTGCGTACAGCGTAACAGGGTGAGAAGAAAATTGAGGAAGGAACGGGGCAGTTGAATGATGTGTTTTTTTAAATCAAAACACTTTTCACAAGACACGATGGACTTGCCATTTTCGTCCTCCGTTCGTAGCAACAGGCGTTCCAATACTGAAATCGCCGTTGACTGCCATCACGTGCAAAAGTAGCACCGAGCTTTTTGTATCTATGCCTTTTTACTCGCTCGCTATTGTGAACATTGATAATATATACAATCAATAAAGCAATACTCAATACATTAAACCCACCGCAGTATTAGCTTCACTCTCATCCATGTTCACAATAGTCGAAGGGCTTACATTTTTCTAAGTAACTTTAAGTGCCTCTAGTCAAGCAGCATTGTGCAATACATGCAAGCTTTGTAATTAAAGCAAGTCATTCAGAAGGAAGGTAATATATCTAGTGATACTTGTCACTATCATCACAACGAATAATTTGGTCATATTTCTATAAATGCAAAGCAATATCACCAATGTGCAAGCCACGAATTTTTTGCTAATGAGGCTGCTTAACAAGGCTAATGTTTCCAGGTTGTAGCGTTCAAAATTGGCATAATGATGAAAAAAAGAAACACTTTACAATATTGAAGAATATAAATGTACAAAATAAGGCTCATTTTCTTTGTTAGACACAATAATAATGAAACTCAGTGGACAATCAAACCAAGGAAGGTAGAAAAGGCGTTATTTGAAGTATTTAAAGTGTAAATCTGAAGAAAGAAAAGGGGACGACAAGATAACAGGGATGAAACCTGTGACCTTAGAATAACGCGTCCGATGCTCTGCCAACTGAGCTACACGGCGACCCTTCCCTTGTCCAGTTTGTGGGGTATATATGTGCATTCAACTGAGTGTATTATTTCTTAGCGTAAATATTTGTTCGGGGAAGGTCTGGGAGCACCTCCATTCTGTCGAACTTTAGAGTGCTGATCAAATCAAACCTAGAAGGGACGTAGTGACACAAACAAAGTGTGGATTGACGCACTCTTTGGTCATTCATGATATACTGCAGCAATGTACGTACATACATATGTGGCAGAGATGTGGACAGAAGAGGACACGAGGCCGGTTGTTTATGGAAGAGTACTGTACAAGCTCCACTGTCCTGGTCTGGGAATCAAGCCGACACCATTTGTGGCGCCTAGTAATAATGAAGGCCTGTTCGGTCCACGCGTATGAGCCGATACTACGACAAGGCATTGTGCAAGTTTATTTGACATACCATTATGTTTCCGCGCTAAAACGAGAAAAACCAAGCGCACAGGAAAGACGGAACGCTTTTAAATTATGTGTGGTCGTCGAATTGTTCTAACGAAGTGGCACTTAGCTAAAGCATGAAGGCTCAGCCCAACTAAGTTTGTATGTTGTACCAATGATAACTCTGAATGAATAAGCGGTGATCTCGCAAGGTCGACATACGGAAGAGAGAAACCGCCACACACTTGTATTACGAAGACACGTAAACATTTCATTTATCGAGAACGAGTGGCTTTCTTGGGCACGTGGGTCACACGCTGCAAGGCCGAACGCACAACCAAAGTCTTCATAAGTATGTACGTCTTTTATTTTTTAGTTACGGCTAAGTTATTGCAAATAATTTGCACCTATTTGTAAATGGTGTTTTAATACGTATTATAGACATCCAAAACCACTCCGGATTATTTTGGTCAAAAGTATTTAAAACTTGGTGAGGAACTATAGCTAGAAGGAGTTGGCGGAAAGTGTCCAAAATTGCATTATGAAACGTTTATAGCACGCACATGAGAGAAAAAGAAATGGACTAGCATTTGTAAGTCTTCTGTTTAACATCTTTCTTTGGTTTGCTCACATCGTTCGAGATCCATGGTGTCATTTCGGTCACTTGAATGTCATTGTAATGCATGCTTCTGCACAACAGTTCACGTGCTTTTTTATACGCCGGCTTGAGCCAAAACCAATTCGCTGAAGTTTCTGCAGTGATACTCATTGTTGCCCGGTGTGAATTGTATACGGACACTTCCGGATATCCCCAATTTTAAGGGGGCCGCAGCGGCTTCTCCTCCTGGTTACCTTAGCACCTGAATTTTGAAAAAGCGTTGATGGATTCATCAACGTTTATGACTCATCCCTGGGTTATCACCTCTTTGGCCTTTGTTAAAGGCCAATAAGATGGCGTAGCCTTTGCAGCGGGAGTCAATTGTTCACTTACTTTTATTAGAATAAGCTTCACGTTGCGCAGCGGTGGTGCGCTTCTTCGACCTTTGTGGCAGACAAGCGCAGCGCGGGGCGAGGACACTGGCGCTAGATGATCTCCTCCACGAAGCCGCCGGTGATTGTCGTGTATGGCCACCGGGGCATGCGCTACTTGGGACGAAGAGCAGCGTACTCACCCGGTAGCTCCGATATTGTGTTGTCGTCGCTAGTGAGGGAAAAAAAGCGAGAACAGGATGGAGTCAGCAAAGTCTGTATTTATCTAAATAGCCCACGATGGCCTGATGAGTTACAAATACATCTTTATGGGCGCGTTAGCGCGCTCTTATAGTAAATGACCGGGGACTGCACAAATTATAAAAGGACAACATGAAATCAGATTTTAAAAAATGAATGCAATCCATTCGGTACGTATTCATTGGTAAATAGAGCGTGAAGTCGACGTGGACAAGAATGCAATCAGGTTGTGCACATCCAAGGTACTGTGGGCAATTTCGTCCTTGTTAACCTCCCTGCCTTTCCCTCATTTTATTCTCTCTTCGTCCACGTCTTCTTCACACAGTTTTTAATTGTGCATATGAAAGAAGACATAAAACAGTTCGAGCGATGAATGTTCTCGATCTATTTCCTGTGTTTTCTTTCAGGCTGGCCTTTCCCAAACTGTGCGCAGTTCACAATACTGCAAAGAATTCAGTGGGCGCCCCATGTACTTTCGGATGTACTCCCTTTAATGTCTTGGTGAGTAGATTCCCTGCGCTAATACGAGGGTTCAACCTCTGGACCACGCTGCACTCCAAGGAAAATTGCCTGAAAAAATTACCGAAGCCCGATTGACCAACACCACCTTGAACGAGAAGGCCTGCGTATGTCCTCTTCTCCACACCAACTACATCACCATAGTGAGATCTGCAAGTCCAAAGACGCAGCAATGAGAGCCTGGCACGACTCGTCTTGGCTTTCGGCGGTGGCAAGTACGGCATTCATCTGCCAGCATGCGCGTTGTGGGTAGAAAACTGTTTATTGAATGTGGCAGCCGCAAGGTGTTTTTATTCAGAAAATAAGGGAAAAAACTATGTGTCTTCATTTACGTCTTCGTCTATTCATGTGGTGCAGTGCTGTTTATAAAAATTGTGATATACTGCAGGCTTCAGTACATAAAAGTAGCAATGCTAGCAGTGTCAGCCTAAGTATCTGGCAACGCTGCAGGTCTGCAGCATGCTGCAGCATGTTGGGCCTGTTGGCGTGCAGGTACTTTCTATGTACTCAGTTTCTTAGGAATGCTGCATGAGCTTTTGCTGGTGTGCTGTCGAATATGCCTAGGTGCTGTGCACTGAAATGTTGCTCCAACTACGCTAAAGTACGACGAGCTCTCGTGTACAGATTTCCGTTGGACCCCGCCCAAAATGCAGCGTGAACGAAGGCTGTGCGACGGGAAACCTTCACACCTATACGAAGGACACTGGGGTAAGCACGTGTTCTCGTTTGTTTTCCGTCAGTCGTGCTTCTCGTGGGAATAGGGTCTAGTTGATTGCGTGAAGCATGCAACCGTTACAACGCGCTCTGCACTATAAGGATGAACACATGAGCACAGACTATGTTTCAGTGTAATATTGTTTCATATTCCTGCCATAAAGTGTGTAGTGCTATGTTTACGCCTCAGGTTGCTTATGTGTGGTTTTGCCAAATCAAAAATTGATTTGGCGCAACGTATTCGCGAGTAAAACTGCCTGCGTCGAACATACAATATAGATAGCGTGGTTACATTGCATGTGGGGCGTCCACCACTACTTCAGTAGCAAACAAACGATGGCTCGTAGTTTAACGTCTCAAAGTGAGGTTCGCTAAGTAAGACGTAATTTTTGTTGACTATGTGGTTGTGGTTGCTGTACTAAAGCAGATAACTAAGGCGAAAGAATTTGTCTTAATAATTACAAACGGCGTACTGGGATCATATAAATATGTAAAACTGCAATGTATATTTCGGTCGCGTTCATTTTATACGTCGTTGTTTTCGCTTATGTTCAAGGTCTGTGAGCACCATTTTCTTGAACGTGACTTCATGGACTCCACCAGCTACACTGACAGCATGACTGGAAAAGTAATTGAAGTACCCTTCAAGCGGCCGCACTTAAAGTCATGTGCAATACCCAGCATTTTTTCTAATTGCCCTGCTTACTTGTCTCGCCAAGAAACTTCTTTACGTGAGAGCCCAGAAGAAAAGCGTACTCGTGTGGACGCAGAAGCGTTGCAGGAGGCAATAGATTATTAGAAAAGTCTCACGAAACTGAAGAAAAAACTATTGGCATCGCCACTTTCTACCACCTATTGACAGCAGTAGGTGACCTCTCTCTTACCGACTTTGGCACCAAGATGGTCACCAAAAACCAAGTAGTTTTCCTCAACTTTGGCGACCAAGGTGCCCCAGTTGTGCATTACGCACAACTGGTGCACCTTGGTCGCTGAAGTATTTTCTTGTATTTTTCTTTTTTGTATTTAGCTATGCATTGAGAATATATGTGCTAATGTATTTCCACCCCTTATGAAATACTCCTTTTAAGGGGTCTTTAGGGTAATAAAATGAAATAAAATGAAAGGACAGTGGTATCCGACCTTTGTTTGGCAGGGTACGTTCGTGAAATGAGGTTAGAAAATTTAGATTACTGTGTGCTTCCTTCGACAATTTCTGACCTGAGAGTGCTTCACAAAGTTCTGTATGATGTGGAAGACGTCACGAGGGATTCTACATATAATAAGTTCCAACTAGAGATCCTGCTGAAGCGTGTCGTGGCACTCCGGGAGCAACATCGTCGTCTTCTGCTCTCCCGCATGAGTGGCAAGTGCAAGTCGTCAAATATGTGACACAGTCTCTTCTCACTAAGTTCTCCTCACTAAGGCGTCGACTTGCCCAGCTGACTTTTTAGTGTTCTGCAACCTTGTGTACACAATATTGCCACAGGCATACAAATTCATCAGGAGCACAGCAAGAATAAAGCTCACACATCCACATACAATTAGACAAATTTGTTCCTCTTATCGTGCTCGCCCATTCGGAGAGCAACAAGAGGATTCATTTCTTTGTTACGCAAGAAAGCTGTCATCAATACTAAAAGGCCATAAGGGATTTGTGACGCTTATGATGGACGAGATTCACATGGAGGCATCTTTTCAGTACAATGATGGTTATGTCACTGGTGCAGCGATAAACAATGAAATTAGGGAAAGACAGCGTACGTCTTCATTATTTAAAGCTTGTTTTCATCAAACAAGGATGTGCATATACTTCTAGTGGCATCAACAGTAGTGAAACAGCTACACGAATTTCTTGATCTGCCAATCAGGCACTTAGAGGGCATTGGAGTACGAGTAGTTCCAGTGGTGTCTGACAACAACTCGATCAACCAAAATGATATGTCATTTTTGCTGATCCTCCCAAAGTGACCAATGCGTACAGGCACTCATCAGACTCACCAAGGCCTTTGTTTTTTATTCTTGATCCAGTGAATATATTAAAGTTTATTCAAAACAACTGGCTGAATGATTGTAATTGTTGAAGGTTATTTTTTCTAAATTTAGGTGCCCTCTCGGAAAACCCAACTGTCCTGACAACCTCATATAACACACTATGCAATTTGCATGAAGGAGAAAAAAATGAACATTTGCGACTAGCTAAAAGTTTGTCCTTTAAGTCGCTGAATCTATCTAATCCAGAGCGAGAAATTGTAAAGCTCACACTGAGGATCCTTAACAGTTGAACTGCTGCAGCACAAAGAAACACCAAAGTCGCACTTGAGCATAAAGCTTGTACATTGGAATTTATTAACATTGTTTTGACATGGTGGAATGTGGTCAATGTCAAGACGCCATTCAGAGACCAGCGCACCGAGACCCATTTCAAGAATTGATTAGAACACTGCAATGCCATCGATTTGAGTTCCTAAACAAGATTGTGGATTGGTTGGACCACTGGCAGAGCTTGAAGCATGACACTGGCCCGTTTAGTCGTGAAACGCACATGGCACTGCGACATACCTCCCGTGGCCTTGTTGATGTGTCAACGTATTGTACGGAAGAACTTCGCTTCGAATATCTTTTGCTCGGGAAATTTCAAACTGACAGTTGGAAAGACCGGTTTGGCAAGTACAGGCTGCTGTCTGGTGCCCAACATCATGTTTCGATACGTCATTATTATGAATCCTTGCAGACGCTGAGGCTCCCGAAGCTTCTTGATCTTCCAAACTTGAATACCATTGCACCTTGCATTCCTACCACTGATTAGAAATTTCTTGTGAACAGTTTGATATTGCTGTGATGAATGATATTATGAAGAAGAAGGCGAAAATGCTATGAGCTATTACATATGTAGCAGGATATTGTGCACAGCTACAGTGAAAAAAACTTGCCTGCTCTTCCTGCAAAAAATGCTTGATTGTTGAGAATCAGACCATTGAATTTGAAGATGTTGTGCTGATAGCTAATGCGATGCATGATTTACTAAAATTTCCACAAGTGCTAGCTGTGAATGCCGTGCTCACAATGGAAATTGTCATTGACAAATTGAGGAGTCTGAAGTACACATCACAATTTTTTGCTTGCGCAAAACAAAAGGAAGTTCTATTAAGCCTCACGACTCTCACGACTTCTCTTGTTGAATGCAATGATGACTTGGATTTCTGTGATGGTGGCCACTCACCTGAACTTGTCTTAAACTTTGTTCTCAGTGCTCCTGTAAACACGCTGCTGTATAATTTGTGCAAAGTTAAAAATAACCAGCTGAATGACAGCAATGCTAGAAAGGGGAACAATGGTCAAATATGAGAACTGAAATCAACGCTGCGAAGACGAAGTTGAGTATACCCTTTAAGCATATTCTTCTTTTTAAGGAATTGTTCTGCCTGTTTGAAATATGGTGTATTATGAATGAATATGTCTCACAATGAACATTCAAGCCTCGTTTAAACTTCACGAAATGACTGTGCATACTGGTAAAAATTTCACGAGTACTCGATGCATTACTTCCATCCAGCGTTCAGTTGAAACGTACTGAGAATATTCCGTAATGCAAATATTCTGTGCCCTTTCAAGCCACGAAACTAATAACAGTACTTCTGTAGAGAAAATGTAATTTCAGAAAAAATAACCGTGGCATTGGGTGAAGCCGACACTTAGGCTGATCTCACTACGGTGATGCCATGCAGCCCTGCACAGGTCTTCTCTAAAGTTGTAGGTGGTGTTGGATAGGCGCGCGCGATAAACAGATAGACCGTTGAAGACTAACCAAGAGGGATGCGTGCCGCGGGCAAACTCAACAGGGATGAACTGCGCGGGAAATGCGGGCCATGCGCAAACCATAATCAAGGGCGCTAGCCATCCTCCTCTATTCTGGCTCAGTCTTCTCCCTTATTTAGCTGGTGACGGTTGGCGTTGCGGCGTGCTTGGAGAGCTCGACGATCTAGGGATCACGCCGCGTCTCTTTGTGTTTACGCTTGGATGACCATGCACTCCTGCTTTTACGTTTCGCAGCACAAATGAACTCTATAGCAGGTCTCGTTACATCGCCATGCCACGCTGTATATCTCTGGCTTAGTCGAGATGGTCACGACCAACTCTTGACAACACCTGTCTGGCATAGAGGCCAACATGGCGGCCTAGAAGACGGCAGGCCTATCGATACGTTATTTGAGTCTGACTCAGGGCAGAATTTAGCGCTGGATTCTTTTACAAGTAGGTGATCATTCTCTATTCTGTCATATTTGTCGGGTGTGCGATACGGATCGTGCTTGCCGGCAACGGGCTTGATCGTGTTGTATATCGGACGCACAGAATGCACCACGAAGGGCAGCTTGGGCGTCCGCAGTTCGTCTGTGCTTTGCGGCCACCTGAAAATGGCCGCACTTGCAGTCGGCCACCCAAAAGCTCGCTCTCATCGAGTGCTCACCTGTGTTTGCCACCGTGATAAGCTCCGGGCTTAGAAAATATGGCGGAGACCTTGTCGCTATGTTGCCAGTTGTCCGAAACACGTAGCAGTTGCTCGTAATGACGAGCTTCGTTATATTAGGTCGTGCGCTTTAAGTGCACCGACACGGGCTTGCGGGGCTTTCACTAGCCTCGGAACTCACTGAAAATTGTTCGCCGTTACAGTTGACTTTCCCGTCAATCAGTCGCAAGCTGCTCGGCGCCGGTCATTGGCCAAAGTCAATCTAATAAGGTCGTGAAAGTCGAAACGAAAAGTGGTCTGAAACCTATTGCGACAGACATCAACAGCCGCTTGACGATTGAAGTGCGACTGGGTGAGGGGGAGGACAAATAGCGAAAACAAAAAAGTAAACTTTTATTTTGAATAGTTTTAAATTATTTGGTTTCAAAAAATGAGTAGACTATTTGAATAAGCTATGGTATTTTTGTGTGATTGAACGTCCATTTTTTTGTTTGGTTTCAGAAACAGCGGAGCATGCAGGCAGTCTGGTAGTTTGACACAAGAGGTTTGGGGGATTATCTTGGCTACAGTGGCTAGAATAAGGAAGTATGGTGAGCGGCAAGCGGCGCCTACGAAACGCACTGAAGCCTCTGAGGAGGAGCCACGTGGGGGTGCGCGCAGTCGTTTATACGTTGTTTAAGCGTTTCCGACAGTTTGGTCGGGCGCGTTCGTCCTCGTTTTTTTTCATTATTGCGGGGCCCTCTGACACCAATGCTTCTGTATGCACTCTCATGGCGCGAAAACTCAGTCATTTTTTCATCCCAGGTTGCACTAAAAGGCTTCAAGTCAGCTAAAAAGAAGCATGCGTTGTTCGGTGTTCCAAAGGACGAAACTCCGTTAGCAAAGTGGCGCAGAGTGATGCCGCGCGCTCACGAGCTGCTTCAAGAAAACACAGCTGTGTGGGGGCTGCACTTCGACGAGAGGTACATGTCTCGGTACTTCGAGCACACTGGAAATGATGAAATTGTCCGCATTGAAAGGGGTATGCCCATAGGTGTGCTTCCCATTCAGGGAGGGGGGGAGCGACGGTTCATTGCAGGATGCCTCCTCCCTGTTAAATCAGTGTAGGAGGCAGATTTTACACGTCCATTTTAGATGATTAAAAGAGTGCCCCACAGCCTAGTCAATGTATAGAGCAGATTTAGCGCCCCCCTCCCAGGTGACTATAGGGGGGGGGGCACCCGTCCCTTTGCCCCCCTCGTTCGGACACCTATGGGTAGAAATTTTGGAAAAGCTCTTCGAATTTGTGGACGCCCTTGAAATCACTTTTTCAAAGTGGTTTAGCTACAACGAGCTTCAAAGTGACAGCTTGAAAGAGCTTGATTCCTGCTTAAAAAAAAGAAATTATGCTGAGCTGCACAAAACATGGTTAGAACGTCACCAATCAAGTGAACAAGTTTTTTCTGCTCACCCTATTGCCTTTTACACAAAGGCACTCCACAAAAATGCGAGCATCTTACCGTGAAAAGAGGAAGTACCTTAAGCTCTGGCGCGTCACCTAAGCTTGCAGCCCAATGTTCTGTGGAGCACTTGGGAAGTGAAAAACTTTTTTTCTTGGGGATAAAAAAGAACACACGATAAACTATTAGGAATGCATTGTTGTAAACAGATAGTGAGTTACTACTCGGATATGTGTTGTATGACCTGCGTGCAGAAAATAAAAGGTTTTCATCCAGATAACGCTCGTGATTCTCGTCTCTGACTTTGACGTTACAAATGATGGGGCTTTATTTAAAGGTTAGGGCTATGAGAAAATGATGGTTTCGCTTCTGAAGGTGGTGCAAGCAATGGCTCACAGCTTTTTTCATCGTTCTATTCTTAATTCCACCACTTCACATCGATAAAAATTTTCAGTGCCGCCGCGCGCTCACTTTCGGCACCCTGTCAATATTTAAGCTCAGTCGCGCACCCGCGTAGGCATCCTGTTATTCCAGAAGCTAATTAACATATTTTCTTTGTCTCCCGTTGAGGCCATGCACGAGCAACAAAATATAGTTTTAAGTGTTTCATATCGCCCGCGCAGCACGGTTGATTCCCGTTTCTGCGCAGCGCATCGCTGCCTTGAGTGACGTAGATGGATGGCTGGATTGGATGGATTGTTATGACTATACCCTTTAGATTGGGCGGTGGCTACCGCCAACAAGCCGTTAGACTCAGTGAACCAAAAATAGATTTATTTTTTCCTCTTTAAATAGTAAGGTTGAGGACTCGGCTTTATTTATTTTAATTTTCACTGGTGCCTAGACTTTAGCCACCAGTCAGATAACCTCTTTCTAGTTATTTCTACCCGCTTAAAGTCTACTTTGCCCTTTCTGTTCCTAAACCCCAGTGCTTTGAAAAACTCTTCGCCATCATCCTGAACTAAAGGGTGAAGCCCTTTACAGAACATTATGAAGTGTTCGGCAATTTCCTCTCCCTCTCCACACGCACTGCATACCATATCTGCGCCTTCGTATTTGGCCCGATATGTCTTGGTTCGCAATTTTCCCGTCCTGGCTTCAAACAGTAGAGAACTACCCCGAGTGTTATCATAGATCCTTTCCTTGGCAATTTCCTGTTAAAAATTAAGTGCAAACGTGTGTCAGCGCCACCTGGCGGTTTCCTCCCAAGGCATTACGCGATAGACGGTACGTTCATCACACTTTCCTATTCTAGCCACTCTAATCCAGGCAATATGCTATCAGAGCTTGAGTTCAGTTGGGCATGTTTGTTTATCTTATTCGGTGCATTACCAGGTCAACAAGGCATCGTTCACTGTTCTATGATGGTTTCGTGCGTACCTTGAAAAGTTTACTTATTTTTTATGCGCACTTCATAGCTCAAATACCTCAAAGAATGTGTAGATAGCCACTCCTGTGACTGCCGACTGCTTTCGCCGGCGCACGGCCCACGTGCCCTCGCCTTTATTGACTGTGAACGCGACAGGCTTATCGACTAGATGCTGTACTCTACGGTTGCAAAAGCTATATTTTCAAAACTGCTGCCTCGCTGCTGTGGTTTTCAACGATTCGTCAACGCGAGTTCCCAAATAATTATGGTATTGTACTCGTGCGCAGTCGTCTCACAATTCCCTCGCCGAAGTTCCTTGTGCATAATGGTTGTGGCAGCCTGATTAGTCCTCAAAAACGACGAACCACACTCCCTTTTAACACCCAATTTTCTTAGAGTGTAATATTTCTAGGGGAGAGGGGCATAACTCTTCACCGTCTTTCTATGGGAAGTTTACATGTGGTGACAACTTTGATGGCGGTACGGTGCCACCGGTGCTAAGGAGGCGCTCGTCGAGGCCAGCGAGAGAACGACATGGTGTATTCGCTATATTGGCGTCGTGTTTTATTGCGAGTATGTTTTTGAACGCAAGGAATAGTTAGCGGCAACTTGACAAAACAATGTCGAAGACATGCCATGTGCAGCACTATCGCTATTACTACAAAGGAACTGTCAAAAAGTGGTCGTTCACGTTTCCCAGTCACCACCAAAGACAAGAGAAGTGGAAACAGGTGATACCGTGTCAAGATACGGGTACGTTTGCATTTAGCTTCACCAAACATGTCTCTCAGCGAAGAGGACAACATTGGCAAATACGGTTGCGTTATACAAAGCACCGCTGTTAGACTGCCGAGTGAAAAAGCAAACAAAAAGGGGGGCTGACGCAATTCCTACATTGTTTGATGGCCTATCGGAACACCTTTTGGAAGAGCCGAAACCTCGGCGCTTGCCACGCAGGCAGCCATCGAGCTTTCTGGGGAGTCATCAGAATATTTCACTGCGTAAAAGTATGCGCAAGGACAGCTCCACGAATAGGGCACAGTAATTGACGGTAAATAATGCAGTCTTACACGGCGTGCTCTTTGCAACTTCGGAAAGCTAAAAGTGTGAAACTTTCACTTTACTGTAAATTTTAATATTGTGATAGTTGCTTGTGCTGCCAACTTTTGCACCGTTAGTTTTCATTCATTGCCTTTTTTGATGCAGTTCGTGAGTTTGTAATTATGCATATTTATACTTCTTCCCCCCTATGTATGGCTTCTCCAGTTGTTGTCTGGAAATACACTGCTTACAGCCTGAAGGAAGTTGTTTCTTATCAAGATATAGAATATTTGAAGCCTGCTGGTTTTCACCAAGTTGCTACATGATTTCAATAGATCTTAGATCAATTCAGCCGCCTAAGTAGAGCTGGAAAAATACTTTAAACAATCGCTTGGTACATTGCAATGTGCGAGAGCTTTTAAACATTTTGCAAAAAAAGGGAAAAAATAAAACTATCACTTATAGTTTTTCAAAATGGCCGTAACCTTAGGTACAAGTATTTTTGCCCTTCATCTCTCAATCCGAGTGCTGTGACAGGGCATGTTTGCCAGCAGACATTTTGTATTAGGCCACCGAGCAACATCAAGGTTTTCAATTCTGTGCAGGTACTATAATATTCATGCAATATTTGCTTCATAGTTTGCGCATGCTGCCTGTCTGAAACAGAGAAACCAGCGACGCTTGGGCAATCTACAATATTTCTGCTAATGTCATATTTTCTATAAGCTGGGCGTGGGTGCCGCGCTGTTATGTACCCAAATTGTAAGTTTAAAACATGTATATATATTCTCGAAAGTTAAGGCTTAGTGTTTTCTTTGTCAAAGCGGGGATACACTGCGCAAAAACATCTTCGTGTAAATTTCACCCGTATACTCGTTTCTCAGCGAAGGTCGTGGTGCACGCCCTGTCTTTGGCGATATGTACGAGTGCGTACTGGCACCGTTGGTCCTGTTTCTTCTGCTCACGTCGGCTAAAACCTCAAAGAAAGTAATATTGTCAAAAAAGCTTAGCCTGTCTCTGTTTATTAAATTGGTGTGCACCGTGGGGCTGCTCGCTGATTTCACCTTGAGCATAACTGCCGCAACCGAGCAGACATTTAAAACTGCTGCGTGCAGGTAAGCTAAATGTACGTAATGGAAGACGGGAATATAAAACCCCACTGAAATATAACTTCGAAGCACTTGTTGCTGGGCTAGTTGGTAAATCCTTAGGAAGAAATTATTAGACGCCCTAAGCACCACAAAAGCAACAAAAAAGCACAGGAGAAGAGAGTAATGTGGTCTTATTGTGGTGTCTAAGGCGTATAATGTTTTCCTTCTCCTAAAATATGTCCACGAAGTCAACAAGGCAAGACTCCGCCACGAAAACCTCGTAAAGCACCAAAATCGCGCTGTTTAAGCGGCTGCGATTATAGCATTTTTTGTCTGTGGTGCCCTTGGCTGGTTGTTTTGTTCCTATAGCAAATTTGATGGGCCCAAAGATTCACGACCAGTGGAAAGTGTACATGGAAGAGCTTTGCTAACGCCCACGAAGAAAGGGAGAGAAATGGAGGCAAGCGTTCACGCAACCTGACTGCATTATCGCAGGGAAATAACTTTACGAATGTAAACAAATTAATAATGCATGCTAAGTTCCAGAAGAAGCGTTTTCATTTGCGTTTTCAGGTTACGGCAGCAGAAGAGCATGGTTTTTTCCCAGACATGAATTTATTTTATTCTTTGTTGCATAACAAGAGTGAAACGTTTGTTTCACCGTGTTGCCTGCTAAAATAATATTTTGTTTTCGTCCATGCGGGAAAATCATCTCTTGCTTTGACATTTTCAAGGCGCACTTAGTGCGCGCCGATTGCACATCTGTTGATCCATTGTATACAAACTTTTTGCTTGGTCGCCTGAATGACTGGAGGACACTCGTGTGCATAAAAGTTCGTTACTGTCATACTCCTATGAATAATTGAGATTGTCTTGGATCACCATATTTGCTTGCAAGGTAGGATGGCTTACTTGCACCACTTGGTGCATAGAAACTTTGAGCGAGATTGCCTATTCGTAAGCTGAAATCTAGCGGTAGGACAACGCACTACCTAGCAGTTCTGGAGAGATTTGAAATTCGGTAGGCATGATAGGTCTTACTGGGTACGCACGCTATTTTTGAAATGTAACGTGCGCACACATAAGGTTAGCCTATGTCGTATGCGCAGTGACCACAAACGCCAAGATATGGGTACCATATTCTAAAACGGCCGATCGCGCCTGTACTTCAGCCATATATTCAATTACGTATATGAACATCTGAAGATTATTGTACCTAAACAGTCGAAAACTATCTATGTATGTTACAAGCATAGCTGCTCCTAAGGGAATATCGGTAGATAACTTAACACTGTTCAATGGACCTCTTTTTACGCAGTGTTTTTCTTCAAATACGCAGCGTGCTTTTTCCTCTCACCTTCAGCTATTTAATTTGCTGGCACAATATACGATAAAAAATTGGCAGATCCCACTTACAGTGGGAATAAATGATACGCGAAGGCGAACGAAGAAGGTTGACATGTCGCAAAAAATGAGCACAATTTTAAAAGGCGGATGAAAAGCATACCATACTTGACTTCGATGTGATGATTATTATGTTTACGCCTGGCATTTGTGCTCAGTCGTTCATTCACTTCACGTAGTACCAAATGTTGTATATGTGAAGCTAGCAAAACTGCCGTGATCACGCTAAGCATAGCATGTAGCGTAGCATGTAGCATGTAGCATGTAGTGATGTTTTACGTGACAAGCACATCATGATTACCATGTTTGGACGTGTAATTAATCTTCGTCGTCTACTCACGTCACGTAATACCTAACTTGGTATATTAGAACCTTGTGAAAGAGCCGCGAGCTCATCATGACTGTGGTAGGTAGTTATGCACTTACATGACACGCATATCACGATTATCATGCTTGTATCAGTCATATAGCTTCGTCTTCCACTCACACGACGTATCGCCAAATTTGGTTGATATGAACCTCGCGATATAGCCACTAGCGCATAATGAATGTAGCATGTAGTGATGTATTACATGACACGCATGTCCTGATTATCGTGTTAGAACCTGTCGATTGCCTTCGTCGTGAATTCGCGTCATTTAGCACTAAATTTGGAATAGGTGAAGCTAGCTAAACGTCCGCGAGCGCATCGTAATTATGGTAGGTATTGATGCTTTTATATGACATGCATGTCAATATTATGTTTGCGGCAGTCACATACCTTTGTAATCCATTCACGTTTTGTGTATGTGAAGCCGGCTAAACAACCGCGAGGGCATCATGACCATGGCATGTATTCATGTACTTACATGACATGCATTTCCAGACTATCGAGTTTCACCCTTCATATACCTTCGTCATTCATTCACGTCACGCAATACCAAGTTTGGTGTATGTGAAACTATTGAAGCAACCGTGAGCACAATATGAGTGTGCCACGCAGTCATGTTCTTACATGAGACGCTTGTCATGATTATCATGATTCCACCAGTCATATACTTAATCATTGATTCACGGTACGTAATACTGAATTCGGTGTATGTCAAGCTAGTGAAACGACCACGACCGCATCATGAGCGTGTCATGTAGTCTTGTTCTTACTTTACACGCATGTCAAGATTATCATATTTCCGCCAGTCACATACCTTCATCATCCATTCACGTCAAGTAATACCGAATTTGGTATATGTGTAGCTAGCGAAACGGCTGCGAGCACATCATAAGTATGGTATGTAGTCATGTTCTTACATGACACGCATGTCCTGAATATCATGTTTGAACCAGTCACATAGCTGTATCATCCGTTCATGTCACGTAATACCAAATTTGATGTAGGTGAAGCCAGCGAGACAACCGCTACCGCATCATGAGCGTGGCATGTAGCCTTGTTCTTATATGACACAGATTTTATGATTTACACGTGAGGACCTGTCAGCTATGGTCACCATGCAGTCATGTCATACCATACAAGTTTTGAGGTATGTGATGTGAACGAATCCATCACAGGAGCAGCAAGACCCCGACATGTAAAGCACGACATTCATGACACACATGTCATGATTTTCATGTTATAACTATGCTCGTCGTACGGTCATGTTATGCCTTTCAAATTGTGGTATGAATCCCATTACGGATACCGTCCGGAGAGTCGGAAGTCGTAGATAGATAGTTAGATAGATAGATAGATAGATAGATAGATAGATAGATAGATATGCTCAGACTCGCTAAAGTTCGCTCAGAAATGCCTCAGCCTTAAAAGCGAAGGGTCCTCCGAACTCCCAATTCGTAGACGACACGTGTGAGGACGTCAATTTTTCCAGTCACTTCATCCAGATTGTACCTGCGTTGGGCGTGATCTTGGGTGCCAACAACCTGCATGCCTGTTCAAGGACATGAATCACTTTTTTGCAAATAAGCTTTAGCAATGAAAACACTGCACGTCGAGACACGTAATGCAACGAAAACGACACGACCATTAGCACTGTTTGTGATTCTTGGTGCATGACCTAGCCCACATTCGTAGCCACACGTCAGAAATGAGTTCGTTAAGAGCCTATATTTTGGACAAAAAATGTATAAACGATATTTTCTGGTGTCACGTGTATACATCTTTTAGTAATAACGCCATATTTGTTCTCGCTTCTTTGCCTAGCTTTCTCTACACATTTGAAACGTTCCTAAAATATTTCGTACATATAACAATTGAGAATAAATACATACAGTACAACACCAATCCCAATATTGGACAAGTTTGTCGTATAAATTAAATTGTGTCGTATTGTGCAGCTGCATGTTTTTTTATCGATGCGACGATACCTAATTTTGAGCTTCTGCTTCACTGAATAGAAATGGCGCAGGGCACAAGTCACCAAGTTCACCATCGTCACATATGGATTCATTATCGCATGTGTGCATCTGTAATCAACGTTCACACCAACACTTTTTGAGCTTGGTCAAAAAATAATGTCGATCGGCCACAGAGGCTCCTGATAACACGTGAGCCAAATATTACAGCGCAGCACGTGCCCCGGAATTCAAAATAAATGATCAAAGTCAGCCAAAATTGTTTTCTGTTCTCTCGTAAAATGGCAGAAGACGCTCAACAATGAGTCGTAGAAAGCTCATCTATCAGCGATTGGCTGATTTCAACATGACACGCTCAGTCGGTACAAAGATCACCGTGGAAGATCTTGACTTGTCCATGTGTGCGTGCGCAATCACTATGAAAAAGCCGCGCATTGAAAGAAAAAAAAAGTGCTTAAGGTCACGAAGCGTGTGTGGCATATTTCTTTTCTTCTGCCCTTTCTCCCTACTCAGCTTCCAGTACTTTTGTCAGGACGAGAAATGAGAGATTGCCATCGCCGCTTGCGACAAATCTTCGTAGGTCCGCTCGTACTGGATAGATTCCTAAATTTATGCAGCGTTGGATTCCTGAGGCAATGAGCTCTTTCAACAAATTTATTCATGGTTACTTCAAAAAGTGTTTCAAGTTCTATTTAGGTATTGTTTACTAGAATCCAGTTCGCGAAGGCAATGAAAGAGCACTGGTTTTCAAACCGTTTCTACACCTCTTTCCCAAAAAACTTGATTTTAAACTCCATCGTGTCGTTCGCACTAATTTTACTGATTATTGCCAAGTGTTTTTCACCATTTCACGTCCCGCTTTCGACTGTATATTGGTGATACTGAACGAATTATCCCCAGTATGAAATATTTCTTGCACCCCAGTCTCTATATTGTGAACGCGCACTTATACCTTTGCTGTGGCCCAGGGTTGTTGACGGGGTTGACGTACGCCCAATGCCGGCGGTGGTCGGCAGCTTTCTCACCGCATAGGCTGTGCCACGAGCGTCTTTCGTTGGTATGGACTCGCGGTGGACAGTGTTTGTCGCTTTGCGAACCTTTGCACTACAGGCACTGTGGGCCGCTGTCACTGACCTCTTTGCTACTACCGGGGCAGTAGTCTCCGCTTGGGCTACGAAGACAACGCAACACTGCCTCAATGCACGTTCGGCAACGTGAGTTAATATCTACATTTTTCGAAGGAGGGCCCCACGACACTTATTTCTTGAATGGCATCAATTCGCTTTAAAAGTTTTCCTAAAGGTGTCTACATTGAATAGAGAAAGAAGGCTTGAAATAGTGAACCATTCTCTCTAACCTCATAATTTCAGTTAAGCTCTGACGACCTTCTACGGCTCAATGGTTTTCTCTGCAGGGATGTTGTGTTTACACGCTTGATTATGCATAGATGCTCGAGAGGGAGAAATCAACAGTGACAGAACGAGAAGACGTTCAAGTGCTTTTTTCTCATTCCCTACAGCATGTATGGTATATCTGAAGACTATGTGAGCTGTTTTGAGCAATGCAACGTCATCGCTTTGTTGCAGAGAACACAAGACAAAAGCTGCTCTAAATGCACCAAAAAAGCTAGAGAAAGCGAATGGAGATCTATTTTCTCCAATTGTGTGGTTACCTGGTCGCATGCAGCGGAATACTACTTGGTAGGCATGTCCACGGGACCCTCGTATTTTGGCATATTCGCTCTAGATTGTACCTCAGAAAAAATATCGACATTTTGATAGTTTCTTCTGTCATGGAGCCTTCGGAAAGCGCATCTGTGTACTTTTTAAGGGCTCTTACCTGTCACGGTGGTCAAGTGGTTCTGGTGCTCAAATGCTGACCCGAAGGTGGCTGGATCCATTCCAAGCCGCTGCGGCCGCATTTCTGTGAAGGCGAAATGCCAGAGGCCGGTATATTTAGATTTAGGTGCATGGTAAAGAACACCAGATCAAAAGGTTCTAGAGCCCTCCACCCTGTCGTCACAAATAGTTACATCCCGGTTTCGGGACGTACTGAGAAACGTCGACCTAAAAATAAGTGAATAGGCTCTTCACGTATGTTATCATTGGTAACTCCAACTGTGCATTTTAAGTCGCAAGACAATGTCCTGGGCACGATACTCTACAAAAATTTTCAAGTACTCGTATACAGGCGAAACAGAAGCTGTAAATCAGTGTACTTATGAGGGGAGCTACCATTGCAAAAGTAGAGAGCATGGCAGCCTTCTAAGCTGCCGCTTAACTTTCAGGGTTGAAACGGTGGTGGTTTCAAAGCACCTGGGGCTCGCATGTCATTAGATATTGATCATCACCCGTTTCTCACGAAACTTCGTCGTTTACGACAGGGTTGATAACATCTTCTTGCAGGTGACATTTCACGGTTGCTGTTGGACATTGGGCTGGCGATTGTAACAAGGTGAAACACGCATCATATCTTCTTATTGGCAGCAGGATGGTCCGATGGTCGGTCACACTCATATCGCTCGTTTAAACCTACATGACAAATCGAGGCGGTGGCACGTCATCAAATTTCACATTTCTCTCGAGTACGTTTAATTTTCGCAGCAGGCTATGCGTGTAAAGATAAAGAACGCACGCATGCAGCTATAAGAGGAATTTATTTGCAGGTTCGATAAAATTTCTTACCTAACGTGCAAAAGTGCACGGACGTTTTGCACCTTGCTCTTTATCCCTGCAAGGCACTGACTACTATAGCAGTAGCTACTGCGCATACAACATAATCATGAGGATCGACTCCATACTGGGAGTCAGTCCGTTTGCTTTTCATTTCGGCACAATAAAATAACGTAGAAGCAGGAATTAAACCGTATCCTGACATGAAACTGGCTACAGCATGAGCTCTGCCTGCTTGCAAATAATGATGTAACTAACCTCGAAAAAGAACAGTGCTTTATTTATTTGTTTATTTATCTATGAATTTACTTATTTATTTAGGTGTTTGGGAATATTATTCCATCATAATGACTCGTGGTAGCGCTTAATAATTAGAAGCTTATGTCCATCCAGAAATGTGCCTCATGCTCTGGCGGTTAATATGTGATGGTCTTGGTATGCGCGTAGGGTTGGGATCGGGAAGTGATGCTGCGGCAAAACATCAATGTGTTCAGGAAAAACACAATAGTGTGAAACGCAGCAATTTCTGTCAATGTATGTTTCTTTTCTCTACGTTTGTGTTGGTTCGCGGAAAACATGTGACATCAAACTTCTACCAACTAGGACAACAAACAAATTTGCTGAATATTTGCTGATTGTTGTCTCGTGACAAACCGGCTCTAGACCACGCGAAGCCAAACGAAGCCGAAAAAACGAATACTAGGCACATTCGAGCATTCGGCAACGTTCCCAGCTATAGGTGAGAACGTTGGCTGGTTCTAGTGAGCACAAACAGCTGCTAGTGAGCACCAGTCCTGTCCATGTGTTTTCTTCGTTTGTGTGGTCGTGGTTTATCACGAAATGGACTATTCAATTCAGGCATTCATATCTATCTACAGCACATGTTTAATGCCCGTAGCTTAATAATACATGCTATTTTCGCATTCATACTTGCTTGTTCAAGAACACAACAGCTGCGCCAAATGGGTTAATTGGATACAATTTCTTATTTTTGCGCAAAACCGTTATAAAGTGCCCCACCAGCGTAAATATTTTCTCAGTATTGTTAATTTTATCAAGAAATATAAAATCCAGTAATCACCGTAACTATGTGCATCACCATCAAATTGATTGATGTGTGCAGTTTAACGTCCTACAACCACCATTTGATTATGAGACGCCTCAGTGGACGGCTCCGGAACTTTCGATCACCTGGAGTTCTTGTGCACCCAAACCTGAGCAAACGGGTCTGGAGCATTTTCGCTTCCATCAATAATGCAGCCGAGTACCTTAGCCACTAAACCACCGCGGTGGGGCCATCATCATGCAATCTAACAAAGATGCGCCAACCTTAATATAACTTTTATTTGACAATACGCTAACCTCACGGCAAAAGAAAAGAAGAAAAGTAGAGCGGTTTTAAAAAAGTTTCGCACCCCTTTCTCACAGGTGCATAACGTTTTTTAAGTCGCTTTTGTCAAGGTACAATTTTGCAATGCAAAAAAGTGCTTTATGATTTGAAAGTGGCTACTAATACTCGCTGTGACAGGACAAAAAATATTTTTGCCCTTTATTAGCCACGCATGCAGATGCCATACAATAACGAGTACTAGTATGAGTGCTGGCCTTATTTCAGAATGATTTATGAGGTTTTTCCGGCCTTAGGAAACATTAAAGAGAATCGTACTCCACATTTTTTCTTTCGCCATCACCTTGAACTCCTTCTTTACGAATCTCTCGAATTTCTGGGTCGCCTGTCAAACAGTTTGACAAGCTCGGCAACTGCTATTGTGAGTTGTAGCATTGTTTGTACTGTGAGTCACTTCAAGAGACTGCTTATTGAAATAGCTGCGATCCTATGTATTTTGAATATAGTAGCGGATGTTAAATAATTTCTACATACATTTTTTCTTTTGTGTAATTTAGTCTAACTTGCTGTACTACTGCATATTTGGCGACCTACCGCGGTGGTCTAGTGGCTAAGGTACTCGGCTGCTGACCCTCCGGTCGCGGGATCGAATCCCGGTGGCGGCGGCTGCATTTCCGATGGAGGCAGAAATGTGGTGGGCCCTTGGGCTCAGATTTGGGTGCACGTTAAATAACCCCAGGTGGTCGAAATTTCCAGAGCCCTCCACTACGGCGTTCTCCCATCATATCCTCATTTTGGGACATTAAACCCCTCATATCAATCAATACTGTAAATTTAGAATTTCAGGCTAAATTGCTGCGTTTTTTTCCCTGAAAACTGCTCCAAATTAAGCTTTTCTTCCTGGAAAAGCAAGATATGTTCCAAACTATTGCTCCAGATCTTATCTGGGCTGTTCCATCTCGGCTAGGCTTATGTAGTTACTCTTTCACACAGATTTTTATGTTCATTTTATGGTCTTTTGAGATGCATTGTTTCAGGGTGACATGTTAATATATGATGCGTTTATTATTTCACATACTTAAACGAACTATTCTGCATGATTAGTTTGTAGTGACACTGTTAAGTCATTGTAATTTTGCCTATTTTTCACTTCTGTATTATTGTTTGTCCAGTATTCTGGATGTCTGAACACACAAGGGTTTTTGTGAAATTAAAATGCATTTTAAGACTGTGGTGTCATTATATTCATTCAAATACCATTAGCCTTGACTATTGTTACGAGGCAGTGGGTATGGCTCCGCCCCGTCGTAGACGCAACAATGAAGAAGAAGCGGATTCTGCGCGCGAGATCCTAGCAACCCTGAGAAGTCACACTTATCTGTAAATATTGCAATACACTCCTTTATATCTTCCGTGTATTTGTAATCCCCGTAACAAATTGGTGGAGGTGCGGAGTAACCAAGCGCACTTCTACGGAGCTCCGCAGTGGTCATCAAATCGGAGTTTCCGTGATAGAACACGGGACTGATCCCACGGCCACCTCTCCATCGGCCTCGGCAACGCCTGCAGCATATACAGCAACGCCTGCAGCAGCCCCATCCCCACCCACGTACGTGCTAACGCATCCGAAACATCAAGGTACGTTCTGCGGTACGGATGAAGTTGATGTTGACGACTGGATAGCTGACTACAAACGTACCAGTGCGCTCAACCGGTGTGACCCTACTCTCATGCTGGCCAACGTGCTGTTTTATCTGAAAGGCACGGCCTAACCCTACTGAAAATTCCCACATGTACAGGACCTGCACATACGATGTTATTGGATACGGGGCATACAGGTGTCACGGGTCATGCGGGTTGGTACGGGTCATGCTGGGTGGTACGGGTCATGCGGGTGGTACGGGCCATACGGGTGGTGCGGGTCATACAGGTGGTAAGGCTCATAAGGTGGTATAAGTGTAACGAATGTATGGGTATTACAGGTTATGCAGGTGATATGGGTTGGATTAGCTATTTGGGTCAAAATTAACATGCAGTAAAAGAATGTATTAAGAAAGGCATGCTAGTTCATGAAGCACACAGTAAAATAAACAATGTAATGTAGGTATGCTGCAATAATATCAAATAAACACGATCAGGCTAGAGTAATGTTTTGACGACTCATTTATTTAGGTCGTTCAACATTTCGGCAATGAATCTGTTCATTTTTCTTAAACCTATCCATAGGTGCCGCTTCACTTGGTGTCCCAGCAATGTACTTGCTGAAGGAATCTGTAAAAATGAGCAGGAATATGTAGCAATTAGGGACTTACTGGTTCATATAAATGATAAATTTTATTGTCCCTAAATTCAGCAAAATATACTAAGCATGAAACACTTACTTCCGACTGCCTCCAATTTCTTAGGCGTGAGTGCCCTCCTGGGTGGTGCCTGGTTTTCTGAGCGCACATAGCGCCGACAAGGGGCTCCTGTGATGCTCCTGTGGTGGAGGGCACTCACATCCCACAGAAGCTTGGTCGCCTCCTTACAGAACAAGCTGTCTCTCGGACGCGAAAGCAGCCATGCCCATTTTTCCTGCTCCAGGAATATGCCGTTTCCTAGGTGAATCTGCGCGAAAAAATGTGGAATCATAATAAAAGACTCAAGAGATATCTTGTTTTTGAAAATGTTATTTGCGCTCTTTGGTCGTGCGAGTATAGTTTTGCTGGTATGTATTCAAATAGTTCTGATGAATCTTACAATTCACTTCTGCAACTGCATGCCATCTTGTATAATACTGGCATACTAAACGTTATCCAAATATTTTTTTTCTAAAGCAAGTACAGTTCACAGAATGTATGTAAGTCTACAGGTGCATATAGTGCTCATTAATGGCAATACTACACCAGCCTTCACAAGGAGAATCATTAATTTTTAGATACTAAAGACTGGGCAAAAGTGGGGTGGCATAGTAAGTTAGAAAAACATCAACACAATCCCTATTTAGAAATTTTACATTAATGTGGCTCCAGCGAAACAAAAAGCATTCGTTTCAATGATCAATGAAAAGCAAATCACATACATCATTGCTGTCTTTAAGCCTCACCTGAACAGTTTGTGAGAAGCTGTAAGACATTTCAAGAAAAAAGCATATTTACAATTTTGAGTGCTCTAGATATGTGTGAAAGTTAAATTAAAACCTATGTAACATATCTTACAGTTGTGTTACAGTTGTTAGTAATGTTGAGTCCATAATATTCTACTAAAGACCACCAGACACCCTAAAGGCACTTAGAGCTGGCACTGACAAAAAGTGCTCTGGCACATTGCAGATAAAAATTTCTTTTGTCAACTCCAATAATGAGGACCTCAGGAATCAAAAAGACAGAGCCTCAATTCATTCCCCTTTTTTCTAACATTAAGACTTGTCACAAAAATATTTATGAAGCTTTTACTGAATGCCGTGACATTCCAAAAAAGGGTAATGCAGAAGATTGCACTGGTCATTCGTGAAATAACCTCATAAATGTCTAAATTCACCAGTTCATAATTTACAAAATTATCCGTAGTAGATGAATAAACTAAGCATAAACATACAAAGAAGTGAAAGTGCAATGCAAGTTGCATAACTATGTATTCAACCCAGTAGTGAAAGTATTGCACTGAATAAACATAAATTCACAAAAAGTAGAGCTACTTCATCGTTTAACTGAATAAGGGCATGCACACAGAGACGGACACTAGAAGAAGAAATGCACACAGCATAAGCAATGTTCAAGTGTCTGTATGTGCCCTTATTCCGTTAAAAGATGAACGAATACCAACTAGCCTAACTATCCAAGCTACTGTAAAGCTACTTACTTGATTGTCCACCTGGAAAAACAGCGGCAGTTCATCACTGGCACCCAAACCCTAAAAGGCAG